>CM045454.1:26554608-26949608 GCA_024666655.1 Dascyllus trimaculatus
GAACATTATGCAGTTTTAATGGTAACCTAGATATTAAGCATGTGAGCAGCGAGTATGCTTGACTGTGTCTTTAATACGAGTGACAGATGAGGTACTCAGCACTCAGCATGATTAGGTGAGCAGGAGAATGATGGAAAGAGGCTGTTAAGTCGAGGAGTTGCTATGGTGCATCTTCCCAGATCCTTTGGACAATGCAGAGGCCAGTTTGACTTTGACAGGGTCAGGTCGTGCTTTGAGTGCACAGACTCTGCAGTGACCAGATGAGAGAACTGACTTTGCCCTACTAGACACACAAACGCACACAAACACACACGCGCATGTACAGAAGGCTGCCTAGATCAAAGGGCCGCTGTCCTCTTTGGCAGGGTGATGAGTGATCCTTTCAGAGCTGCCCACACAGGAGTCTTCTGTAATGCCTAGCCAGCTTTATTAGAGTTTGAGTACAAGGGAAAATAGTTTAAGGAAAAAAACATACACATACTCATTTAATCAATACATGCACATTCTGTTGCAGACAGGCCCGAAAAGCCACAGTTCTAAATAAAAGTCCACTTTCTCGAGAGACTTGGGTTATGAGAGGTTTTTCTTAACTGTACACTGAGTCATACCTGTGGTTTAATAACTTTCCAGGCAAAAGTATAGGTACAAGTTAATATTGCTCTATAACAGGGCTTCTGCTCTGACAATGGGAGATGTACTCATCTGAACAGGTATGGCTCTGCTCCCTTACCCAGAGGTGTGTGTGTCAACTTGTAAGAAAAGGAAATGGCATACTGAACCCCGAACGCATTCTGACACAGGGTTTCCCGAGAGGCAGAGGACCCGGAGTTCTTAACCAAACCAAAGCAGCACGCTGAATTATTTAGATTCATTAGGCTATTCAGCTTTAGAAACACTCTCATCTATGCACTTCAGCATACCTACTACTTTTTGTGAGCTCTTTACTTACCCTATTAAAGTTGAAATGTTTGAAAGGCAGTTTCTTGTAAATCCAAAGTGGTGCTAAGATTTGGTCTGCTTTATGGGCAAATTAATGACCGCTGGCATATACTGGCCTAGAAACTATCAAGGTATTAATTCATTTCAGCACCATGTAGGTTTATAGCTTGGGCCTTTGCCAAACAGAGTTAGGGTTGATAGCAGTTTCAGCACGCTGCACCCAATTTTCAGGTAATTCCCATGTTGTTGTCAGTGTCTGGCAGTGAGGTGAGCTTAGCAGGAAGATTTGTTCAAGCAGAACTAATAAAAGCAGAGATAAGGTTGATAATGACTCCAGTTTTACAAAACATAAGTGCAATATCCACCTGCTTACAAATGTTTATAGTTTTATAACTTTTATGGTAAAAATAACAGCTATTATAATTTCACCAAATATTATCACCATCAGTAATGGGAATTATCTGTGTTTCTCAAAATAACATTTTATAGTGCCCCCCTTTTTTTATTACCTTATTATTTTTAATAGGAAGTTTTCTTTGCAGTGATTCTCAGAACAAATTGTAATTTCACGCTTACTGCTTCACTCTTACCGAGGTGCTTATTTACAAAAGTCAGACAATAACTTAGCTCTTTATTGCTTTGGGATCTAGCTGCAACAGCAAGGTCAACAGTGCACAAATTTTGCATTTTTTGTCATCACCTGGGTTAACTCCACTGCGTCTTTAGATGACAGGTGTTTAGGAGCCTAAACAGCATGTTCCTATTGAGCCTTACAAGAACATACAAGAAAAAAAAGTTTCAAAGGGGGAATTGCTGCACTTGTACTTACCTTTCCCACATTATCTTGTAGCTTCCACACTTTTTCAGTGCTTTTTGTTTTGTCCTGTATATCGTAAGAGAAGACTTCCTTGATAAGCAGCCAATATTCTAAAGAATAAGCAATACAATAAAAGCACACAACTTATAACAAGAGAATTATCTCAGCAGAGTCCTGAGTGGATGGCAGGTGATATAATTGTCTGTGCTTTATATTCACTAATAGTTCATTTACTCTAAAGCCTTTGTAAAATCAGTTCAGGACTGTATCTTTCCACTCTTACCTCAGGCCCCCTTTTAGGAGGCAGCGGCTAGTGACGTGATGACTTAAAGGACTCTGCAGGGTTTAAAGGCTTAATGAAGCTCCCAGCTTTCTCCAGCAGGCTCTGTGGCAGCTATTAAGCAGAGCACCACTCACTCTGTCTTGTCTGTGCCACGTCGTTCCCTTCGTACAGTCAGCGCGCCAGATTGCTCCCACACTCACACTTGCATTTCTATGAAAACATTTTCAAAGGCAGAAGGAGAACAGTCTGCGCAATTTTTTGTCATTGTTTTGCTTTTTTTGTTTTTATGAACGGTCACTGATCATCCTGCTAACAGTATGAGGATCCCTTCCAGTGGTTTAGTTTGAATGGATTTTGTTATTCAAATAATGTTCCACTGGTCCCAAGGGATTTATGAATTGCAATAGTCAAGAGTCACTTTCACCTAAATCCATAAAACATGGCTAAACCGCAGCATCCACATGTGTGCAAAGGCTCCTGGGAGATCTTTGCAGAAGTGAGGCACTAGGCTGCCTCATCCTTTCTCACATCCATGTCCTCGCCTGACAGCTAATGGTCTTTCTAAATGGTCCATTGCTGAGTCATTATGTAATTGTGTAACCAGATTTCACACGTTCCAGAGCTCAAATCTAATACGCATGTGTCGGTGTGTGCTGTGGTTTTTGCGTTCATTAGTGTGTGCCCAAGACAAAAGCGAGTGATCAAAGAGTAGATTTTTTGTATTTCATGTCTCTTCACATGCGGGTCACACGTGCAGCAGTGGTCTTAAACAGAATGTGGCCATACAGCCTCGGCATTCAGCTGGATGTGCATATCTCTGAGGATTTACACGTGTGTGTCTACTGAGGTAGACATCGAGAGGATGGTGGTGTCAGTTTGTAGCAGTTAAAGCCAGGGGAACTGTTTGCTGTCTAATATAGATTGGCTTCTTGGCTGACATCCTACCACCCTCTCCTTCTCTCCTCTCGCACTGAATCTTCCTCCCTCTCTCAATTTCTCTCATGATCGATCCTCCTCCTTCTCCTCTCGCTATCTTTTCTCGCGTCTCCTCCTCCCTCACACCATCTGACAGTTTCCATTTATCTTCTCATATCTCTATCCTTCTTTGCTTATTGCTTCTCATTCCAAGAATTGCTGGTCACCCTCATAATTGTCTTTAAAATATATTATTAAAGGGTAGAAATGAACAGCTCATTATTTCTGAAGGTCTAGGACACTGAAATGCACCCTTTCTCATTGCTTTCTCTGTGTGCGGGTGTGCTTGCTTTGGTATATAGCTGTGTTTAGTTCATGGCCCCTGTGGAAATATGAAAAAAAGGGACAGAGGAGTATGCAATTGAAAATCTCATTGCTTTGTAGTAAGCGGCTGAATCTAGGCTGAGCAATGTCATGCTGATATGTCACTGTTGTCTGCCAGCCGGCACATCTTAGATGGGGAATTGGGAAAGGGGGTTGGGAAGGGCAGTTGCTTTTCCTGCCCTTTGGAAGAAGCCCAGCCTCTCAGCTGTCTGTCAAGCTGCCCTTGCCAAATGCTCCCCAGAAACCTTGGAGCGTTGGAGTAGATGGTGTTCACCAGCACAGGCCAATGACAAGGTTCCCCCCCTTTCAGCAGGGTCATGAAGTAGGCTGACTGTCCCCAGCCCCGAGCTGAGCACCAGCCCCTACCCTGACCACATGCATGAGGGGGGATTAGAGGCAGACCAGCAGGGGCTCACTATCCACAGCTTTGATCAGCAGCAGCACAGCCTAATACCAGACAACATCTGCAACTCTCAGCATTAAAGAGGCCCAAAAATTCCGATTAGGGAACAGGCAGCCTGCTTGCCTGCTAGTGTACAGGACAGAACTGTGTCAATTCCTGGATGGGAGGTTTTTAAATACCACCACTC
The DNA here is from genome assembly GCA_024666655.1 of Dascyllus trimaculatus. Classification (NCBI taxonomy): domain Eukaryota; kingdom Metazoa; phylum Chordata; class Actinopteri; family Pomacentridae; genus Dascyllus; species Dascyllus trimaculatus. The sequence continues at coordinate 26,558,537 of CM045454.1, forward strand.
CACTGGTGCTTATACTGATTTGTTTTACAAAGCCTGAGTCTCCAGAGAGAGTATTTCACTTTGTGGTTAAAATTTCCGTTTCTAAGCATTTCATTTTCTTTAACATTCACTGGATAATTGCAAAAGGAAAGGAGCAGCTCCATTTTTAGGGCAGCTCTGTATTGAATATTTTGTTTTTACAGTGACATCTTCCTGCCTGGCAGAAACAAAAGGCCGAAGAGATGGATTGTTTTGCAAACAGTATTGTGAATGGAATTCACAGTGTAACCAGACTGTCCCCGAATCTTTGTTTGTGTCATCTGGACACTGCTAGATAAGGTGCGTTTGGGTGGAGCTTAGCCTGTTTCTATGGACTCTGGTCTAAAAGAATGGGGCAGAGTTGTTGATATGAAATGACCTAGTTTAAAGTTCATCTCTGTCAAAAAAATGCTGAAGCACAAGAATGATACTTCCTCATTGGCAAGTGAGTGTTTTATGGAAAAGGCCTTGAAAGCAACTGGAAGAAAACCCAGTAGTGTACGGACGCAAATCTGCATAATTATATACTGCACAACGCAACGACTAATGCAGAGGTACCACACTTTGATCCTAGAGGAGTATCCACAACACATCCTTCTTGTATTGGTTTTATGACCCTGAGTTTTAGTGCTTTGATTGACTTTTGCTTCCCTAATAGTTTGTTTCCAATCCACCGTATCCCAACAAAACAGCAGACAGACAAGTTATTGACTAGACATTGAAACTGGTATGTTCTTTAACAGTTAAAAAAGAGGTATTTCCCTCAGGTGCTGGTGGAGATCAAAATCATACTAAAAAGGAAAATGGATATTGGGCATTTATTAAGTAGCTGGAAACAGAACTCCAAATTAATGCTAATATTGCTGTGAATCTGCTAACAAGTTAACTGTTTCAACCAAAATGTAACAATATGACAAGATTATGTTCACAGCTTGTAGAGCCCCCAAAAATCAGTATTTGCAGGCTTAAAATAAAGTGTTAAAATAAAATATTAAAATATCAGAGAAGTGTTCCTCTTTCAGAAAGTTAGTTTGTTATAGATAAATTATTATTACAAGTGCGTCATTTTATTCCCCCAACGTTTTATCAAAAGCTAAATGCAAAAACAGGCTGTCGTTTGCTTCATAAAGATTATTGCAGGACTATTACATCATCTCGCATTGCATTGCATTACACAGGTGTGCCTAATAAACTGGTCTGTCGGTGTATATAATGGCACTGTGTCTGAGATCTGTCAGGCTGAAAGCCCCACTGTCAGCCCAGAGAGAGTGAGAAGAGAACACCCCACGTGCAGCTGGTCTCAATCATTAACAAGGCAATTTGTGTGTCTCTCGCTGTTAGCTGTGCAGTTTGATAATTACCCAGGTCGTGGAAAAAAAAAGTTTAGCTGTCACCTGCTGCACCAGGAAGTTCCCTGTCACTTCCCCCCACCGTGCCCTTCTCCTTTGGATTTGACTCTCTCGGACATGCCAACTCTTGTCTGGCACAGCCTCATTCTGTCTCTAGTTCCTGTTTCGTTTGTGGTGTCTGTCTCATAGACATTGCACTTTATTTTTTGTTAACTCTCTCTCAGCCACTGCTCGCTTTTCTACCTGCATCCCAGTTCCTCTGATTAAAGACTTTCTCTTTATAGTTTTCTCACTATCCGTCTCTCACTCTCTCTCTCCCACTGCCCTCCCACCCCAGCACCCCCTCTCCCCCTCCCCCCTCCACCCCTCTCCCTCAGTGCCACTGTGTTCACATGGCCCCTGCATGTGACATGAAGCTGAGCCAAAACACCCCGGATGCCCGCTTCAGCCGTCCACTGTTCCAGACCTTGTTAAATTTTAAACAAAACAAAAGGAAAGGGAAGGAGGGAGGAGGGAGAATGAGAAGAAAGAGAAAAAGTGAGCACGTGGGGCCAGGGGAATGTGCAACAACATCACAATCTCATTCATTCATTCACTCGTTGTGTCCCTGTGCATCATCAGGAGAGCACAGCCCTTTAATTCTTGCTCTCTCTCTTCCCCTCTGCTTTTCTGGTGTGAAAGCCCTCCTCATGCTTCTCTCCTTTCTCTCTGCACTGAACTGGACTGATTGTAGCCTTAACCACAGATCTGGGATCTGATTACTTCGTGGCCTGTCTTTCTGTGGGATTAAAGAACAACTGACTCTGTAGCTGCTGTCCTCATGTACAACTTCCATCTCAATTACCCAAAGGCATCTGCAGCCCATCAGATGCATTCTTGATGCAGGAACAGGAGAATAGCTGGAGCAGAAACAATAACAGTCACTGTTTTATTATTTCTTGTGCTGTTCTCATGTATGAATGTACTTATTACTGTCCATTTTGACTATCAAACAAATCCCACAACAAGACTTTAATATAAAGTATCCCAGAACAACTTGGATGTCTACAACCTCCCAGTGGGTCTCTGCCAGATTTAAAGAGAGTCGTTTATAGCTCCTGATAATGAATGGCGTTAGAGGTTAAGTACAAACAATAACAAATGATGCGCTTATCTGTGTGTCTGTGGTCTTCCCTCAGGGAACACTTGAAACTGAAAGTGGTTTGACTGTCTTTCATCGTGGATTAGGAGCTAATCAATCAGGGATAAAAACTCTATCATTGTCGCCACACAGTGCTCACATAAAGACAGCCTCCTGGCATCATGCATAATGCATTATGATGGATGAGACACTGGATTTGTTGGAAAACTGCAACCAACAGCACACATTGTTACAGAGCGGTTGTTTTGTGTTGTGTATGATTAGATTGCTTTGGCTTGACTCGACTAACTGATTAAACTCTACATTTCTTGGTCAGAGCATGTTAACCTAGTGCGTATCTGATATCTAATAATAATAACAATAATTTTATTTTGTGTAGCACTGTCTTGTCTATAGAGAGTGCTTCCTACAGACAAGACAAAAACAACAGTCATACGTATAAAAAGAAAAACTCAAGTACAACGAAATACGAGCACACGGTTAAGAGACCATCTAAATGGCAAGTGGCACAAATACTTCACTTTCATATCCTTGTTTGTGAACAAAACAAGTTCAGACAGGAGCCTCAAGCACGCTGCAGTTTTTACTCTGCCCAGCATAATATGCATCCCACTCTCCTTTTGATTTTACAGTACAGTACACCGCTCTGGTATTCACCCAGTCTCTTGCTCACTCCAGTGCTATTCTCGCACCGCATCTATGAAAATGTTGCTGCCGCCTACTTAAATCTGCTTTTCTCTACTCAGGAATCTGTCTACTGCGTGATTGGTAGCACATGCTCAGTGCACACAGTACATGAAATCACATCTGTTCACTGCGATCATCACTGTGCCATCTTTTCAAAACATGGCATGTCCTATCTCCCCCAGCACAACAATGCACACTTAGTTGGTAGGCCTTGTTATGTAGTTAAGTTGATAAAGACATAGTTATATTTATTGCTGAGAATTAATATGTAATCAAATCAGAATAGTGTTTTGGTTTGCACGCTTTTGACAGTTATTCTAGCAAAAAAAATGCAATAAATTTCTCTCTGTGACAGACCAACATCTAATGTCACATTGTTTCTGCTTTTGATCTCTAGACATGTGACGCCGCTGCTTCTGCTCACTTATTATGCCCTCAGTGTTTGACTTATCATGACATCATGTTTGACTGACTGGCTGACACATACACGCACACATACAACCTTCATTTTAATAAATATGAGGAAACAGGGCTTTGGTGCCAGTGCAGCTGGTAAATAAGTTGGCTATTGTGCATGAGAGGAAGAAAGAGGTGATTTTGTTTATGTAAATGCCAATTCTGATGCTGCGGTAATTAGTATTTTTACTTATTATCTCGGTAATTTAGCGTTGTAGCACACTGTTTATTTCCTCTGAATCACTGCTTGATTTCCTCTGGGTGTTGTAAAATAAAAGCCCCTCAGAGCTGCATAATGCACATTTCTCTCCACCCATAAATTAGGAAGAAGGGTATTTATGCTATTCTAAAAAATCACCAAATGTCATAGATTCACATTTGCCAGGGTGCTGTGACTCAGGCGACCCACCTGATTATCTTTAGCAGTGCTGCTCTTTTGTGACCTTTACATTTTCTGCTTCTAATGGGCGTCGGTGTTGGCCTTCGGGCTGGGATAGTGGGGTTGTTGTCGTGTCTCCATTAAAGCCTCCCATTTTTGAGTGTCAAAAGTAAGATTGAACTCTTTAATTAAATTAGTGACATACTGATATTAAGCAAGATTAGTGTTACTGGAGGGCTTCTTTGAAATACAGAGGGTCTTTCAAACCCTAATTTTTTACTTCGGAGTCTGGAAAACTTTAGGACGGCTGATTCTGGGGCTGTTAGAATCTTAGTAGAGGTAATTAAAATCTCTGAACTATGTTGAATAGTGCTTATGTCAAGCTGTCATACCAATACTTTCTTGTTTCTTCCTATTTGAAAGGACTGATTGTTCAAATTGTTGTGCAAATTGTTGCCGTACAGCTTTAGTATTCTGTCCAGTTTACTGAAAGGAGAAACTCTGGGAAGCTCTTTGGTGGAAAGCAATATTGAACCTGATAGTGATCTTATGGAAAGGTCAATGAGCGTGATGAGAAGAGGAAGACTGAGAGTCTGAGAACGGCGAGCTCATGTCCCCTCTTCATTTCTATCAGCGACAGGCATTATTAATGCAGTGGTACAAATGAACAGGGAAGCCTACAGTGACAAACAGGTGGGAGTCCCTGCAAGCTAATTAATCATTGACATAAGCACACACACACGTATGCGCGTTTGAACGTGCGTGTGCGCTCTGCCACAATCAGCTTTAACCTTTTGCACGACATCAAACCTTCGCCGGCTTACCAATTAGCGTGCTCATCTCCCCTCTTTAGCCCCCGTATCAGAGGGAGGTGTTGTCAGCCTGCTCCTCGTCGCTGCTCTCCCTTCATCCCCGGCTCTCACATTTCACCCTCCCCTGATGCACTTCCCAGGGGGGCTGAGTGCTCGGTGGGTAAGCCTAAACCTTTGTGTCTGGAATGGCGTTATTGTACTGTGCTTAAGATGACAATACCTCACTCCCCTCTCTTTCTCACTCTCTCTAAGCCCCCCCCCCCCCCATACAGTATAAGGCGCTGCACTTTATCAGGCCTGTATAGAGTGCTGCAGAGACAGGCTGCTGCTGTATACAGGCCATTAGCAACTGCTGAGTGACAGAATGCGGAGGCTGAAGTGACACAGTGATGGTACTGATGAGCAACCAGCGTCCTGAACGATAAGATAATATGTGTGTCTGAGGAACCTCCTGCATGATTTGAGTAAATCTTAAAAAATACCCTTTGATGGATCGTCACCATGGACATTTTTCTGATTGTCACTTAAACTGTTCTTTATAGGAATTTTAACTGTTACCTACGGATTATTTGGGCTAACAAATAATGATAAATTCCAATTAGAATTTTTAGCGCTTAAGGTATTAAATTAAATGTTTGTGTGATCAGAAATTGTAAAACTGTTTCTACTTCATAATAATACAAGAAGAGCCAGAGACAGGAGGCAAATCCCCTCATTTGAGAAGCTGGAACAAGCAAATCCACTTTTTTTTTTTCTTAAAGGAATAGTCGATCAATTTCACACATCAAGTTCAGCTCATGGGAAGCAGTGCTGCGGCTTGTGAAAATAGCTGTAGAGCACTATGTGTGGCTCTGGAGGGAGAGATTTCCATAGTCTGGAGAAACAAACTTACAATTTTATGAAGGCTAGCGTGCAATAATGCATGCTAGCCTTTTTAGCACAGCCTCAAGAGGATGTCGTTGTGCATTTCACTGTACATATTGTATGAGCATGTGACAAATGTTCTCACAGATAGAGAGGTGTTGAGTTTCATGTCTGTTTCATTTTGAGAAATGTAGGATCCAGCATTTTTAGAAATTGGATACATAGGGAATTGGACTATAGGAGGAACTAAAAGTCAGGATATTTTCTGTATCTTGCCAATTTTTCCAACTTGATATACTGCTGCTTGAATGATGAACAACATAGTTTTGCTGTTTTTGTTGAGCCACAAATGGGTTCATTTGCCTATTTTTTGCACTAAACTGGAATGGTAAAGATCTAGAGTTGATAGATGTAAAACATGTTTCCATCCTTGCTCCATATATTCTGGATCCACATGTCATTTTGTAGTGATAAATTGTTATTCTCGGCATACATGCAGTATAATGGAATTCTCAGTGTGGATGTTTGCCTCATTTCATACCTCCCCTAAAAACTCCTCCAGGCATCGACGCTATCACAGAGTTGTCATACATTTGGGATTCGCTTTAATTGCGTCTTCACTACCAGCTGCAGCCCACCTTTATGCCATTGTGCATGCATTGCCAGTGTGCCGGCCTGATTATGTGTCCTCATGTGTTAGTGAGAGAGCTGTAAGACTGAAGGCGAGTGCTGCATCATTCATGAGTGTGTGCCACCCTGTGCCTGGACTGCAGTGACCCGTAGCTGTCAACAGTGTATCCTTGACCATGATGGCACAGCCTGTGCTGAGGACACACTGCAGGGACCACTGGCATGTGGAGGGCCGTGGGTGGGGCTTGGGGATGGGTGGGCCGAACTGGGGCTGGAAAGGAAGCTGGGTATGCAGAGAAGGGCTGAATAAGACGTGAATATAATACATAGTACATTCTCTGTCCCTTTTACTATCCAGGGACCTGAGGACACTTTAGCAGGATGGACCCCGTACTGACATATTTCAAAAGAGGGCTGAGGCCTCCTTAGGGTGTGAAGAAAGAGAGGTCAGATTGTGAGCAGGCTGAACTAGAAATGGTGATTCCCTGCCTGCAAGGACCAGCACATAAAACTACTCAGCCTTTAACTCTGAACAGAAGAAAGTTAAAAGAGAGTGTGAATGGCAGCTGGAGATACCGAAGCCTGACATTAAATACTCCAGGGAATGGGTAATGGAGGAAGATAAGTAGGAAAAATGAAGAATTTCAGCTCTGCTGAGACCTTCTTTGCCCTCTGAAGCATTTAAGTACATGCACACACATAGTTAAAACCTTTTCAGTCACAACCTGCGTGTGTGTGTGTGTGTGTGTGTGTGCGAGCAGGCAAGCAAGTAAGACAGAGGCATTACATAACTGGACACCATGACTCTCCTGCCAGTTTACTATCACACAACAGTAACTCAATTCACACGTGTGCAGGCTTGCTTTATTTTGTGTGTGAAAGCGCAACCTCCCATTTGTTTCTCACGCATTCATGACCTGCTGGTAATTTATTATTTCCCTACATAGAAAAGCCATCCTCTTCCACACCGATGAACGAGTCTATCATGCATTTAAACCCTACATGGAACAGTATTACATAAAAGCTTGGAGGGTTTGATGAAGAATACATCTGACCTTTCGCTGACAAGATATTAAACACTCACTGCAAGTGACGGAGGCATCAAAGTGTTTTCTGAGTTCATACAAAAGAAAAAGAAAAAAAATGATGAGCATTAAATAAGCCTGACATCATGTGATGTAAGATGCTATGCGCCATGGCTATCAGAAAGCTTGCTTTACTATTCTGTTGTAGCCTATGTGCTGATGTGCTTTTGCTTTTGTTTGAAGGAATCCGAATGCCAGTACAGGACTGGGCATCTGCCCTTCTTTTTAAAAGGTTAATTCCAGTGTTTTAAAACATGAATCATATTTTTGTAGTTTTTGCCATCATTTGTGGCACCAACATCAATGATATCATAGGTTTTAGTGTTATCAATATTGGGATTTAAATTCTTTTTGATTTGTTGACACCTGGTCACTGGTGGCAACGCTTAGAACGCTCCAGAGCTCATATTAAAATGTCACCTTTATCCATTGCTGGGGGCAGGACACACACTTTGAACTGCCACTCTGTCAGAAGTACGACATAAAACGAGAAAGCAGCTTGTGTTTGTGGTAAATGCTGTATAGTGAGGGATCTAATGAGGATAAATATGTTTAAAGGCAATAGCAAAATGCATGCTGCCAAAAATTAGCCCAGAAAATAGGTTTGATGTAACGAAAATGATTATTTTAAACCAAATCCATGCGTTAGACAGGCTTATTTGTGCGATTAAAATACTAGACTAATACCCAAATCGTCTGTTTGTTGCATTTGCTGCAGTTGAGCATACACAGTTTAAATACTTTATTATACCTGATTTTTAAAAAATGCAAGACCCAGACATAAATTACCCTTTAATATTCATGCATGCACGATTTCATACTATGATGCATTTTCTAATTTTGTCAGCCCAAGAGGATGCAATCTGTTTAGTGCCACTCTCAATGCTCAGGTTTACAGCTGACTGAGATTAACTCACAAAGCCTTATTGCATTTTCCTCCCATGAATCTCTGCCTGAGGTGACAGGTTATGCCTGTAGCCAATTCCTCTCCTGTCTGTTCATGTGTGTGTTTATCTAAATATGTATTATGTTTTTGGTCATCTCAAGGACTCGCCTTATTTTTTTACCTTCCATATGTGGATCACTTTTCATTTCCATCATCCTCTCGCCTGCCACAAACCAGCACGCATAGCTTCTAATATTCATACTTTCATAGCAGCGTGCCACTGTGGACCTTCATTATTACTTTTTTTGTTCTGTACTTTTATTTATTTATTTTATACACATGCACCCCTTCAAACATACTAAATAATTCATTTGGGAGCCCTGCACACTTTCACAGCCCTGCAATCATATTCAGATTTACACTCGTGCATTCAATTAATTTGTAGTACGCACTCACACGTACACACACACACTGTATGCAGCATTTGCATTCACAAATGAAAGGGGTAAAAAAAAAAATATCCCCGGAGCCCTTGTGTGTCTGTGTATGAATGTGTGCTCTCTGAGTTAGCTGATCAACGGGCTCGTGTTTTCCAATGTAAGGTTTCATAACACACACTCATTACATAACAGCAGCAGGAGTGGAGCTGGGAGGAGAGGCGGAGGAGAGGGGGAGCACACATCTATGTACGTCAGTATCCAGCCCTTCTCACTGACGGGGAATCACTTGGGAAAATCGTATTTTTTCACACATTGATGCCAACACCTGTGATTCGAGGCATCCATGGCAGAATTCTCCCCTCTGTCCACTGCATCTGGGCCTTACTTTTTGTGCATATGGTTAAAAAACCATGATGAAGCATGTTCACAGTGTAGCAGTGTGCTGTGAGGGATGCCGCTATTGATGGAAAATGCTGTTCTTTCTTTCACTTAAGGGCACATAAGTCATTTGTTTAAAAATTCATAGCTGCACAACGTGATTTACTAACCACTTATGGAGCCTTTGTAGTTCCTCATTCCAGCTGTCAAGCGTATGACTTATGACTGCATATTTATACGTCGTTTGCATCTGCTGCGAACCCATAAATACTGATTTGCATCATGTCCTGATATGGGGAGATAAAAAGTGGCCTGAGAGTCTAGCAAAATGTGCATTAAGTTATGTTAGTGATGCAGAAGAGCAACAAAGTGCGTAAGTGGTTCAAATTTACGTAAAACAAAAAAAGGAAAGATTAAAGGCACTAGAAATTCCCCTAAGGTCACCCTTGTACCATTATGCGTCCCCATACTGCCCCTACAGGTGGTGGGTGGTAATGCAATGACCTGATGCCTGGAGTTGTACAATGCCTTTAATAGCAGAGGGCTGTTTAGTTCCCATCTTCCCAGGGGCAAAGGGTAATAATGGTTTGATGGGGAAGATATTGCAGGCTGTGACCTCATTTGGATTCAGGATGTGTTTCAGTGGACTGAGAGGATGTTTTGTATAGTGTCTGCCTGTATGTGTGTGTGTGTGTCTTATCGACTGTGTCCTTCCTGGTGACATGCTTAAAAGAGAGGACCTATCAGAATAAGCAGGCATCCATGAAACTATTAATTGTCCACCTCCTCTCAGGAGATGCAATGTCTCCAACCTCTCATGGCCACCTAAACCATAGCAACATACTTTCCCAGAGTGCCTTGTCTCTTTGGCCCTGCTCCTTAATATAAAGGGGCTGACGGGTATCACCACAGCTGCTGTTCAAGCTGAAGGGTGCTCAGTGTCTGACAGTCTCAAGCGCAAAGTGTGTCGCTCAGCTTTTCCTAGAGGATTGTCAGCAGTCTCCGGAGAACAAAAAAATAAGTGCACAAAAACACTACCCGCCACTTTATTCTGATTTACTGGTAGACATTGTTTTAGTATACTCAAAGATTTGAAATTTTGCATTGCATCCCTCTACAGTTTTTCAAATCGGTACTGCTTAACTCATCCATAATGCATAACAATCTAATCACGTTTCATTGTTTTATTAATTACAGATAAGGAAAGCAAACTGCAACATGAATACTCATCTCCCAAATCAGCTGCTTGTGGCAATTTGCAAACAAGCAGAGTTTACAGTTGTTTATCATAATTTCACTGCTGGTTAATTATTTAAAAGCTTCTTGTTTGTCAGCAGTGGCAATTTTTTTACATCATGCTTTAGAATTAAGCTCATTTATTTTCATGTTCTAATATTTATGTTCATCAATAACACTTTTAGACAAAGAAATGCTGCTTTAACAGAAGCTTTATATGAGTGGCTCTTTGAAGCACAGTAGAGCTTTTGAGCTAAATGCATCCACATGTCAATATGCCACACTGATGCAGTGCTAATGTGTAGCAGGTTCGCCATGTTAACATGCTAATATTTGCTTTTCAGATTCACACACAAGATACAGATGAACCTGAGACAGAATGTCATTGGTTTTGTTTCCATTTTGACCACAGTAGTCGACCATCTAACCAAACCCTCAGATCAAAACACTGAACTACTACACTGCTTTAAACAAAATGAATCTATGCACATTTGTCCTTGTTTGATATTTTGACTGTTGACCATTCTGTTTAACTTTACCTCCATGGCAGTCAAAATATTAAAAGTCACGCCCAAGCTGGTGTACTTGCGCTGAACACGATCCAAATTAAGAACACCCAGACACACTCGTGCAAATGCAGTGTCACACAGCGATAATGCAGGAACATCTCACTTATTTCCCATGCAAACATGCACCTCATCTTCTTATCACTTTTACACAAAGGACAGCTTGACACATTTCACACATCAACACCTCCTCAGTCCCTCAGGGGGAGACAGGCCCTTCTATCTGTATGGACCCGTTTGTGTGAGAACATCTGGGAACTTTTAAAGAGGGTTTGTAGGATTAAGTGACTGCTAATTAAGAATCACTGGTTTCACAAACTGTGAAACTGTGTGGTTTAAACGGACTCGAGATCTTCCCTGAAAACCCTCAATGCATATTGTGTTTTTCCTGCACACTCTCCTCTGAAATTGCAAAAAGGTAAAATGTAACGCCAGAAAAAATTGCGTAGCACTTAGGTGAGCGCAGCGAGCAGCCCGTCACCCGTGATGGCCTTTGCCACCTTCTAGCAAGACTCGTCAACCGCTGCCTGAGCAGACAGTTGGCTTAACATGGCCTGTCACTTTGTATCTGAGTAATCACCTCAAGTCATCTGCAAAGCGATGCGAGAGCAACAAAGAAAGAAATAAAGGAATAGGACGGTTTAGGCAGAGGCAGAGCTGATCAGATGCAGGAGGTTCATTCTTCTCTTTGCCTGAAAACGCACACCTTTAAGTAGATGCATTTTGACATTGCGTGTGCGCATGTGCGTGTGTGTTTTGAACCAGAAGGACAGTGCAGCTATTTGTGTCCCAGAGTAACAGCTGGCCTCCCTCGGTTTTACGTCTATTTCTATATCCCTTCTCCCTCAACTTCCTTCAACTCTAGTTTGCTGTTTGTGGGTTATTATCTCTAGCACTTATTATTTAATCGTGAGCCTGGTAGCTTATCAGAGTCTTAAAGATGCTACCTTACATATTTGTGCAATTCAATTCAATATTATTTACATCGTGCTAACTCACAGCTTAAGCCATCCTCAGTCACTTCACATAATAAGGTCAAGACCTTACAGTATTATAAAGAGAAACCCAATCATTCAGTTGAAATACAGTTAAAAAGAAGAGGAAAAAACGGATATAGGAACCCAGTATGGGCTTAGAAGTATTTATAAATCATGGGGTCTTTCTGCCGGTAGATCACATCTGTCACCGCCTATAGAATAAACAAGCATGTGTCTACGCATGCTCCTGCTCTGCTGTGACTTATGTGGGTCAGCGATGCCCTACGGTATGGCATGCCCAGTCCTGTAGTGGAGGTGTGCTGATGTCAGGTTGCATTTAGCAGGGCATGATGATTAACCAGGGATGTGTCCTTGTTATTGCGGAGAAGATCCAGAGGAAAGAAGCGTTGATCTGTTAAATGGGAGAGACGGATGAAGAGAGGTTGGCCTCGGGTGCTGATCGCTAACAATGATGGAGAACAGGAGCAGCAGAGCATCAGGGAGTCAATTCTGCAGCGTTGTAGTAGAAACACCGGCTCCGAGTACTGACATATAGCAACCAGAAGTTGTTTTTTATTTCATGTCAGTGTGGTTATTTGTGTGAAAAATTATTTTTTTTTCTCTCTCTCTCTCTCTCTCTCTCCATATATATATATATATATATATATATATATATATATATATATTACAGTTATTCTTATCAGTATTCTGAGGGGGGTAGATGCATAGTGTCAGAAGCAGCTGTTACACCTCTGCATGTCTGTTCTTGTTTTATACAGTAATGTGTGTTTCACAGGCTCAAAGTCCTGAGTTGAACTTAAAAAGCACAGGGCCTGTTCCCCCGCTCCTGTGGGAAAGTGCAACCATGTAAGATACATTCTCATAGTGGTACACTGAAAACATCTCATGGGTGTGCAATTTTGCCATTTTGAAGTTTTCCTGCCTGTCAGTGCAACAGATCACAGATAAGATTAGTAGGAAACCGGGCTCATAATAGCATGAATTCAAATAATTTGCGTTTGCAGGCTTCTGCTTGCTCTGAGATTATTAGTCGGATGTTTAAGCCGCACAAGGTTATCAAAGGCTTCTGAGAGTTGGAATCCGCATCTACTGGAAACTCCTGCAGTCAAACATGCAGTGTTTAAGAGGTTCTTTAATTGTTATATTACAACTACCGGAACTCCCTGTAATACATTAATGATACCAGATGAATTCATATTGTATTATTCATTTTATTTATTAGCAATACTCAAAGTTTCTCTGCCCACAATGCCTTAAAGTTCATTAAGTACAGTATTCAGAACATATAGATGCCTATAGTGCATATGAGCAGTCCATATTATTAAAGGATATCAAATAGGGCTGGGCGATATATCGATATAAAAATTATATCGATATATTTTTTAATGTGATATGGAATTAGACTATATCGTATATATCGATATAGTTCACATTTGCGCTGTGATCCTTGCTCCGCTGCTGCGCTGCTGAGTGGAAGGGCAGGAAGAGACACTCCAGCGTTGTTCAACAAGCATGGAGGAAGCAACAACACCTGCAGAGCGCGCAAAGGAGGAATTGGTTCGTAAAAGAAAAAGCAGTGGCTCAGTAATTTGGAGATGGTTCGGTTTTAAAGTAGCAACTCAGCAACAAAATCACGTTATATGTATGGAGTGCAATAAACAAGTTACAGCCAGGGGTGGACGCACTACTAATCTTTTTTCACCACCTAAAACAGCGGCAAAAGCTGCAGTACGGAGAGTGTGTGAAGCTGCGCGCTGCAGAAGCCCCAACCGCAAGCCATCGACCACAACCCGAAAAAGCTACAGCCCCGAAACAAAGCCCACCGCAAGCCGCATTTCCCCGCAGTGTGTCTTATGAAAAGAAAAGTGACAAGTGGCGTGTTATAACGAAAGCGGTGTCCTATCACATGGCTAAAGATATGGTCCCTGTTGCAACTGTGGAACAAGTCGGATTCAAAAAGCTACTGAAAACTATGGACCCAAGATATGAGCTTCCCAGTCGCAACTACTTTGCACGAGAAGCACTGCCACAAATGTGCACTGAAGTCAGGCAGAGCCCTGCTGAGCAGCTCGCTAACGTGACCCGTTTTGCGTTAACCAGCGACATGTGGTCAAGCAGGACGTGTGAGCCGTACAGAGTGTGACGGTTCACTTCATTCAAGACTGGGAGCTGAAAATAGCATGTCTCCAAACAAGTTATTTCCCCCAAAAACACACCGGTGAGCATATAGCTGAGGCCCTGCAGGACGCAACTGCAAGCTGTAAACTCCAAGAAAAGCATCTGGTTGCCATAACAACAGACAATGGGTGCAACATCATTAAAGCGACTGAGCTGAACAAGTGGCTGAAGATGCAGTGCTTCGGTCACTGATTACACTTGGCTATTGGTGAGTGCAGTGTTGTACGGAATATTCAGATATTTTACCTTAAACAAAAACATATTAAAATGTTAAGTTTTTCCTTATTTTGAAATGTAAACAAGGCGGAAAAAATATCGCGATATATATCGCATATCGATATTCAGCCTAAATATATCGGGATATGACTTTTGGTCCATATCGCCCAGCCCTAATTTCAAATATAAACTAGCAAATTGAACATAACCATTTTGTGTATGAAAAGAAATACTAAGCTATGTCTCATACCTTTTATGCAAGCAGACATTGTAATTTCTCTTCATCATGATCATCAAATAACGCAAACTGGTTGTTGTTGGTGGGCCTCCTCTTTTGTTTGCATCTGAATCACCGATTGTACCTTGAAGTTTCTGCAGAATTAGTTTACACCATTGAAAGAAAGTAAGATCACTAATGAGTCCTGTATGAGTGTGTGTATGTGTTTCCCTTTGTTTTGGAGCAGTATGGGTGCGCTCACATGGGTATTGGAAACTAGTGTGGAAGGGAAATTGTTATTTCCAGAGCCTGGGGAAAAGGAAGGAAACCATCTCTAGTTACAAACACACACACACACACACACACAGTAGTACTCCTGCTCCTACATGCACTGGGTCTAGGAATAGACTGACTTCTGCACATGAACACACCCACCTTGCAAGGCCTGACTATTATTATTTTTAAATTCAGATCTTCTGCATTGCCCATAGATTATGGGATGACTGACCACCATGACTAACATCATCGCTGCTCAAAATATTTCAAGTGTAGGTGGCCTAAGGTTCCTGCATTTGGAATATGGCAAATGTCTCTTATAATTTCCTTCCCCTACTGTAGGGTTTCCAAGAGATCCTGCGTTTCTCTGGCCCACCCCTGTAAACAGGATGCTCACGTGGGAGTCCCACCCATCTCCCTGTTTCCTCCGATGTGCATTCCCATGGCCAGACTGAAATGTTTGCCTCCATCCAGTCGGCCCACGTCAGCGTGAGATGGTTGTAAATCCAGCACAGGAGCAGCTTTCAAACTTACTCTTCTCACAAAAGCAGCCCACTCAAAGCTGTCTGTATTGTTCTCCCTATGAAAAATCCCATGCTGTTTTTGGTCCATCATCGTTCAAGCGGGGTGGGGTGGGGGGCAATTAGATGGATGCACATATGGAGATGGTTAATCACTGTCACTGTGATGGAGAGTGTGTGTGTGTGTGTGTGCAGACCTGCATGTGTGTGTGTGGATGTCAGCATGGAGAAGAGTAGGAGGAGGAGTAGGGGTGTGTGTGCGTGTGTGTGCATGTGTGTGTGTGTGTGTGTTTGTGCATATGCTTGTGTGGGAGAGAGCACGCTCCAACAAACGGCCTAAAAATAGTAGGAATATGCCCATGTGACATATTGAGGCTAAAAGCTTGTGAATAATTTGTCTAATGCAACACATACTCTCCTCCTAAGCTCACACATGAAAATACGCTCCTGCTGGTAACCTCTGCCAGCCAGCACGTTGGAAGGGAAGGAGGTAACCAGTCTGCTCCATTACCCCGGCCCATTTGTCTGTGTGTGTGCAAGATGCCATCCATATCCATGTGATATGGATGGCATTTGGTGGGAGGATAGCTCTTGGCATAATGAATATTAGGCGGTGAAGATTTATACGGATCATGTTTCTAGATATGTTTGAAGCAGGTATTAGTAGCAGTTCAAAATAAGTGCACGCCTCATTTTTTGAAATAAACTTAAATCTAACAACATTAATGCATCAATATTATTTAAATTATGTGTTAGCTCTTTTACAGTGCAGTACGTTTCCCTTTCAAAATAATATATTCAGTTCCCCTCCTGTCTAATCTTCCTCATCTCTGCCTTCCTCATGTTTTCTCTTAAAGGAAACCTTAGTTCCTGGTTTAACTCACTTATCCAAACCACTTCTTTTGAACTGAAAATGGAAGTGGACTCTGTTGCTTTGTAATACTATTTTTGTGCATCACTAGGGTGGAAGTTGTATCAGGAAGCAGCTCTGCAAAATGTAATGGATATTTTGACTTGCTAATAAGGGAATGAGGTAATAAGATTTAGGTGTGTGATGGAGAGGTAATTAAGTGGTTGCCATGTGGTGTCTTGCCTCGCCAAGATGGTATGTTATGCTAATATGAGTAATGAAGGTGTGCATCAAATATCATTCAGTAGGAATGATCGTCGAAACTATGAAAAAGACACAGGTTGTAAGAAGGCTTGCTTTTCTTTTTATTTTGCATTTTGATCCTATAGCCAGCACCTATACCACCATGTACGCAAACACAATACTGACTTGAAAGAGGTAAATCCTTGTGTGATCACTTATTTTACATTTTATATTTTTAAATAACTGACAATACTTTGTAGAAATCTGTTTTCACATTGACATGAAAGAGTCTTTTTTTGTGTTTTCTTGTCAAAAAAGCCATTATTCAGTGTTGAACAGTAATATTAGAGGAGAACATCAAGGGGTGAGTACTTAATATAGGCACATGAGTTCCAAAACTAAGAGTTGTGGATGTTCTGGATGTCAGCCAGACGTCCTGGATGTTCTAGCAAGGAGAAGTCACCTGAATGTTTTCTTTCTATATTCACTCTTTGTGTAATAGAGGTTATAATAGAAAGAAGAAACACACACCACAGGCTTATATTGGACAGGCAGCGGTATGATTATTAGACACTGTAATGCTGCAGAGAGGCTCGCCATGCGACATGTAATGACACAGGAATATAATTTACATGTATGTATACATAAATGGCAAAATGTTTTCCTTATATGTAAAAAAAATGGGGGTAGAGTAACATAGTCTAACAGAAGTGGACATGCATTTGCATTTTTCATAGCAATAATATGAGCAATATTTACTGGTTTGTAATAGAGGCTGTGATTGGTTTATTACTAGACATGAAAACAATGTCATCACATGGCTGTCCGCCGAATAACCTTCCCAACACGACTATTTTTGGGACACGACATCACTGTTCGACTGATGTTTGCTTGGTACTTACAGTAACACAAATACTCAGTCATTTATTAGCATTTCCTGTTGAGTGGATAGTAATAATGTCACTTTAAAGCGAGATAAAACCTGCAGTTTCATTTGCTCCCTGCACACTCCACTTGTTCCAGAAGTGCAATTAAATGAGCGTGGTGATCAGCAGCACTGTAAAAGGGAGGGAAGCAGGGACAGAGTGGGGACAGTTTGCAGGCAGTGTAAACGAGACGAATCATCCAGTGATGTTCACTTTCTTCTGATTTTCAGTCATAAGGTGTCAGAAATACTTTTTTTTGTGGAGATCATTTTGTAAAAGCAAGATGCCCCTTTTAATAAACTATGAAGACAATGATTGCAGCCCTTTTAACACAGCTCTCAGGGCCAAGTCTAAAGAAGGAACAGAGAAGATGCCAGACTCCTGTAATCACCATAATAGCTGAGGATGTCACTGAGGATTTTATTAAGCCAATAAAAAAGAACAAATATAACTAGTCTTTTATTCAGATGTTAAGGATGAATGTGCTGATAATCTGATGCCAAATGCGATTACAGCAGTATTTCATACATTAACTTGTAAGTACGGCATAAGAACAAAAGGAATTGGAATATTACCGATGTCTTTCATCTCCTGATAGCTCATTAAAACATATTTATTCAGATTTAGCAGATTGTGATTGCCAGCTTTTAAATTGCTGCTGTGAAGTCAAGGCTGACTGCCAGAGCACAGAGAGAAATTATGGAAGAATGGTGTTCTTTTATGCCATTTAGATGTATATAATATGACACACTTCCATATTCCATATGTTGTAGATATTTTCCAAGTTTGTGCACAGAATGAACAGGATTAATATTTTTTTCTTTGAACCACTCAGCTGTTTTAAGTTATACACAAACGGGTGTTTCCTTTTTTGTGGTTGTTTTGAGAAATACCAGATATAATTTCGAAAAGTTTCTATTTCATATGGAAATCTAACATGTGGTTTTATGATCAGCTGTCAAACAGTGTTGCACTGAAAACAGTAAGGCGGCTGCATCTCTACTCTTTGTATAGCTGTTCAGAGGCTTGTGCTCCTCTGTAGGCCCGCTGTAGCTCAAGCATGACTTGTAATCAACATTTAACAATCGTGTTTTGTGTTACGTACTCTGCGTTTTGTCAAAGCAAATTTCCTTTTGCAAACCAGGCTATTGATTCTGCTGTGAATACAAGATTAGCTTGCACCACTGAGGAGAGGTTAGGCCTCGGTTGGCGTGCTAATTTAAATTAAAAAATTATCCAAGGATTACACAAAACGCTGCATCTTGGACGAGGGGAATGCAACTGTTCACATGTCAGAGAATCTAATGTTGTCCGTTGTGATGATCTCAGGTTTAACCACATCAGCTTATACAGGACCACCTCTGGCCCGAATGCTTTAAATCCTCCTGAGTGTGTTGTATGAAAGCAGTGTGCGGTACACTACTGTGCTGCATCAGCTTTACAGTCGGCATGTGAACCTAAATTATTTAAAGCCGCGAGAGCGAGAGCAAGTTCACACTTGCTTACCCTACTGACTACTTCTTCTTCCACCAACCCCCACCACACAAACCCCAGCTTCGCTCTCTGTTTAGACTGAAGTGAAACATGTGGGCAGGAGACTGTAGGAAAGATGCAGCTCCTTTACAGTAGGCCACAGGACGAAAGGCATTTTCTCTGGCCATCTGTCGCTTGGAGAGGAAAACTTTCAAGACCACACCATGAATCTTTTTGGTCGAACAAGAAAACAATGAGGTTAAAGAATGCTGCAAGCACAGAACATATAAAACTACAGACAGAACAGGGAAATCGAAAGCCAGGCAGCTGGACAGATAGAAAAGAAAAGGACTGAGGGGAGGAGGGCAGCGCATGCCAGCCCGGGGACGTTTTTGCGGAGGTGGAGGTAGACAGAAAGCAGGTGGATGTTTAGACAGAACGATAACACAGCCTGGTTGACAGAACGCCTGATAAGCAGCCTGACTGTCAGGTTTGGCAGGCTGGCAGTGAAGTGAGAGAACCAGGCATGGAGAAAAGGCAGACAGATGGGTAAAACGGAAGAAAAGAAGCTCAGAAATTTGAAGTGCATCATTTAGAGGGGGTACACCAGGTATTAAATTTGAGACTCCAGTAATGTAGACTGTACTGCACTGAATGCAAGTCTGGACTACTGGATTCCGTGTGCAAAGCAGGACATCCGGGGCTGACAGTTGTGCTGAATGTGTTAAAGACCTTATGCTAACCCTGCATTGTGATGATATGGTAGTTAGAGCTCTGTATGAATGGCCACATAGATATTATTTTAGCTATTCTGGCAGGATGGTTATGAGAATGACAATGTGGTTTGTTTCAAAACTCCTGTCCAAAGTATTTTAACAACTGTTCAATCGATTCATATAGTTCAGATATAAGCATTTTGTCCAGAAGATGACTCCTAATGGTTTTGGTGAACCTCTGCTATCTCATTGAGCACCACCAGCTCCTTTACATTTGTGGTATGTTTGAAAATTTCAGCTATTGAATGGATTGTTATGAAATTTCGTTCTCAGATTCATGTCTCCCTCAGAATGAATTGCAATCACTTTGGCAGTCTCCCGACTTTTCTCCCAACTCTAGTGTCAATTTTGTGTGTAGGGCTAAGTAGCAAATAACAAGATCATTGGGGGCTTTTGGCATGAGCCACTAAATATAGCCTTCCCCAACGTATGTCTAGGTCAACTCCACAGTGCTAACTCAACAAAATTTCTCCTTCTTTCTCGCAGGGAAGCCACAAAGCATTGAGAGCTCAGAGCGGGTCCAGCTGTCCGGCACCTACAACGTTCGTAAAGGGAAGCTCCAGCTGCCAGTCAACCGCTGGACCAGACGGCAGGTCATCCTGTGCGGCACCTGCCTCATCGTCTCTTCTGTCAAGGAGAGCCAGACCGGGAAGATGCACATCCTGCCGCTCATTGGAGGAAAAGTATGTGAAAGTCACACCACAACAGAGCATGACTTCCCTCTTCCTGGTCTATTATGGTGACGTCATATAACTCCTGTTTTAGATCATAAACCTATAATGCCATGTCACTAGAGACTGACCTGTAGAAGGCAATCTTATTACCCTCTGCAAACACCTTCCTGAGCAGTGAAGTTTGCCTTTGACAACATGTCACCTCTAACAACTGTTTGTCCTTTACTTTGACACCCAGCATTGCTTTGTTCATTGTAGCTCAAGGTCAGTCACAAATGGTAGTAGCCAGGTCTTTCAGACTCTAATATTTTCAGCATTCTCCATGTATGTCTTTTCCATTTGTAATTTGGAGTCAAGACATGGTTTAATGTTTAGTGTAATGCTCCGCGACAGCAACCGAATAGCCTCATATTGTCCTAGTGTTTTCAAATTGCCTCTCTAAAAATGACCTTTATCTTTTTATTGCTTTATGTGTGTATCGGCTAAATAAGCTCTGAGGGCTTTTCGGAAAAGCCTTATCTACTTGTCTGCCCTGACACAAAGGACACTCCGTTCCACACCACACCCAGTTTCTAAACATTTCACACAGCAAATGACCTCTAGTCAAGCACTCTTCCGCTCAGCGCCTCTGCATGTGTTTGTGTATATGCGTGTTAGTACTCTATTCAAACACAAAACTAGTCAGCCATTCATTTGCAGAGAAGCTTGTGAGTGTTTGTGACTCTGCGTGTCTAAAAAGCAATTTCACATGCATTTATTGTTGCTCATGTCACGCACATGTATGTATTATATGATCACGTGTGCCTTATATGTTTTCATTAGTGTGCTTCTGGTTGGCTGAATTCGTATACCCTGCAGCTATTAAGCATCTTATTTCCTTCAACAGAAGACTTTTTGAATATGAACCCCTCTATGGAGATGTCCGTGTGTCAGCTTTTCCTCTCTGTTTCCTGTCCTTTTATTCTATAACTCTATAGGCATGGGGTTATCATTTGTATTCAGAGCAGGATCAGAGATATCAGTATTTCACACTCTAATGTCGCTCTTGTGTGTGTCTGGCTGCAGGTGGAGGAGGTGAAGAAGCACAATCACTGTTTGGCCTTCAGCTCGGCAGGGCCTCAGAGTCAAACCTACTACGTCAGTTTTGACAGCTTCACGGAGCACCTGCGCTGGCACAGACACGCTGCCAAGGTACTGTGTGTGCATGAGAGTTATGGACGGAAAAGGAGAGCAGAATCATATTCTCCACGGGCACTGCTTGCGGGTCAGCTGCATAGCATATTAGAACATGCACAACTGCCCTACACCCACTGCCATATGAGCTGAGTGGACTGAAAACTGCACATATTTCACTGCTGTCCAATCTGTAGTGTATAACCCAAGAGTCTCTGGGTGCACTCACACATAAACACCACTCATGGCTCCCTCTCCTTTCTCTCATTTGAACTCAAGTAGGCCATAGCCAGAAAACCTCTTTTCTAAATATTAACAGGGACATGCATGTCACCAGCACCCTGAGGGCCACTCAGAATAGAAGCCTGGATAGAAGCAGCACGTGCTGCAGTGACGACTGCTGAGCCTCCAGCTAACTTCACTCTGAAAGGCTCCAGTTCACAGACTGTAGATTCTCTCCTTTAAGACGAGGCAGACGTTTATGCTGCCATATCATTTCAGATTCCGGCTTCTATGTTTCTGTGAATTTGACTATCAAATGATCACAGACTCGCTGCTCTGTGCACCTGTCCTTAACTCAATTACACAGTGTTGTTATGTGTGATGTTAAGTCAGTAACCTGTTGGGCTTTCCCTCAACTTCTTGTGACTCACTAATCCTAAGGAGATTGCCACTAAATGACATTTGACCCTGTAGCTGAATGCTACGAACACAAACAGTAAACCAGTAAAGACCTGTGTGGGTGAGGTAATCCTGTTTAACTCCACGTTCTTCTTTCTCTCTCTCTCTGTCATCTCTTATTGCTTTCCTCTCCTCCTCCATCTAGATGGTGTCCCAGAGAATCAACTCGGTAGATCTGTCCTGCTGCAGTCTGGAGCATCTTCCTCCCAACCTCTTCTACAGCCACGACCTCACCCACCTCAACCTCAAACACAACTTTCTGCCTGCAGACCAGCGCCTGCAGCAGCTGCAGAGGTACAATGCCTGCAAACATCTACTGTAAACACACCTGAGGCTTAATATAAGGACAGGAAGTGGCAGGAAGGAGTGAAAGATAATAAAAGAAAAGACAGACTTGAGGAGGCATTGTTGGTTGAGGAGAGAGTCCAGGATGGTTTGGATGGGCTTGTTAGGGCAAGATGAAACTTGATGCAGGATAATGTTTAGAAAAGCTTAACATAACTTGGCCACAATAAGAACTGGGATGGGTTGTTGTGCAATGAGGTGAGCGACAAGACACAGACACAGTAGTGAGGCTTCACTGGAAACAGCAGGTCACGGTTTGGGCCTGTTTAGCTTTCGCCTGCAATTTGCAAACCATCGACCTGAACAGTCTCGGACTGGGGCCATTGGCACACTGAGACCAAAGAGGCTAGCCAGGGCTGTACCAGGCTAAGTCAAATGAGCCCAGAGCCCAGAAGGGTAGATGTGTCTGCAGGGAAGCTTTTAGTGTGCCTGGCCTCTCTCACTCTTTCTCTCTGTGGGCACCATCTGCTGCATGCTTATCATGGTCCCAGATTAAAGACCACAGCCAAGATATATGCGTGTTCATGTGTATGTGCACGCATGCACTTGGATTCCTGTACACGCTGGTACACTTGCACGCCTGTCACAGCGTCTCTTTGTGAAGATTACTGCCAGAAGAGTCCTACCATTTAACGGAGTGAATTGTGTGAATCTGATGACTGAGTATGTGTTAGCTGTGTTTGCAGAATGGAGTGTCTGTGTGGAGGAGAGGGAGAGATGCTTGCTTGTATGCAACAGAAATAGTGGCTGCAGGCTACAGATTTGGGGTCAGTGCATACAAAGTCTTGATACAGTATGGCATTTTTGTTTTTTCTTTTCTTAATTTAAGATGGCTGCACTGCAGGAATCTGTGTCTGTGTGTAAGTGGCTGTGTATGTATGATCTTGCACGCTTTTGAGTCTCCCTGATAGAAAATTGTGAATGAATGAGGTCAGGATTTTACGATTCTCTACCACTGTCTTTTTTTTTTTCTTCTTCTTGAATCGTCTTTATTTTCTAATCCCTAGGATAATGACTGGTGTTAAAAAGAAGATGATGTGAGGAAAATAAGTAGTTTATTTAAATCTGAGTGAATGATGCTCAGCTCCCCTGCTGGTCAAGTGAGATAACATCTATTGAGCTTTGCCAAACCTAAGTAGGCTCATCCGCATTTGACCCAGCATGATAGAAAAAGAGGTCAGTAATGAGAAAGAGATGAATAGTTAGCTGAAAATAGAGGGGTTTTGACAGAAACATGCAGCAGAGTTACTTGAATACTGGATTTCCCTTGAGAGACTGAAGTCAAAGGAGCTGGAGTCAAGAACAATAATACTCTGTATGCAGCCTCTATGAATGTGGGTGTATGTGTTTTGGTGTGGACTGTTGTGTGAGAGTCTGTTTGTGTTTCAGTATAAACACTGGCTCTCACTGACATCTAACATGGGGTCAGAGTGCGTAGTATTTTTCCAAGAGCAATGGAATGTGTGAACCTGCCACATGCCTCTCCCCTTCTCTCTCTTTTCTCTGTGGCCAAATACTAACTGGTGGGTGATGTGCCAATCAGATATGCATAATCAGTTGTCTGGGATACCAGCTCTTTCCTCTGGCATGGGACTGCCTTCCCAGCATGCATCTCTCTTTGAGACAGAGGTCACCACTCACTGAGGGGAATGCCTGATGTTCCATGCATATAATTGAACCTTTGGCCTGTTTATTTACATATGTATGATAGTTTAGCGAGTTATGAAGGACATAAAAGTCGCGGAAAGGAAGCCAATGGGAAAGAGAGGAAGGACAGCAGAGGAGCAGAGAGACAAATTTCAGCATGAAAGAGGTCATTTAAGGTCAAGTTAAAGCATTGAAGTTGCATTAATTGATTTTTAAGCTAACAGGGGGAAGCGGAAGAATCACAATGTTACCATTTTAACACCGTATCAAGTTATTATAGTGGTGCTTATGTACACATTCAGCAGACACAGAGCAACATTAACATCTATTTAGAGTTGTATTTATGAATGTTAATCCAATATTCACTCTTCCTTTACCTCTTGTTTGCTCTTCAGCAAATCATTAGAAAGAAATGCAGCTTTTTAGCTGATCGATGCTCTAATTTGTTCATTAATGAGTAATTTGTGTATCTGCTGTTTGGTGTTAGGCAGGTATGGGTTTAACAGAGCTTTAGCTAAAGGATAACAGCTGCTCACAAAGGCTATAAGTGAAGTTAATATTAGTGGAGCTGTTGGCTGGATCCTTGAAACACTGAGCTAAATTAGTTGGAAAATAATGTACAAAAATATTGCTTTAAATCAGATTTTTTTGTGGTCATTTGGGGTCGGTTGAGCAAGCCAAAAAAGAAAAACACAGCACTGACTCACTATCATCATTATTATCAGTGTCAACCTTCATTCGAGTTGTTTTTCAGTCCATCTGATGACTGTAGCCCCAGTATTCACTCCTTCCAGCTCTGTTTCAACTTCTCAGAAAAATGTCTGATAGTCTCTAGCTTCGTCTTTCTGACATTTGGTGGACAGGTAATGAACATTCATCAGGACTGTGTTGGTGAAAGAAAAACGCAGTGTGAGATTAGTTAATGGGTGTGGATTTTTTGTGGCGGAAAACAAACAACAAGCTAAAATAAGAAAGGGGAACAAAACTATTGACAGCTGCGTATTTGTTAGATAATTCTCTTTGAGGTCTTGATGATAAGCAAAACCTTTTGCTTGAAGTTGCTTCACTGACTCTATACAGTGATTAGTGCTGCTTTAAATGCACAGTGAAAGGAGTAAGGTGAAAACGGAATAACATCTTGCTAGGACACAGTGACAGGGCATGATACAGACACAGAAAGTCTGAGGAGGGGATGTGAGCATTACTCAGCAGATTGCAAAGGTTGATTTAATAGTGGAATGACATTTTCCCACATACAGCCCACCCACAGCCTGCAGGAGTCACCCTCAGCTGGAATTGCTCAGCCACCCTAATCAATAGCCTTGACACCTCGTTTGCCTTTTTTCCTCCATCATCATGATATACTGTGAGAAAGTGTGCGTAACCTGTGTGTGTGTGTGTGTGTACATAGCGTGGAAAATCAAGTGCCAGCGTTAGCAGCTGCTCCAGAGTGCCGTGCTAATATGGCGCGCCGCTCATCTCAGGCTGCTCTCACTGTGATAGGTGATAGCAGGTTGCGTGTGCGTGTCTGTATGAGTGCAGACGGATAAATAAAGACAGAGGGAGTCATTTCCCCTGCTTCACTTTGTTCCCTCGGCTCCCTCCTCCCTCAGGGTCTAACCCCTGTGAAGGTCACCGGTCTGCCATGGGACAGCATACTGAATGCCACTAGTCGCTGGTGTTTAAAAGAACAACACAGACGTCTCTGCAGCACATGTTTGCTCAACAATCAGACATGAAGGTTTAGCCGTACTTTTTTGGGTGTGTTCAATCGAATTGTGTGTTTTTGCACTTG
Organism: Dascyllus trimaculatus; assembly: GCA_024666655.1. Classification (NCBI taxonomy): domain Eukaryota; kingdom Metazoa; phylum Chordata; class Actinopteri; family Pomacentridae; genus Dascyllus; species Dascyllus trimaculatus. Next base: position 26,584,453 of record CM045454.1, read on the forward strand.
AAAAATTCTGTGTAAGCTACACTTTGCTACATTACCCATGAATATATTTATGAATATGTTATACTGTTCTTGCAATATTAATGTTGACAAGACACAACTACTCCCTCAAACTCTTCTCTTCTCTTCTCTTCTCTTCTCTTCTCTTCTCTTCTCTTCTCTTCTCTTCTCTTCTCTTCTTCTCTTCTCTTCTCTTCTCTTCTCTTCTCTTCTCTTCTCTTCTCTTCTCTTCTCTTCTCTTCTCTCATCTTCTCTCGTCTTCTCTTCTCTTATCATTTAATTAATCACTTTGTCCTCTGTCTCCAGGTTTTCTCGTCTACGGAGCCTCAACCTGTCCAACAATCACCTTGGCCAGTTCCCCCTGGCCATCTGTGAAATCCCCACCCTGACGGAGGTCAACCTCAGCTGTAACTACCTGGCCTCCGTCCCCAGCTCTGTGGGAGCCATGACCAAGTAAGCAAAAAAGAGGAACTTACTGATGACGCAGAAGAAATTATAGCAATGATTATCTCTATGCCAGTCTGAGCAAAGGGTATTTAGGTCGCGTGATTACAATCTGTTGTAAAGTCAGAGGCTCAATATGCCTGAATCTACAGTTCATAAGTCATTTTCTTTTGCTGGTTGTTTTACTTTTGATTTTGTTTTTGGTATTCACCTTGCTTCTCTCTACTACGCTGGTAATTACCCAATGTGTTCGCTTGTTCTTTACTGCTGATATGGGCCAGTGTTTGCTTGCATCAATACCAATCCAGGGCTCGGCAACCAGCCAACCTTTTCACAAAGCAACCGCGTTTTTGCCTGTTTGATAATAAAAGTTTACATAGCCAAATGTGGAAGTTACCTAGCAACTGTCACATGGCATAACAACCCCAGCAGTGTATTTTTCTAATTCCAGCATACAAGACAAACGACAGAATAACTTGTTCTTGCTCTTGCTAGTGCCTTTTTGTGTTCCTGGTGCGTTTCTTTTTATTCACTCTTTGTTTCATTGTGTAAGCTTTTTTACCGTCCTATTGAGCTGATCTGTTGTTGTGGAGAGTTCAGTTTTGACCATCTCCTTCTGTATTCTGGTGCACACCTTTGGGTTTCTTTGCAAGCTACTGGCATTTCCCCTGGGGACTGTATTGGCAGTAAAACACTGGTGCTTTTCGATGGGCCACCAAATTGCATTTTTGAAATGAATTGCCACTTGGTCCTGGTTGTTGAAAAACGATATCCAGTTTACTCGAGATGACAGTGTTACCCTGCCTCCAAAAAGATTGCATGTTTCTCAGTTCTAGGCCAACACTTTCTGGAGGATGGAACATAGCAGATTTTTTCTGGCTGAATACCATTTTTTTTCTCATGGGAATGCTCAGAACACTGTAGGTCTTGGTTGAGCTCCAGCTCCAGCCCCCTTTCCTGTGGAAAAGCCCTATTACTCACTCTTTCAAGGAGTATTAGAAGTATTTACTAGATCTAAAGTCTGTCAGGGTCTTAAACTTGAAAATCCATGCATTGTTTAGCCCATTTTATTCCATTATGACAATAGGGATTAAGAGTCATTTGGTAACTAGGTCACAGCCGATAGTTTGGATTGTGCATGTGCTTCAACTGCAACCCCATTTTAGACTGAGCATACAGGTATGTTGGTTGAAACAGAGCAAGATGAGAAGTTAATCTGCGGGAATGATCTGGTATGCCTGTAAATTCCTCAAGTGGCCAGTAGGGCATTTATGATGCTACTGCCATCTGCTGGGTGTTCAGTTCACTGGTTATGATTGCAGAAATTGTTTAACAAGTCGCTGTTGGTACACTCTTTGTCAAAATACAAATAATTCCTCATTAAAATGCCATTAATGTGTTGCTTTATCAGTTTGCAGACGTTCCTGTTAGATGGAAACAGTTTAAATGACCTGCCCAATGAGCTGGGTTCCCTCCAGAGGCTGAGCTACTTGGGACTTTCCTTCAACCAGTTCGACCACGTGCCCCAAGTGCTGGAACGCTTGTCCTCCATGGAGAAGCTGTGCATGGCCGGCAACCACCTAGAAACACTCACCCTGCAGAACTTCAGACTTCTTCATGTCAAACACATCGATCTAAGGTACGAGAATGAAGAATGACTATTGCAAGATGAGGGAACTCTGGTAACTTTGTCATGATGAACAAGCAACACTTTAATCCCCCAGTCATGTGTGTCCCAAGCACTGTACTCAATGACACATGTTATCCCACTAATGATAGAAACAAAAACACATGGAGGAAGCCAACAACACAAGCAGACAGTCAGACAGCACGGAATCAGGAAATCATTTGCCCGCAGTGGCTCCTTCAGGTGTCTCCCACTTGTCTAGGAAAGCACAGAGCTGCAGTGACTTGCACTATTTTTCTGTTAATACTTCACTGCTTCTGGCTTTGTTTACACAGGGTTTGTAAATTTGTGTCATTTTTTTCCTCTCGTGTTTAGACGAAGATCACTTGGCATCTCCAATGGTGTTGTCTTTTGATTTAGAAACTTTTGTTTCCGTAAAATGTGCTCAAAAAGTTTGTAATGAGTTGATAGTCATGTGTCAGACATCTGCTGATTGTTGTAATTTTAAATACAGCTTTTGTGAGTTTTGAGCTGTTTGTTGGACAAAAAGCAATTTGAAGAAGTCATCACTGGACTTTTAGAGTAGAGGGTTGTCTGTCTTTCAAGCAGGGCATAGCCAATTAAGCAACTGTTTGGTGCTTTACTTGGAATACACTGACAACCAGATTTTGGTGTTTGTTTACGGAATTGAATAATAAGTGAGTTTTTGGTTTTGAGTAATTGTGTGCTTAAACATTTTAAGATATCAGCAGTCGACAGAATAATTACTGCATATGGATAACCATTCACGATACAACGAATTTACATTTGCAAATCAAAACCACTAACTTATCCCTGCTCCTTCTTTCCGTCAATGTTGCACTTAGAACAACTGCGTATGAAACGCACCAATGAAACTGCACAGTACATCAGCAATCACCCAAGGCATGTTCCCTTCTTTACAAGAAAGGCCGCAGCCTGAGCAATTCAACCTCATCCAATTGGAGATGAACCCTTGTCTCCTGCCTGCCTCCTCTGTCAGGTTGAATAAGATCTCCATCATGGTGCCAGATGAGCCTGACCTGCTGAGGCACGTGACCCAGCTGGACGTGAGGGACAACAGGCTGACAGACCTGGATGCTTCGGTCTTTCCCCGTCTGGAGGTGCTTCACTGTGAGAGGAACCACATCACCGGCCTCAAGGCCAAGGGTTGCTTGCTCAAAGGCATCTACGCCTCCAGCAACGGTGAGTTTTCGCACGCAGGTCCTCAAGATATCTGCAAGCGCAATCTTGTGTGCTTAATCAAGAGACAGCCACTTTCCTTTTTCACTACCAAACTACTAAACTGAAATCACCGGTTTGAATCTCTCTTCTCTAAAAATATAACAAAGTGCATGTCACTCCACAAATGCTACTCCTTTTATTCGTGCTTAGTTTTAACCTACACTCGTCTATCCCATCCATTTTTTCTCATCAGTGCAGCAGTCTCATTGTCTCTCTCCATCATTCCACTCTAACTTGTCATCACATCCTCCCCCCCTCCCAAATGCTCCCCTCCATTTTCCATCTACCTGCCTTTGTAATAGACCGCGTCTGTCCTTGCTGTAGGTTAATGTGTTTGGATTTCTCCCTACAGAGCTACGACAACTGGATGTCAGTCCTGTGCCCTCCAATCTTAGTTACATGGATATCTCAAGGTGAGGAAAAATCCAAAAGTACAAAAAAATGAATTAGACACTAATTAAAACTGTAAAAAAAAAAAAGAGAGAGAAAGAAAAGTAGCTCATTTGCAGTACATCCTCTGTGCTGTACAAGAGCAGTAATTGTTCGGTGTAAGTGATGCTTTGAAGATCATGTAACGGCATAAGGGAGTTACACAGTAAAAGGATCTTTGCAAGTACGGTTAACCATCACAAGCCTGACATTTGACACAAGGTTTGATTGTAAATGAAATGTAGGCTTCCGTACTTAGCTTATAATAGTCAATGAAAATGCATATGAAGAGTGCTGTACTGCAGTCTAAGAGCTGGACTGTTTTAACACTTTGAGAGTATCACACTGAAGATTATATTGTATTTCCACAACTCCGACTTCAGTTACCTGGTACACAGAATCTAAAATATTACAAAAAAATGGAAAAAGCCAGCTTTCAATCAAATCTGAAGTTGCATACATACAGTATTTCAGTACAGAATATTCCAAACTGCACATAATTTATCATCATCACCCCGTCTCCTCCTGTAGGAACCATATGGAGTCCTTGCCAGACTGGCTGTGTGAAGCGAAGAAACTGGAAGTTCTGGACGTGAGCCACAACCTCATCACTGAGCTCCCAGCACGGTGAGTCTCTCTCTCACAGCAAATGTGTCTGTAATCCTGTAAATGGAGTACAATACTGCATTATTTTCCCTGCTCCCTGTCGGCCAGCCATCTATCCCCCATAGAGCGCCATAAATCACACGGATAGCCTGTAACCTCCGCAGCCTTCGTCCATTCCCTTCCTCTTTATATAGCCTTTTAGAAGGTCAGTTCAGATGCACGTCTTCCTCTGCTCCGCATCTCCCATCGACTTTGTCAACCTTGCTCCTTCTACATCCCTCCTTTCCCCCTTTCTACCTCTCTCCCTCTACCTCTACCTCTTGGTCCCCCCTCATTGTCTGTAGATTTATTTTTTACCCAATAAGTGTCAGAATGATGAATTTCAGCTGCAGGCTCCACTAGAGGCGCTGCTATTTTCTGATTTTCCATCCTCATCCACACCCCCATCCTCCTCCTGCACTATCCTCATTTCCATTACTGTTTCAGCCGTCGTCAGTTACAGTCTCCTCAGTCGTGAGCCAGTGTCTGAAAAAGGAAATCATGCGTCACCTTACCTGTTCACCAACCTCTATCTATCTATCTATCTATCTATCTATCTATCTATCTATCTATCTATCTATCTATCTATCTATCTATCTATCTATCTATCTATCTATCTATCTATCTCTGCAGTTTCATAAGAGTCTAACTGTTTATCGTTCATGTTCTAGCGCTGACCCAACCATCTGTATATGTGCTGCAGGTTGTTATGCAGCAACAGTCTGAGGAAGCTGAGTGCAGGACATAACCAGTTGCAGAAGCTGCCTGAAAGAGTGGAGCGCCCTCTGCTGGAGGTTTTAGATGTACAGCACAATCAACTGGTGGAGCTGCCTTGCAACCTGTTCCTCAAATCTGACAGGTAACATAAATCATTAGCTGGAGGTGATTTTTTTTTAACTAATATGCATCCAGCATCTGACAAGAAGATTAAGTGTATGGAAAATGCAGGTGCATGAAGATGAAGGACAGAAATTAGAAATGTTTAATCAAGGACAGGATGACCAAGGGCAGGGATGACAGGCAAATATAAAACAGCCAACCAGTAGAAGAGGGGGGGTGTTTTAATGGTGGGGTCAGAGATGTCATGTTGATGTTTGTAATTAAACTGATTCTTCTCAATGTTTATGTCCCAGTCTGAAGGAGAACAAAAGTGAGCTTGTGCTTTCATTTTTGCTTTCAGCTTACGATGCGTAAATGCGTCAGCCAACAAGCTGGAGCACCTGCCGCCATCCACTCTATCAGAGGAGAGCCACAGCATCCTGCAGGAGCTTTACCTGACCAATAATCGGTTGACAGACAAGTGTGTGCCCATGCTAACAGGCCATACACACCTACGAGTTTTGCACATGGCCTACAACCATCTCCAGACTTTCCCAGCCAGGTAAAGAACTCAAATCATCTCTCTTCTTACTCACATTATCATCATTTTTTAAAATATGATGTAGCTTGTAGAATGTCAGCAAATCGAGAAAATGCCCATCACAATGTCTGACAGCCCAGAAATTATTTTGTGCAGCCAAAAGTCTAAGAATTCAAAGACATAAACATAAAGAAACATAAAGAAAGTTAAAAGCAGATCCAAACATTTAAGAAGGTGGAAGCAGTGAATGTTCGCCATGTTTTCTTGCCAAATAACAAATCAGTGATTCTGAGCTGCTGTAGCATCATAGATGGGCTTTCTTGGTATCAGGACACTGTACTAACAATTCTGATATCCTTCAGTTTTATTTTACTAAATGGACCGTGAAATAACTTGAGTAATCTACACTCTGGCTTTAACTGGATAAAATAAGGATTACAAGAAGCTTCCCTGCTTGTGGTTAGGGCTTAAAAACAAACATTTGCAAGTTGAAACAAAGTTTGGTTTACCTGGTCGACTCAAACTGGTTTTACAGCATATGTTTCATAGACAGAGTTGGGCAATGCAACAGCTGTGTGGGAAATCTTAGAGATAAGAAACTTGTTCTCAGGTTAGATTTAATTGCTTCACTGCATGAGAAGGTTCGATTCTTGTTTTTGTTGAACTGTCTTGTCTTCCTGGAACATGAACGCTTCTGCTGTTGCACAACAGACATGCAAGGCGAAGGTCATATGACGGAAATAGCTTGCATCAATAAGCTAATTGTACTGTTACATTTTCTGTCTTTTACTGATTAGGTGATTCAACGCTGTTGTACACACATAAGTTCACCTATTGCCTCACAATTTCCTTTAGTAAAATGGCCAAGTTGGAGGAGCTGGAGGAGGTGGACCTGAGCGGAAACATGCTGAAGACCGTCCCCACCACCATTATGAACTGCCGGCGAATGCACACACTCATCGCCCACTCTAACGCTATCGAGGTCTTTCCTGAGGTCATGCAGCTGATGGAGATGAAAGTAAGCCAGTAACAGCAACAGCACATCTCACATACGAGCCCCTAAGCTATCACTGAATATGAATTTGCGTGAGTATTGACATCTTGTCTTCCGTTGCCAGTGTGTGGATCTGAGCTGTAACGAGCTGAGCGAGATTACTCTACCAGAAAATCTGCCTCCGAAGCTTCAGGAGCTGGACCTCACCGGAAACCCTCGTCTCAACCTGGACCACAAGACCCTCGAGCAGCTTAAGTATGTCATCGTTATTCTAAAGGTCTTTTATAGATCAGTTGGTATGACTACAACTTGCACATTGTGAGAGTTAAATCTGTATTTGTACATCTTATTTAGTTCATTTTATATACACATGTATTTACTGTATATCTGTCATTTGGAAATAAGAATGGAGCACTGTCAATGGTTTATGCATCTTAATGTCTAACACGATTCAGTGGAATTGATCTTTTTTCATGTTTTCTTGTTTTCCAGTAACATTCGCTGTTTCCGTATTGATCCACCTCCAACCTTTTCGTCGAACGAGGCATCTGGAGGGCCTGCTGTGTGGAGTCATGGTTACACAGAGGCCTCGGGCGTCAAGAACAAGTAAGCAAAATTCAGTCAATGATGAAACAGCCACGACCGTCGCACTCACCCACTGAAGCCTCACTAATCAAAACCTCTTGGGGCTACGCATTGTTAAAGCCACATGACTTTAATGAAGGAAAAATTAAAGCGGTGCTTGTTGAAAGCAGGAATCGTGCACATTCACATACCAAAGCACCTCTGCGTGGGCTAATTTGCAAATTCAAGACTTAAATGTGCGTGCCGAAGAAAATATTTGAGCAATTGCACATATTGTGTCCACATTTTCATATTTGTAGGTGATGCTTGATGAGAAGATGACAGAGGTTTTGCTGCGCAGTCAGTTGAATCATAGAATGCATTGTTTCCTTGGTTATTGGCGTGTGGAGTAACACAATCAATATGTGAACAGAGGAGTTAGTAGGGTTTTGAAGCCTTCATTGTTTCCTCACAGAGCGCATTCCTTCTCTCTTTTCAGACTCTGTGTTGCGGCCCTTTCAGTGAACAGTTTCTGTGGGAGTCGTGAAGCTCTGTATGGTGTGTTTGATGGAGACAGGAATGTGGAGGTGCCCTACCTTTTGCAGTGCACAATGAACGATGTGCTGGCTGAAGAACTACACAAGACGAAGAGCGAAGAGGACTACATGACCAACACCTTCCTCGTCATGCAAAGGTACATGATAGGCTTAGCAGAAATATTTATGCATTTTCCTCATTTGGTCTGTCATTCTCTTACATACAAAGCATCCATTATATTTCTGCCCCTGCAGGAAACTTGGAACTGCAGGACAGAAACTGGGCGGCTCAGCAGCTCTGTGTCACATTCGCCACGACCCCACTGATCCTGGTGGCTGCTTCACCCTCACAGCTGCTAATGTGGGCAAGTGCCAGGCCATCCTGTGTCGTGATGGAAAGCCCTTGTCATTGTCACTGCTTCACAATGTCGGGCTCGAGGACGAATACCGCAGGATCCGGCAGCACAGGGCTATCGTCACTGAGGTAGAGATCCCAAGCATGTTATAATCAGCACGAACTACATCAGTGTGGCTGTAGTTTTAGATGTGCACTGCATTGATTTGTTTACTTTTTTCTACAGGACAACAAAGTGAACGGCGTGACGGATTCTACACGAATTATGGGCTACTCCTTCCTCTACCCTTCCGTCATCCCTTGTCCCTATGTGCAGACAGTCACTCTCACCCCTCAGGATGAGTTCTTCATCCTAGGTAGCCGCGGCCTGTGGGATGCCGTATCTCCCACTGAAGCTGTGGAGGCCGTCCGGAACGTCCCGGATGGCCTGGCTGCTGCTAAAAAGCTGTGCACGCTGGCGCAGGGCTACGGCTGCACTGACAGCCTCAGCGCTGTCGTGGTCCAGCTGAGTGTGAGTGAAGACTGCTGCTCCTGCTGCTGTTCTGAGCCTCCCCAGCCACCACCGAGCCCCGGCTTAGGCCCCTACCCTCCCTCATCCTCTGCCATCAAAGAGCGGCCCTCAGATGGCTCTCTCCCTGTGCCTCCTTCCTCCTGCAGTGAAATCAGTAGTGAGATCAGCACCAGTGAGATGAGCAGCGAGGTGGGCTCAACAGCCTCATCTGATGAGCCTCCACAGAGCTCCTTGGTACTCCTGCAGGAGCAACCCCACCACCCTCACCTCCACCTGCACCACCAGGCCCACTTGATGTCCCTACAGCACCAACAGGCCCACACAGCTACCCAGCCCTGCCAGTATCTGTTCCCAGCTTCAGAGCTGCCTTCTGCCCGCAGCTGCTGTGCCCTCCATCCTGCCTGTTTAGCAGGTTCCTTTCAGAGGCAGCTATCTAGTGCCACCTTCTCCAGCGCCCTGTCTGACAACGGGCTGGACAGCGAAGACGAGGAGCCCATCGCTGGTGTTTTCTCTAATGGGAGTCGTGTGGAAGTAGAGGCAGATGTCCACTGCCTGAAAGCAGAATCCTCCTTGTCCTCGTCTCCCCAAACATCGATACCAACTTCCTCCAGTCAGGAGCGCACCCTGCTCACTCTTCCCCCACCTCCTCCACCACCGTGCACCCCAGAGCCTCTAGAGGAAGGGGCTGACATCAGCCACGTGGAGACCGAGAACGGTCTTGAGAGGGAGGATTCATGGCAGGGTGTTGGAGCAGCAGGTGGGGATGGAGGAAAGTTGGCAGGCAAGAGGAGGATTAACGGGTCGGTGGCACGCCAGGAAAAGAGTCACAACCTTATTGAGGTGGCTGCCGATGCTCCCTCGAAGAAGTCCGGGGGTTACTTCACAGCTCCAGCCCAACCCGACCCTGATGACCAGTTCATCATCCCTCCTGAGCTGGAGGAGGAGGTGAAGGAAATTATGAAGCAGCATCAGCAGAAACAGCAGAAGCCGCCTGGGACCGATCAGCCCACGGATTATTACGACACCCCTCTCTGAACAGCAAACTACAGCCTCATCTCCTTTTTCATCAGTCTAACCGCTCTGATTTTCCCACATGTGGACACACACAGAAGAGTTTCCTCAAGAGGCTGTAAAATGCACATGAAGAAGTTTCATTGAGCTTTTTCTAAACAGCCTCCCGAGCTCTGCACAGCCTCTTTATTGGAGAAACATGCACTGTAACCTGCTCCACCCAAGCAACTCATAGAATAAAAACAAGCAAATGAGCCCTTTAATGATACTCAACCCTCTTGAAAAGCCTGTGGACACAGTTCCTCGTGTCCATGGTCGTGCCCTTCTCTCACAGACTGTGGAACGTTATTTTTACATTAGACAACCAGCTGAGTATGTAATCAACACTAGTCTATTTGCAATAGCATTAGCTTGCCACAACACTTGTTAATATGGATAACAATTTCCATGGTTTGTTTGTTTGTTTGTTTTGTAAGAACTTACCATATCTTTTAATGTGAAAGCAGTGAAGTTGCTGAAAGAACTTTTTAAAAACAGACACATAATCTTTTTATTATCAGTGAACTATGTTGAATGGTACACCATTAATACCACACCTAACTGTTGTAGATAGGGCACTTAAAATACTGTATTTCTTCAGTAAATCATGGCTCTTGGCCTGTAAAATGGCATAGAAATTTTTTGTAGAAATTTGCAATACTAACTCCTAGGAGTTGCATACTCTTTATGGTGACTCAGTCACTTTTACTAATCTTCTCTGAGAGAAATGGTGATTTTTTTCCAATGATTGTAAATAAGAGAAATGTTGTATACTGATGCTTTTAAAGGAACTGCGTACCTGTGTGTCGGTGAAAGTTTTAGTGGCGGGGAGGATGTGTTGTTTGCTGTTATGGAGGTGCCCCCCCACCCCCACACCCACCCCTTCTCTTACAACGTAGACCCACAAAGACAACACACAAATACACACACACACATACACACAAGTATTAATGTGCAATTGAAGGTCAGAAAACCCAACATTCCATGCAATGTAACTGAACTGAGTACACTAAGTTGCTATGGTCTGCTCCACTTTGTTTAATTGTGATGTCCTGTAGTCATCACCGTATCTATTGAACACTAATCGACAGATCTTTGCATGCACACACACACACACACATACAGACATGACATACACACAAACACACATACATGGACACTCAGAGGTAATATTAGTCCCACCTCCCTCCTACAGTAACTGTTATCACCGGCATGACTGTGTCAAGTTCAGTAATACAAATATATCCACATGGAAAAGAGACAACACAAATGTTCCTGTCTTTGGTATAATAAATTTTAAATTTGTGAATATAAAGTTATGTTGTCTGGGAATTGTTTTCAATTTTGAAATAATTTATTTGACAAAATATTCTTACATTGTGTTTGTTTTTACAATAAATGACCAGCAGGGGGCAATCTAATATAATGTTTTGATCATAGACTGTGGTTTCAGTTTGGTATGTAAGGGTTCTTATGAAAAATACAATAATTTTATATATTGGTTTATACAATATTTAACACAAAAATTCAGCTTAAAAAAATTCCTCTCATTTATTTTGCTTCCAGTTTGCCTTTTTTACTGTGCTCTTCTGTTTTAAAAAAAAGTTGTAATTATAAAGTTCAAAGTTTGTCGTTGACATGCACGTTTTCCATGACAACACCGTTACTCTTAGAGCGTTTCTTATACTTCTTCTTCACGCAGAGGACGCTGACTACTGTAATCACCAGCATGGCTGCCAGTACAGACAGAGAAGAGGCAAGTGCAAGCGTGGTTTTGTCCATGGCAGACCCCTTGTACTGACAGCTGTCCCCGTAGTACCACCAGTCATCACCCACCGCACATCTGGAAAGGAGGAGGAAGTAAGATGAACAAGCAGAAGAGAAGTCAGACTTAAAGGTATTGCAGTTTTCATACAGAACCTGTACAGACAGTGATAGAAATCTGGTGGGTGATGAGAGTGAGTGATTTACTGTCTTTTATGGTGCTTTGATAGTTTCCTATATTTAAATTTTAAAGTTCCTAAGTGAAAACAAGCACACATCTTGGGAAATAGAAACTAATGTGAGCAGGCGGTTAGCTTCTCTTGCACAAAAACTGGAAACAAGAGAAAACATCTCTCTTAACTCTGTCCAAAGGTTGCAAAATGTTAATGTGCATGGCTCAGACATGGTCCTCTCTTTTTTGACACAGTGCTACAGGAGAACCATTAGATAACTAGAAGCTGGCGAGATAATTTTGCTAAATTTAAAAGAAGTAAGGAAACAAAGTTAAATGTATCAAGAGTACAACAACCTGCACCCTTACAGAAAATCTGTCTGCACTCTGCAGCTGCCACTCCTGCCTTTCTGTCCTGCTATCCAGGAGTCATGTGCGTGACCCCTGTAAAACTGTAATGTGTCATTTGTACACTTGCATTTTTGTAAAGATTAAACACACATATAACTTGTTAATTTTTTAACTTTAGACATGCTGGTAGGTGCATTTTGTCAGGTTTGGAAAGAGCTAGGCGAGCTGTCCTGTTTCCAGTCCTGGCATGTCTGCTGGCTGTAACTTTAACTTCATTTTGACCAAAAAGACATAACAGTGGTGTCTTCTTCTCATTTAGCTCATCTTGAAGTTGGATATTCAACAGACATTAGGTTAAAAAGAGAAACACGTTTTAGTATGAGTTTTGAAACAGTGGATCTACTGACATGGAGGATATTTAGAAAAAAGTCTTTTCAGTTGTTGCTAAAACGTGAATTTATTGACGTAGCATGAATCATATATTGGCAAAAACTGTCACTGGGCTGTTTAATATTTATGTAAATTAGATAAATTCACAATTTAAATGAGTTTGAAAACATAGTTATACTTTTGTTTTTATATTGTAAGTCTTATTCAAGTCAGCACAGGTAATGGGAAAAGCCTATATGACATTAACTTGTAGATGGCCCCTCATTTGATATTATCCTACAGGGTAGGTGATCTTACTCGGGCCATGCTGAGATGGCAAACACCAGCTGTTCGGAAGCCTTTTGAACTGAATGAACTGTTGAATATCCAGCTTCACGCTGGTTTCATTATGATGCCTTGCTAACAGGTACAATTGCAGCTCACCTGCAAGCAGCTTTGCCGTCCTCCACGACACAGACTCCATCATTCTTACATTCCACATTGAGGCAGATATCACTAGTTGCAGTGGTGGTGGGAGGTTGTGAGGAAGGCAAAGGCTGGGACACAGTCAGATGGGACACATCTGAAGAGGGACGGCAAATGAGAGAGCGGTTGCTAAACAGGGAGTCAACAGGCAATGATTGTTTGGCATGATTAACTTGAGTGTTTTCCCACAAGTGGGTATATGGATCATGAATGCAATCATGCATCCCTGACCTACATAATCCTATGAATGCTATTTGCAGAATTAGTATGTATAGTGTAATGAATAAATAATTAATAACATATGGCAGAATGGTGTGGCTGTACAACAAAAGCAAACACAGCCTAAAGCATTTTAATAATTGAAGTTGTGTTGAGCTTGTACTGTAATCTGGTCCTTTTACCCTCCATGGTGAGCAGAAAGATGGCATCTCCTCCCTTGATGAAATCTCTGCTTCTGGCTCTGAGGTGGGTGAGATACACAGCAGTACCGGCGCCTGGCCCTCGGAAATACTTTGATCCGTCTGGGTCTGTGACCTCAACTCCAACCTTGCGAGGATTGTCCCAGAAAAACTGGTCAGAGTCTGTTTAAAAGAATGTTGAAGAGGTGTCTAAATACAGTATCACAGCAAAAACAGTCATTTTATGATTTTTTATGAGCAATTTTTTGAGTCTTTTTGACAGTGAAAGTAGCAGCACCTGTTGCCTTCATGTTGGGGTCAGTAGTGACACTGCGCTGGTTGGACATGCGCTTCTGGATGTGTGGGTTCTGGTCCATCAGCATCATGGTCATCTGTTTCCAGGGGCATGGCCATTTCTGTCCCGTGTCCCCTTCACGGGCAACCAGATGAGCGAAAGCCGACAACTCTCCAGGGTATCCTTCCTTCCCGCTGGGGTACAGCTCCATTTGGAAGCTATAGCCCTCCTTGGAGGTGAATGGGGGGCTAAAGATGGGTGTGTTTGTTGGGGTGTTGTCCATAACATGACTGAAGTTCGCCACTCGCCATATAAACTCTGGACAGGTGGTCTCAGAAAGGTTGATGTCATCCAGAGACAGCCCCCCTGCTGCGGGTCCAGAGCCCACCTTGGTGCCTTCAAAGACAACGCGGAATTTGGTTTTGGCGTCTAGACTCACATGGTGCAGCTGCCACAGCTCCTGAGGGGATCCTGTAACAGTAAGTACTGAATTTATCACACAGCAAGAACATGACTGTCACATTAATGATCACAGTGATAGGATTCTAATATACTCACCATCTATGGTCTTTATGAAGCGGATTTTTCCGTTGGGGTTTGCCTTGTCATATTCCCTGACGTAGATCTTCAGTGTGTCGCTGGCTCCTGCACTGTTGTAGTAGAAGAACTGCAGACATTGGTAACCTCTTTTGGGATAGAGGAGCCTGCTCTCCAGCAGAGCCGTGTCTCCATTGGTAGCTGTGCCAGTGCTGAAGTGCATGAAATACCCTGAGCCTAAAGATATAAATGATTAATAATATCAGTATCTAAGCATTGCTGCATAATGGATGGTGAGATGGAGAATTTATTTAGAATAATCTTTTACAGAGATTTTGTCATGTCGATAGTAACCATATCTTAACAACCACACATGACTTTATTTACTGGTTAAGAGGAGATTGTTTGAAATACAAATTTAATGGTATAGATGATGAGTAAATGCATTTTAAAGCTCCGAAAAGAGTCTTTTAGTTCTAAATTCCATCTTTGTGTTTCCCTGATCAGTTTTTCAGTGCACACTCAAGCACGTGAGTATTGTTCTAAGACAGAATTGTAAATATGTGATCTTGTGTATGTGCTTCATGCTTCATGTGTTACCCCTCTAGGATCATTCTCACCTGTGCATTTGCCTAAGTTGGAGTAGTCAGTGTCGGGCCCTCCAGCAGCTTTGGCAACCCTCACCCAGTCGGCCTTATCTCCTTGTCCCTGGATCATACCACAGATGTTTTCACGTTCAAAGTCGCACGAGTCCAGGAAGGTGGAGCCCTGGGCTACAAGACATTTCATAAACACACAAACACGAGTGCAGGAGTACTTTGAACTGCAGTAAACTGTTAAATTACACAGCGAGGCATCATATTTTCAAGTGGCAAACATTGAAGAGATAAGCCATCTAATTGATAACTTTAGAATTATGCTGATCAACACCGGTGCTTCACGTTGACACTTCTATTACAGAAAAACAAAGCACGACTCGGGTGCTGGTTGTTGACTCTTACTGCAGTTGTAGAGGCGGTGCAGCTTGAGCAGGTCGCTGTCACTGAACTCCATCCGCTGGCCGATGACGTCACTGAAAGCAGGGATCTTGGTGACGATGGTGGGCTCGGTGCCGTTGCGGAAGGCATTTTTACTGTAGTGCATCATGGAGCCGTAGTCGTAGGGTACGCCCAGAGAGCTGGAGGTGGTGTCGTTGTAGGTGTTGAAGTTGTGCTCCTTACCTGCAGATCAGATATAAACAAAGTGCCAGTGTAATTAAATCCATTTTTACAATGTATTATTCCATTTTCTTGAACTGGGGGTGGATTTCGGGGATATTTATTGAGACCACTCATAAAAGTAAGTTGTTTAAAGCCTTTACAAATGATTGCTGACATTTCAAAATGCACTGCACATTAATCAGACTTTAGAATTAGACACATTAGCAATTTGATGAGCATAGGTCAGTGCACCTTGCCTTTGCTTATCTTGTTATGATTTTGCAGTCAGGACAGCAACACATGCTTATCACACAAGCAGTAAATCAAATCCAGAGTGCACTGAGCACTTTCCTTCACATCCTTCATAATAAACCTCTTCAGCACTGCTTGGCCTGAAGTGATTGCCCTGTTTCATTAGAATTTCAATTTTCTGAAATGCTAGTATAGATGTAACATATAACAGCTATTTTACACACCTTCTCAGTCTTGTATAATCATACTTACACAAACCAGAGTCATGAAGGAGGCATGTCATAAAGGGATTAATCATATGTGGGAGCATGAATGGGCAGCGGTTGAACTGATTATAAATTAGATGGCAGAATAAAGCGGAGGGATTCAGTACCTTCTGAGATGCGGTCCCACATGATTCTGACATAATCATCGCGGTCTGCCCTGGACTGTTCATGCCAGAAACCCAGAGCGTGAAGGAACTCGTGTTCGATGGTGGCGATGCGGTCGCAGTTTGTTCCTATTGACAGTCTCTGCTTCCCAACATGCCGGTTACCAACAGAGGAGAAACAGCTGTTGGACAGAAAACAAGGCCTTAATGAACATCACATTGAATCTACTGTGCCTTGTCACCAAGATCTTTTCTTGTAGTAATACACTGCAGTAGCACCACTGTTTGAAACGAAACAAACTGACCCTATTGGAAAAGTGAGCTCTTCTTCCCTTACCCGCTTCCTTTAAAGACAGAAATGTAGTTTGCTTCTCCGTTCCAAGGCTCAAAGTCGATGCAGGTCTTGAGCCGGTATTGCTCAAAGGCCTTTAGAATCACACCTTTTGCATTGATCTCTGCAGGGAAGATGGTAAATTCATGTTTACAAATGACCATAATGCAGTACAAATACGTTGAAAGGCCCCCTGTTGAATTACTTAAGCCTGCGTAGATTCCAAATTATGTCCACTCCCATAAGACTCACACGTCTGAGTCAGTTCATCACTTGTAAAGGGCTGGATATAAAACATGCAGTGTGGTTCTAAAGCAGCTCTGAACATGGACTTTGATTTTTTGGGGGGAATGTAGCACCAGTTATATACTGTAACTGGAAAAATAGTAGTTTGTAAGACACAAAATTAGTTTCAGTGTGTTTTTGAGTATGTCAGTAATTTGCATGTTTTAACATTGTTTAATGAACGCATTTTAAAATTAGAAAAAGGCAAAGAATAATAAAGTGTAAAAAACTGACATATTTGCTTGTACTTTTTGCTGGAGGATTACTATGTTATACACTGGATGAACGCAGTATTAAGATAATTTACTCAAGTAAAAGTAGCAGTACTGCCAGCATAATCCATTACAAGTAAAAACCCTGCAATAAAAGATTCTAACAGAAAGTTTGTAACAATACATAAATATTAGTGAAATATACCTAAATTTTCAAAGTAAAAGCCATCATTATGGTGCCTGGCACACATTATTGCTTTGGTTATGTCATTATCACCTTTACCACTGATGCAGTAATGAGTAATCAGCATCTTAATGTTGCATTTGGTGAAGGAGAATCTACAATCTGCTTCCTGTATACTGTTGGATACTTTAATTTACAACAATGCATCATATAGCGGTTATACTTTTTCATATGTTTCTGTACAATCTTAGTCTGAGAAGTAGCTTGTAACTGTAGCTGCTAAAAAAAATAGTGAAGGATAAGTAGGTTTTTCCTCTGTAATGTAGTGGACTTGAAGAAATAAATAAAAATGCTGTATACTTACACATGTAAGTAAAATACTGTTAAAAGGGAGCAACTATCACTTTGACTTTACTTCACTTATATCACAGGACTAATGCTTTATATGCCAATATTGTATAAATCCATCAATATTCTTTTAAATCTATGCTGCAGAGACAGTCTTTAGATCTAGGTGAATTTAATTAGCTTTTGGGATATTTTCAATTTTCTGACAGGCGCACTCACCTAGGTCATCTTCCAAGTAATATGGGATCGTCGTTGGCCATCTGTACTCATCTCCTATTATGGAATTCCGAGTTTGCCTCTGCAGCGGCCAGTAAAAGTAACCACAGAGATTGGAACAGCATTATAAGTCAGGGTTAAACCTTCCTCCACAGAACACACTTGTGCGAGTTAAATTAGAAAAGCACTCTACACACCTCGTCGAGCACAATGTCCCCCTCGACCAGATTCAGTCCAGCCTCTGTGGAGATTTGCATTCACAAGGTTACTGAACAATAATCCGGACACTTGAAGAAGAAAACTGTTCTTTCTACAAACCTTCATTGATGTCAAATATGTCAAGGTCCCGTCCACCGTCCACATCATAGTCTGGAAGTGAAAGAAGCAAGTGGACATGATAATAAGTCCAAACAAAGTCACGATTAAAGCGACCAAAAATAAAACATTAAGTGTTCCTTTAAAAAAAAGACTTACCTAATACTTTTCCTGTGGGCTGGAAAGCATAAAATAAAAAGGTTACATGTGATTGATTTGCAAATAGTAGCAGTAACTCTGAAGTTTGTAGTTAACAGTATCTTGATAAATAAATCCAATATCTCACCAAGCAAAGGGCAGTAGCACAAAGCAGGCATAGAATGTGAAGAACAAGCACACCTGGAGGTTTTCTTCCTGCCATGTCCATGAATCTCCCTCTGCATGGGAGCGCGCTGGTGACAGGTACTGATCTCTGACAGACTCTCGGGGAGCAGAAATCGGAGAGGAGCAAGCAGGCAATAAAATAAAAAACACGTGTACACAAGTAAATAACTGACAGGGCTGTTAAATGGCTTAGTTACACAACAACTTCAATCTACTCTGCTATCAGTCAAGCAATCCTCACACTTTTGCAGGGGGCAGCAAAACAGTCATATAGACAACTTCACCTGCCAGGATACTCTTTCTGTGTATTATTATGAAGGCTTTATCAAGGTGCTCAAAGCTCATTACAAGCCGATATTTATCCTTTCATAGATAACCATCAGCTTGGATTTATACTTGGTCTGTCATTCAAAAAAAAAATCAGCAGAGATTTACAAAATTCCTCTCAGCTATGCTCTAACCTCCAACTGTTCCATCTTAGTGGCTGAAGACTGTGACGTCTCTTGTTAATATGACACTCGCACAATACTTAGGGCTTCATGCTGGCACCGCTTTGTGCTACTTTGATTGCTGAATGGCGAGGAAGAAGCCTCCGGAGAAACACAAAGGCTCTACGTCAAAACAGTCACCCTCATGCCTGTGCTGACTCTGGAATTCAACAACCGAACAAAGACGCAAAGTGACAGCTGCCCACGCACTGGAGAAATTTGGGTGTTTTACCCTTAAAAACTACTGTTATTGTCTACATGACACATGCTGTGGCATGCTGTTGGATCCACCCAAGGACCTTTAAACCTATTGATCAATGGTAGAGAGCAAAAGGAAGGTAAATGTCCACATGGAGTCAAGAATTCTGCCAAATAACTTAGTTTCCGCTGTTATTCAGACACACCATGATGGCATTTCCTTTGTAACTTCAGACTGTTCTGTGGCTTTGGAACAAAGTTTCAATGAATGCCTTTAAAACTTACAAAAGCCCTTGTTTGAGGCAACATCAGTTTGAGGAATACTGACAACAATAACATGGGCATCATTTCCTGCAGAATACATATCTGTTCATTCACTTACTGCACTCTTTTTCTGTTCAGAGTTATTACAATGTGCATTAATGTAGAGACAAACAACACCTTGGAGAGATCATCAATCCATGACAGAGCTAAACAGACAAACACATTTACCTGCATTGAAAGCCTCCCCTTTAACCAAATCTGTAGTACTTCGGATTGTAGGATGAAACGAGACCAACCTAAGGAAACCATACAGGTCATGATTAAAGTCAGGAGCTTTTGCTGTAAAGCAGCAATATTTATGACTAAAAATGTAGAAATATGAACCCAATATTTTGCAAAATACCTCACAAAACAAACCTATTCTCCTACGTTTGGTAAGCTCTAGATTCCCCACAAGAGGAAGCTGTTTAATCACCAGTTTAACACTGTGCATGACAAGTTGCCACATTACCTTGAAGAAAGGAAAAAAGACCCAAAATTGTACACACCAGTGTTGCCACCTACACTCTGCCTACCTGCTGCCAGTAACTGCCAACAATTCTCCTTCCCCCTTTTTAATTAGCTGAGGCACTGCTATCGCGTATGTTTTAGTTAAACCTGGTCATGGAACATCACTGGCTGGTCACACTAATTTAAACTGACACTGAAATAGAAATAGGATGTTTTTGCTGCACATGATTGTCAAATAAATGAGCATATAGGCTTGTATTCTGTGGAGACATTGTTACGAGTCCATTCAGCTGTTTTTCAGTAAAAACATTTTAGAAATGCAACTGCAACAGTCGATGCTGTAACATCTCATTGCCTGCAGGTGGCTCAAGTGCGAAAATAGCAGAGGTTAGAGCTTTTCCTTACCTGTAGATGGCATTTCTACACAGGTGAATGCTGCTTTTATTCTTCTTGCCAGTACGTGGTGCTGGTTGGATTGGAAGAGGGGCAACTGAGTGGCTGCATGATGCAAACTGAGCTGGGTTTGGACACTGATGCTTCACTGTCTGCACAGCCTTGAATCAGTGTTTTACTTTAAGCCCTTTGTCCTGCAGATGGCAGTAGAGATCACCGAAGACCACAGACTGTCTGAGCCAAAGATCCCTTGCTGTAGTCAGTGTGGCTCCCTGAACCTATAAATGCACAATCTGACCATTTCCAAGCTAAGGGTTTTCTTTAATATTTTGGTGCAAAGAATAGTCCTACCAACCACTCATTGCTCTACATACAAACACATCTCTGTGCTCTCAGTCAGGCCTGTCTCCATAAAGCTGCATTCCATTGTGCCCTTGATTAAAGTGGAACTAGGACAGACCAGGGGGAAACTGTCACATTTGTGCACATTTTGTGTGCCTTGGCGGTGGCATATTTTCGCCTCTGCTGATTACGTATTGATATTTCCTGGCCTCTGCTTTATATTACTTAAATGATGGTTTCATAGGATGGATGGAGCTAATGGAGCTGAACTGATGCAGCTCGAGCTCTCTGCCATATTTTCCCTGTGAATGAGATAATACACAAAAGATTCTTTTATGCAGAACACCCACAAGACTTGGTGTAAAATAAGAAAATACACTTTAGTATGATGGAATGCCATGTGCCAGAGAGGGTCTTCGAGGGGTAATTCAGTCTCAGGCACTTTGTTACATTAAGATGGTAAGTGACAGCTTCTGATTGTACAGAAAATGTCCATGTGTGTTTATGTGGTTGGTGTCTGCTTCCTGTGTGATTTGCTCTTTTGTGTCAAATTCTCATCTTGCCCGGATCACACAGAAAAGACATCATTTCCCAAGGTTCACAAGTCATTTATTATGAATCAATTACAAATTATTCAAATTGCATTCCCAGCATTTCACAGCGTATTGCAGTGCCAAAGAGATTTTTACCTTTAGATCTGCTCTCTGATGTTGTTTTGTCTCCGCTGGAAAACCCCAGCATGTGTACAGATGAGGTGAGTCATGATTCGTAGGAAACTGTGGCCGTATTAGCAGACAGCCTACATTCACTGGCCTGCAGTTCAGCACTTTACTTCTAGGCGTTGAATCAGCTTTAGTTGGTACATGTTTTAATTATGAATTTTCAATCAGTTATGCTTTGTGCCTCTCTACATGGTTTCTGTAAAACATTAATGGGATATATAATGAGATGGTTTATTAGAGAGTGATTTGCTGCTTTCCTATAGATGCATCTCATGCATTATTGACTATTCATATCTACAAAGGTTGATTTGCTTTTTATGAACAAATAGAAAGCCTGGACATTAAACCATAGCTACTTACAACACACTGCACTTTACATGCATACTTTAAATATAGTATTAGTTTATTTGCAAAGGTTTAGAGGTTTAATCCACCGAACATTTTATTGAATTCAGTAACAATTATTATTTATGTTACAATTTTATGCCTTGCTTGGAATAGCTTGGATGTGAGCATTGTGCATGTGTCACATGTGCAGCCGTGTGCGTGCATGTGTAACGCTGGAAGTGTTGTGAAAGTGAATCATAACGTGCCGATCCTCCGCCATACTTAATTAAGCCTACACACGAGAAAAGGCACGTACAAGCCAAACAAAAATGCAGTAGACTGAATTTCACAGTGTCTCTTTCTATGCTGATGACACACATGTACAAAACTGCACTTGAAACATGACGTGAATCTCATTCCCGTGAGAGAAGGCTGGTCAAAGCTGTTGTTTCCTCTGATCAATCAAAATCTCATTAATAGCAGAATGAAGAAAGGCAGACATGTTCTCATATCTAGTCTTTAGCTACTACCATTGCCTCTTTCGGTTCCTATTACTCTGCTCCACCCTGTAAAAGCATATAATTATAAAAGAGATATAAATGTGATCTGCATGTGAATGTAACATTTACGGACAGTGAGTTAATGGTGCTAATATCAGCTGATCTCTTCCAGATCAGTCCTGCTGTGAGCAGCTTGAGCTCAGCGAGGCTTCAGCGCTTCCATCGTTGCTTCGATGTAACAAGCTCACTCTTCCCACTGATCTCATGATCAGAGAATGGATATCTGTATATCCCTGTCGCAGTCATATTTTTCTAATCTACATATGGTTTAAGACCCTCATAGCATGCACTGTTGATGATGAGGTGTTTGAGTGCTTGGATTATGGTTTGTGAAAACTTGCAAGTTGAGGGATTCCTGGAATTCTAATGTAAAAATAAATATGTGTCACTAAAATTATGTCATGACATAAATGTATTCTCTTACCGGAGGCTCCTAAATGTAACAGTACTTCATAATTTATCTTTTCTATGCAAATCTTATAATATCTTACCATAGCAAATAAACAAGAGAACGTCTTCCTTAATCAAGTCTGCAGATCTGTTGGAGATAGATTGTCCCAACAATTCCTTTTTAATCAGATCCACAGACTTTACAACCTCCACTCAGCATGTTGTGGGTAGAAACTGCAGAAATGGACGGTTCAGCCACACTGGTATGTGTGTTCGGGAAGAACAGCCATGTTGTACACTGTGTAGTTAAAGCAGAAGAACAATAGACCTGATCTAAACAAGTTATTCCTCATATTTATAATGAGGAATAACTTGTGTTACCTGTACTGAGACCTGTACCGCAACACTGCATGTCTTACCTGTGTGTTTCTGTACCTCTACCCCTCATCACCAGTATCCAGGCTGTGCCCCACAGTCCAGGGAGATTACCAACAGTCTGTTAATGCCGCCCCATGAGAGGATGAGTCTAGATTGTGGTGCAACTGCCAAAACTTCATCATGCTGCATTGACTGTTCGGTAAATGCATGATTCTTGCCAGTTCCTGTTTTAAACATGCTGATTGGGATACGAGTCCACATTAATTCATGACGAAGCATCATTATGATTTCACCATAAATATCTCTGCCAGGCAAACTCAACTTCAGCTCCTTTTAGTTTCATTGTGACTAAATCATAGTTCAGGAAAACAATTCTTAACATGAAACTGACAAACCCACACATTATTGAAATGAGTGTCTTTTTAGCCACTATAAAATTAGTATTATGATGTCATATTGTCTCTATGAGAGATTACTACCTGTTGTCTTCCCCTTATTTATCAGTACAGTTTCTGGGAGACTCTGCTCCTGCACTGCTCTGTTTGTATGTTTATCTGCTAATCATCTCTTTTTTTGTTGACGACATGAGAACAAAAAAACACAACCAGCATGTGGCACAATGAATATGTAGTATAAAGTCAAACACCCACCCAAAAAACAAAACAATGGAAGACACTACAGATACTAAAGCTTGAAAATGTCCAGGGAAGGGGATGAAACAATGATAAAAGGAGACATTGTCACAAACGATAAGCTATCTAACATTGCAACAGAGAATATTAATGAGTACTTTTGTTTCATTAAAGACTAACAAATACTTATATAGTGATGCAGGAAAGGAATACAGACTTAACTAGAATGCACTCAAGCGAGATGCAGACCCATGTCAGATGCCTTCTTAAACATGGCAGGTAGCCCTGCGACCTTGACCTTTGACCTTTTGACCCCAAAATTAATGGGTGACCAGGGTAGGTCAAAATGAACATCTGTGCTGAGTTTGATTGTCCTATCTGTCTCTGTTATGGAGTTGTGGTGCGGACATGCACACCCACACACATACATACAGACAGTAAGACGGCAGTAATTTCAAAGTCAAAGGTCAAGTTCAAGGTCAAGAGGTGCAATGTGGTAGTCATACCCTTAGATATGCCAGAGTTCATCATTGCAAACTTATGTAGTAGATTATAAGGGGGAGTTTGCACTAAGTAGCCCTGCAACCTTGACCTTTGACCTTTTGACCCCAAAATTAATAGGTGACCAGGGTAGGTCAAGATCAACATCAATGCCAAGTTTGATTATCCTACCTCTATTTGTTTTTGTGTTATGGTGCGGACATAGCCACCCACATACCTACATACATACATACAGAAAGACAGAAAGATGGAAGGACAGACAGAAGGCCGTGACCACCCTACCCACGGCTGACTCCGTCGGCGTGGATAAAGACTAACTACTGGTCTCTACTATCATTAGTGTTGATTTAGTCTTTATGCAAAGCATCTTCATGAGGTTTTGCCTCCCAAAACCATGTCGATAAACCTCACGTTCATACATATGCAAATACAGGAATCCACTGCTTTTAGTAAATACTCTACTGAGCACCTGAATATGTGAGTTAATAAAATAAAGTTTACCCGCCTGCCAATGCACTAATGGCTGCTAGAGCCAATGTTGTGAGGTGTTGATGAGCTGTAGGGCAACTACGCTTCTTCACTGCTATTGCCATAAGTGTTATCAGTGTTGCTGTCTCATTATTTAGAGTTCAACCTTCAGCCTCATTTTTTACTTTGCACACAAGAGTGGCATCAATCCTTTCATCTCCCTCCCAGCAAAAACAAAGAACTTGTCCCAAAATGTCAAACTGTTACGTTGCAAAATTGAATTTGCTTGAAGGATTTTGTTGATGGGCATTGTTTAAACACATTTGTACAACAGAATGACAGCATATTGTTGTGGAGGTAAAAGAGACTCTCCTGTTCAGCACACACTTCATTTAGCAGCTGCTCTGCAGAGTTCAAAGACGTCAGATGATCTTCATTAGCAGACGACATTAGCCCAGTTGTTGTAATATTATAATGTTAACATTTCCATTTTTACGAGCTCTTTAAGAAGGTCTGGTCCGTGCTTGTTTAATTCCATCAGTTAATGATGATTATGTGACATAACAGAGGAACAGATCAAGTAGTGAGACTGTTTTCTTAAAGTCAAAAATGAACCTCCACATAAAAATGCAGTTGATTCCAATAATATCATGCCAATCAGATGCTAAGTGAACCTTTACCACATGGCTAAAACTTACAGAATGTAGTGGAGCAACCATCTAAATCACTGTAAGTCAGTAACGCTTCATTCCTCATAAAAATGTACGATTCAACCTAAATGAAACCCTACAAGTAGCCACAATGTTTCCAGTAAGAACAGTTTTCGAAGAAGCATAATTAATATTCCTCCCACTCTTCTGTGGACATGACTATGCAGGCGGGCTGCGGCTCTTCCTCATGAGGTAAAGTTTCCGCCAAATGCTTCTTCTGTACTCCCACCAGACCACTTTGATGTCCACGCTGTGTTTTATCTCATCGTGGACATTCATTTCTCTCTACCCCTCGTCCTCGCCGTCACAATTAATTCTCGAACAACACCATTACACCTTCAATGGAGCTTTCATCTCCGGCTTTGGTTTCAATCTGTTCCAGCCACTGTCTTGGCTTTCGTGCGGGCGAAATTCACCCGTGCGAGGAAGGAGGAGGAGAGCAAGTGGCACGCGAGGCAATTTTTTTTTTTCCGCTGAGCGTAATTCTTTTGAAGATAATTCATCCCTGCTTTCAAGGTGTGACAAACTGGATTGTTTCCCCTTTTCTGCATTTTCTGAGACAAATTCAGAATTAGTTTTCATGTGCCTCTGACCCACTGGGATTGATTTATTTTGATACCGAGTGCTAATTAAAAGCAGCACATCATTGCTGCAAAATAATACTCTTTAAAGGGTATTTACAAGGCTGCCTCAAAGAAGATGCACTGCTGAAACAGTAAGGATTCAGATTTAACCATCTCAACCTCAGGAAACAAGTTCTTTATTACTAACTCATGTGGAACAGGACTCAAGGAATTTCAATTTAAATAACAGTAAAGATAGCAAAGAATCCAGAAAATTAAATATTACACTATGTCATGCTGAATAATAAAGGAATGTGGTCAAATATATAAATAAAGAAATGTACAGTGTAGTGCAGAGGTATCTGGACATTCATGCGTGGGCTCTGTGCTCCGGGACATTGAACTTGAAAGGGAACGATAACTGTAAGGTGGCTCTCTGCTTTGATTAAGAGAGAGTTTACTGCAGTGAGCGAAGAGTAGTTCTCTCGTTGCGTCCTGACCTGTTTGAAAATGATGGGGACTGTGTGTTTAAAGGGGTTCATGAATGCCACGTGAGACGTGACCGAAACGGATGTGGATGAAATGAACGTGAAAACCCTGAGGGTCAGTCAAAGCTGAAGGTCAGCATTTTAACCATGTGTTTCACCTGAATCCAAAATCCAGCAGCACACTGTCACTGTCACTGGTAGTGTGATAAATGTTCCCCTGGAATGGAACTGATGTGGTACAGAACACTACACATGATGACAGACAGTGTGAATGAATTATCTTATGGTAAATGGTAAATGGTCTGCACTTATATAGCGCTGTTCTCTACCTTAGTGGTATCCAAAGCACTTTACAACGTGTTTCACATTTACCCATTCACACACACATTCACACTCCAATGGCGACAGAGCTGCCATGCAAGGTGCTAATCTACCATAGGGAGCAACTTGGGGTTCAGTGTCTTGCCTAAGGACACTTCGGCATGCGGAGGGGCCGGGGATCGAACCACCAACCTTGCGATCAGTGGACGACCCGCTCTGACACCTGAGCCATAGCCGCCCCTTATGTCTTCTCCAAGCCAGAAAATAAATGTCGCTTTCACTTCGTAAACCTTGTAGATTAGATGTGTATCAAGAAATGTATGCTGTGTGTATTGCTGCTGTCAGATTACAAGTAGCATCAATCAGTGGATCCACAAAAGACCTGCGGTGTTCTCTTAAGCTTGCTCTCTTCAACCCTACATTCCAACTCCTAAATTACATATAAGCCAGAGTCGTAATAATGTATTGTAGCTGCATTCAGATCAATGCATTAACCAGAGCTTGTGTTGTATCAGCTGTAAAAGTGCCTGGAGCATGTAAGGGTTTGGGTTGGAGGGGCTGCTGGGGCTGTTCATGAAGCAGCATTCACTAGTGCACACATTTCTAATGCAATAAGAAAAAAAGAATAAGTGCTGTATTTATTAAGAATAAACAAACCCAAAATGTACTTTTACGCATGGAGGCATCTTCAAATATTTGACATCACTATGGCCCTACATGCAGACAGTAGTCCAGCAGCTAGGGGGAACTCCTTGGACATGCATTTTTACACTGATGGATTTTTTTCCATTTCTATTTTTTAATGAGCTACTGCACCTGTTTCACGATGAGCCTTAAGCAAAGTCGACAGCATTTCTCTTGCAGTGTGGTTTTGCTGTCTTGCTGGTAAATCTGTTCATTCGTGGAAGCTTTTACAAAACTTTGCAGTGTTCTGCACTCTCTTCAGTGTTGTGTGGAAAAGCCTTTCATGATGTCCTTGCAAGATAGAATTTAACCTTTGAAGCGGAGTTACAGGAATGTTATCACAGCATAAGAAAGGAAATCCAAAAATAGCTAACTACACTGATACTGTACTGAGTTTTTTCTGAAAGAATGACTGAATTAACTTGTGATGTCTGAAAACCAGGAGGTCAAGCTTCAGAAGCCTGAGGGACCATCTTCGCTTTGATTGGAAAAGAAAGTCTCTCTCTCTCTCTATAGAACTTTTGCCTTGAGAAATCTCGGCAACATCTTCTGAACAACAACATCTCTTTGTAAAGGACCTTCTGGGTTTGTCAAGGCCAGTTTAAGGTCTGGTCCTAACCCCTGCCTTAGTGCTCACTGGGACTCTGACTCTTCATTCACGTTCTTTTTATTTGAAGATTAATTTTTGGAGATGAGGGACGTTCACCTCCAGTGCGTCCCTCCTTGGAGAATGCCCAGTGCTTACGTGGGTGTGAATTCACTCGTAACTGACGTCATGAATTGATCCCAACAGCTTGCAGTTTGGGGGATCTGACGCTGCGGCTCGTTAAAGTGAAGCCTCCCGCCTCTCTGACCACTCACAGTTCAGTAACATCCAGACAGCGTGCTGCGCTCTCTGCTGCTGTTTCCTCCTCAGCATCTCTGGCACACTGTGTGGCGCCAACAGCAGCCACTGGGAGGAAGGGTTAGAAAGTCTTTTTTTTCCCGAAACGTGCGGGCACTTTAATTGGCTCAGGCATCAGTGGACGTGGATTTAGGTAATTTATTCGCCAAGGTAAGACAATTTAATTTGTCTTTAGATATGACAAAGTGGTCTTGGGTTGATTTAGGTCCAAAGATGTGACACAGTTTAATGAAATGTGTGAGGAAGTGTTTGTCATGAGATGTCAGGAGCACATGTCAATGCTCACAGAAATAACCCTTGGAGAAGTTTCTTTAGTCTGAAACACAGAACACAAGATTGTAACCTACTCACAAAAAGATTGACTGGCGTTGGAAACTATTTGAAAATGAGATTATAATCTCAACTTCGAAAAGTTGACACTTTAATTAGTTTTTAACTATTGATGCGGACGGTCTGCTTCTGTTTCACCTGCCCAGCTGTGCGCGTCCTGTCCAAGCGCCTGCCTTCGGTCTCTGCTTGGTGAGAGCGAACAGAAGGTAACACAAGCTGTATCTTCTTCCCACACGAGTTTAATATGTTGAAGTTGTCTAATTAAAGCGCTCAAACATTCAGGTGGGAATGTCACTGCTTTGCGCTTCTTGGAGCCAGTTAGGCGTGCGTAATGGCACGGCTGGATGAATTTTTGCGCCTTTGCGCACGAAGAGAATTTGTAATTGCTGCTTAAAATCAAATGACCAAGTACACTGCGTGGCAGCTGCGCACTAGTCTGATGGCTCCTCAGACAGATCTGTGGTTTTATCTTTTGCTCTGCAGGTGCATGTTTAATTTTTTTGCCACAAATCCTTGCCCCCCTTTTTTCAGCTTTGTTATTTTTGTGAAGTACTTGGATGTGATTAACTCATATTGCTTCGTTCCTGGTTCGCACACATTAAAACCAACCACCAATCAAAAAAAAGAGATCCCTTTCTCACAAGACCATGCATGTGTGCTTCTGCAGCCTGTTACTAATCAGACAGTGACTGATTGGGACAGATAATGTAGAAGTTAGAGAACAGTGTACACATACAGCATATATTCACGCTTCCAATGTCTCCCACACGGTTTTCCATTTTTTTTTCTCCCTCTGACAGCTTTATTATAGTAAGATCCTAAGACATACTTTGTCTCTGTAAGGAGGAGATGGTCTATAAAAGCAGTGGCTAAACTGGTGTTAACAGTTGGCTGTCCCTGTTTTAATCTGGGCAAAGCTGTGGAAAGGTAAAACTGCAACAGAAGCAGTTAGAAATTAGGTGAGAAAGATGGAAGCATGTATAGGGACAATAGTGAAGGTGGAAAAGGGGAGAATTGACCGATCACAAACTGTACTGATCATTAAAGAGACAAAAGTGAGTTTTGAACATGTGAACTGATAATTCAGTCAAAGTTCCACATTCAGCTACTCCAAGTAAACTTCTTTGATGCAGTTGCGCATACGAAGACAGGACAGTATTCACTATAAATGAGAATCTTCTGGATAGTTTGGGAACATTTTTGCATTGTGAGCAATAAAAGTGGCCCTTATTTTAGTATTAACATTACACGTTATTAGCATATGAGCAATTCCCGCTCACCTGCCATGTGTAATTCAAAGTACAGAGCGTCAAAGTGTTTTGTAGGTCTGTAAACACAGACATCCAGAAAAATATGGTTTCTAGACTGTTGAGCAGGAAATGAATGGGCACACCAAATATGTGTACTTGTGCATGAACATAATTATAGCTGGTGGCACACTATTATTAGTACAGATGTTTGTTTGTTAATCACTGATGCTGGGGCTTGGAGAATAATGCAGACGGTCCTGCATTGTGGTCCGATCACAGTTGTGTATGAGGATGTGTCTGAGGTGCATTTCCTTGTTACCTATTATTAAACCACATGTTTACTGACCCTCATGCCATCCATTGATTAATGGCTGTCAGTCACTGTCTGACTTTGCTTCCTGAAGCAGAATGAATACATGGAAATCGAGAGTGCTGATGTCACCAGTATCTTTGCAGGCATGTTGATGAATCAGTCTCCTCCCCACTAATGATGGTGCTTGGAAGCAGCAGTCTTGAGACACCAGTAATTAATACGATCATCCACCAAACTCCCTTCTGTCACTCTCCTCTGACACAACCTTATTAAAAGTATAAAACTGCATTTTCTTCATTTTTCCATGTGAAGATTCTCAGCAGAATAGGAGAACTACACTCTTGCAATTAACCTTGCATTTGTCAAGTGTACTGTTTTCAACTTATGAACAACATTTTGCCAACAATGCTGCACAAGGTTAGCAACACCGAAGAACACAAAAGAGCTTTGAATACACAATTAAAGCCTTGTCTGATTTGCGTCACATGAACAACTGGTGTTTTTTGCCCAGTTAAGGGCAACAGAGACAAGTTCTGACATAACATCACTTTTAAAATTGATATGACTTGTTAGCTGCTTATTTACTCACTTTAATCATTCTGTTGGAGACGCATCCACTGTTAAAAGAAGTATAACTGGGAAAATGTATTGATTTCCCCAGTTGTTTAAGTGATCATGTTCTTGATTAATTCACTGTATTAATTGTAAAAGAAATAAATGCTAACAAAAATATAAAAGTGAAACCTTCAAAATGCTTGTTTTCTTCGACTAATAGTACAAACTTCAAACTTACAAAAGATAAATCAAAATAGTTCATCCTCACATGGAGACGTGGAATATTTGGCATTTAAATGAAGAATTCTTAGTAGTAGTCTGACAGACTGGTTGTTTCAGTACTAGTTTAATCTGTAACAACATATATTTTGCAAACAGTTCATATGATCTTGATAAACTGATAAATCTTGGTCAATCTATTGAGGTAACTAAAGCTACCAGATGAAGTAGTGGAGGAATAAGCACAACTCTCTTTGGATTCTAGTGGAGTAGAAGGATAAAGTGCCATGAAATAAATACTCGAGGATTTTAAACCTGACTTAATTACACGGGATGATGAATAGTCCGTTTTTCAGTCTCTTTTAACACTGTATTTGATCTCGACCATCTCCTGAGGGAAATATCTGACTGTTTGGGTGCTAAAAGCGCCACTGTGTTGACAAGCTCGTTGCTAACTTGGCAGTGAGCTGGTAATGTACAGTGGTTTTAGAGGGGTTTTTAGATTGGCTTTAGAGGTAGTTAAATATGCAAATCACATTATAAGAGCAGTGAGAGGGAACAAATATGGAAAAGTTTGACTGCAACGATGACATCTGACCCAGAAACGACACAATCTGAATTTTTTAAACCCTACACATGGAAGGTTTACTTACACAGTTGTAAAGCTAATATATTATGGGCTGGAACAATTACTAACATTGCTCTTAAAAACTGTTTCCAGATGGGGCTGCTGGCTGAAGATATTGCATTCCACTCCAACATACCTGTGCCACTGGACATAACTGTGGCTGTGATCTACTCAGTCTTTGGTGAGTCGAGTCTACATAAGTGGAAATCCATTTTTCATATTATTATTCCTGAACAGACCAACAATTAAGTTAAGCTCAAGGGTCGGCTCAAGCTGAAATTATTAGCAGCATGAAGCAAGACGGCGCGCTGTAAAGCCTCGCCACTTTATTTTTGTTGTAGAACTGTGTGTTAAGCATTCCACTTTCACCTGTGTGTAATATCCACTGTACACATGCATCATCGCTGTCTGCATTTACATATATGTGTATTTAATTTGTCCCTGTATATAAGCAGCTTTTCATGTATTATCTGTGCTTTTAACACAACAACATAGGGGGCCTCTTATAATGAATTCTATGGCTGTGCCCCGTACTGAAAAAATGATGCCCAGGTTAACTTTCATCTCAGTCTTTGATCTTGGCAGCATTACGGGTGAATCGCAATAGTTAATGCACTCACTGACGGCACACTATCAGAAAGAAACCAGAAAAACACAGCT
Source organism: Dascyllus trimaculatus (assembly GCA_024666655.1). NCBI lineage: Eukaryota > Metazoa > Chordata > Actinopteri > Pomacentridae > Dascyllus > Dascyllus trimaculatus. The sequence continues at coordinate 26,616,434 of CM045454.1, forward strand.
GTACTATGAGGTTTATTTTATGGCTGTAGCTACTTTTCCTTACCTCTCAGCTACTTTCTCAGTTCCCTAATTTATACTTGTTCAGTTTCGGCTGAGTGTTCTGCTTTGTGGGGTTAAGTGCCGACATGCATCTTTGCTGCCAGTGTACGTCTGCAGTGATCAGCAAAATAATTGAACTTGTGACCTGAATTTAAGGATCCACTCGAATTCATTCACACTAAGTATTGGCTGTTAAACATGCATAGACTGCGAATGGATTTGTTTTACCACCTGCTGTTATGACTGCAGCACACTAGCAGTGAGATTTTCTTGGATGTCTAGAATGATGGCCAGTTACAAATAGGAAGTTCACTGTATCTTTTTAATCGCCGTGCTCCTTCTCAGAAATATCATAATCTAGTAGTTATGTATGACAGAGTTTACAGTCAAACAGGGCAGTACTTGACAAATATTCCCAATAAATCAGATTGTACTCATGTCAGATTGCTTAAATTTAGATGGACTACCTCAAAATGTTTGGTTGTTAATGGTGTTTCTTCTTTTTGACTCTCAAAAAGAGGCCTTTACCTTCACTCAGTATGATTTCTTCTTCTTCTGATGCAATACATACCTATAAAAATGAATGCTGTTATGTTTGCCCTGATCTCTCAGATGCTTTCAACTGAACCTGTGGAAACTGGTAATATATCCATGCTTTCAGCGGAGGACTGACAGAAATAATGCTACCAGACTGACTGAACTGCCATGGTTTTGAGCTCAATATGTCAGACTGGTTTATCATGCTGTAGCCTATCACTGTGTGTATCACTTGGTTTTGTATTTACAATAAAATTTTATTTTTAAAAAAAAACTAGACATCAAGAATAAAAGTATGAATGAAGTGCGACATTTCTGTTCTGTATTTTTTGCATTAAACACATGCATATTTTGTATATTTGCATTGCATAAAACGTCTCTGAATGTCAGAAAGTATAGTAAATCTTTCTGTTTGCTGTCTTCAGCCTCATGAAATGAAATTACAAAGCCAAAACACAGATCTATTTTTAGATATCTGCGTTTTTATCTCAAAGGAAGGGTTTAACAATATATGCTTTAAAAAAAATGTCCTAGAGAAGATCAGTAACACTCATTAAATATAAGCCTACAGCCAGCAGTCAGTAAAATTAGCTCAGTATAAAGACTGGAAATGTCAGGGGAAATAGCTGGTCTATTCATTTGAAGGTGTGTTTTGGTGCCTTTAGACTGAGGAGGCTGGCGATTTACCAATGCCATGCCGTATCTTCACTGGACAGACGAGACAGTGCTATCTGCTGTATCTTATTTACTTTTTGGCAAGAAGCATATTTACGTGAAAAACTTGACTTGCTTTAAATAGACAGAAGGATTACGACAACTTGTTTCTGTAATTCCCTGACATTATCACCTCAGTATTCTGCCACACAGTCAGCACTCACTCCCACTCGGGGGTTTTGTTCTGCTTTATTTTTTGCAGGAATCTGTTCCCTGTTCGGCAACAGCACCCTGCTTTATGTCTCCTACAAGAAGAAGCACCTCCTGAAGCCTGCCGAGTACTTCATCATCAACCTCGCTGTTAGTGACCTGGGCCTGACCCTGTCCCTCTACCCCATGGCAATAACTTCAAGCTTCTACCACCGGTACTGAACCTGGCACCTACTGCAGCATTAATCAAAAGACAAAGTGGTTGTTCTGACCACTAGAGACGTGATGCTTTCAGTTGACACATGCTACGGGGCCGATTCTTTACAGGTGTAGCTATTAAATCAGGCTCCCTTTCATATTTCATGGTTCATTTAATGATATGGTTGGTTAGCTGTATGATTGCCTGTGAGTTCACAGATATGGAGTGTCATGCTCACACTGCTCTCCCTTTCCCCCTTTCACCTTCTCCCACATTGATCTCTCCTCTCTGTCTCTGTTCTCTGCTCTGTCCTCTTCCTCACACCTCCTCACCCTCCCACGCAGGTGGCTCTATGGGAAAACTGTGTGCTCCATATACGCCTTTTGCGGCATGTTGTTTGGCATCTGCAGTCTGACCACTCTAACCCTGCTAAGTGTGGTGTGCTTTGTTAAAGTATGTTATCCGCTCTATGGTAAGTCTTCAAAGAAGCTATTTTTGCTCAGTGAAGTGACACAGGCTAAACCATCACATCCCGAAGTGGCTGATTGTTGATTTATCTGTGGGGAAAAAAAGCTAAATGATAATCCCTCTGTGAAGCACTGCACATTAGCCTTTCTTTGATGACTGACAAGTCAAGTGGCTGCGCTCAATAAGTATTACTTGTGATGTTGGTTAATGCAGTGCAATTGGGTCCTCTTGGTGTATTTTCCCTTCAGTGTCAGAGAAGTGTCTCTATATAGAACACCCAGAACTTAAACACCACTACTTGTAAAACTGAAATTGTTTTGATTTTCTTTTGAGCCACTTTATCAAGCATTGTAGATTTTCCTTTGAAATGTGAGGCAGACGACTGCATAGATTCTCTTTAATTGCACTAATTTTTAGAATATCTTATCTTATATGTATAGAATCAGTCCCTGATGCCTTCCGATGATTCAACATAACTCATCATTCAATAATCACCACCCGAGGCTCTTATTTTTTTGCTGCAGGCTAATGAGGCAGACAACTAGAATTTTATTCTCTACCTCAGCTAGCTTGACAATTATCAATCCATAAAATTACCCCATGTTCCTTAAGTATTCCAGCTAAATGGAAACAACTGCCAACCTGCCTCCCATTGCAGTTTAAATAAGAGGGTCTGAAGCTAATCTACACATGTGCAGACACCTTTAGAAAGTAGCTAATGTCTGGAAAATGCAGCAGAAAAGGCTCCTTTATGGGCTGATATGTGAAGCCACTCTTTTGGGGAGGGAGGACACTGTCCTCACCAACTTCACCACTGTGGAAAACCATTTGTCGTGACTAGTTTGTCTCTTGGAAGGACAATCCATATGCCTGGAAGACAGTCATATAAGGACCTTTTTTCCCAAAGTTAGAACATATGGATAAGCATGTATGACATGCATGCTGCTCAAGAAGCCACTGGTTGCAACCCACTTCCATTCAGAATTGTGACCTCCATCATTCAGACAGCACATTCTTCCATTTGAAATCAATGATAACCAGTCGAGACTTACAAGTTGGAGCTTGTAGTGTTTGTACTGTGGTGTGTGCTCAAGGACAGGGTAATGAATAGGGGTCCACACACATCAATACTGCAACAGCTACATTCAATTCTCAAGAAACATTTAGGTTAAGGACGGACAATGAAGTTATTGTGGTCTTCATCAGTCGTCATGGAAGGCTGTGCTTGTCATTGTTGTGCATTACGAAAGCTGCCACACACATGTAGTGACGCACATCTGCTCTCTTTGAAAGGGAAACTTTCCTCTGAGTGAATCTAGCAGATGGTGTAAGACTTCTTTGGCATCACATTCTGCTGTATATATATGCTCTGCTTGATTCCTGCAACTGTGTTCAAAGTAAAGGAAAATTTGTTTGACCTGTAGCAGGTAGGACGTTTTATCACAAGTATGATTATGGCCAGCCATTCAGAGTTGTCATAAAGGCATCAAGCTGATGCTGATAATTTAAATGAGCTGCCTGGAAACGCTTTGACACCTTTGAACACCACTGACTTCACACGTGGAGAAATGATGCGATACATGAACTAGATGATGGAGTAAGAGCTTCTGAGAAGACATGTAGGGGTGTTCACATTTTGAGCATCTCTTTCATGCTACTTGGAGAATCAGGCTTATCATATAGTCACACTGATCATTTAATGCATAAAAATGTGACATTAATGAAATAATATTTGGGCCAAAATCATTCAAATGCAATAATAATAACCTATAATCTTGCTCTCTTTTCACAGGAAACAGGTTTAACTCTGTCCACGGCTGTCTGCTCATTGTCTGTGCTTGGGTCTATGCCCTGTTGTTTGCCTGTTCTCCGCTTGCCCATTGGGGGGAGTATGGACCAGAACCATATGGCACCGCCTGTTGCATTGACTGGCGCCTGTCCAATGAGCACTCCACTGCACGCTCTTACACTGTGGCGCTGTTCATCTTCTGCTACATCCTCCCATGCTGTGTGATTTTAGCATCCTACACAGGCATTCTGGTCACCGTGCAGGCGTCCCGCAAGACCATGGAGCAGCATTCATCGAGGCAGACGCACATGAGCAGCATCCAGATAATTATTGTTAAGGTAAGATGAAAGCCTTGATAGCCACAAATCACTGCTTCTGCAGCCTCTTTCACTCTTAATCTCTGTTTACCATTTCATCCTATATGCACACTGGTCCTCAACATTTGTGTTTCCATATAATCACACCACATGAGATGATTATTATCACTATTTCAACTATATGCATGATTTATGGTACCCACCCACACACAAAATAGTCATATCTGTGATTACTTATTTGTTTCCTACTGCCAATCTGTGACCTATCTTTAAAACAAATGAAAAAAGGACAACCAATCAACGTAGATTGTATGGTTATGGAGATAATGTGCTAGTGGGAAGGCAGGGGATCACGGCAAACACGTTAAAGCATCTCCTTAGAGATGACAGTCCTTTAGAGAGTTCCTCACGCCTCCATTTGTTGAAGAAATAGGCAGTGACCTCAATAGATCCTCCATGTGATGCAGCTTCTCATTAGCAGGCCCTGGTTGCACTGTGATGGATGAGAAGCTACTGCTGCCTTTGCTGGTAGCTCATCATACACTCTTCTTCATAAGAATGTGTCATATTCATTAGGAAAAGACACAAAAGTGTTGAATCTGACGGGTCAAATCTTCCAGGTTAAGATAAATGCTTAAATTCAGCAGTCATCTAGTGCTTTTAAAAGAAAAGTCTGATATTCCACTAGTTATTATCATTAAAACACATGAAAAGACAAATCCAGGGGTGAATCAATCATAAGTTTTCCATAAAAACACGGTTAAAGCTTGTGACATTCCATTATTAGCATAAACTGGAATATTTTTCCATAAACTATAATGCATAGCTGTCTAAGGAGGTTACTTGGCCTTTTTAAAATGCAAAAGTATGAAGTGATGATTCAGTTTTTAAAGATCTTCAGTAGAAGCTAGCAGGCTTGGGCTTCACTGATACAGAAGTAACACACTGGTGGTCTTTTCATGACATCTGTTGAGAAGAAACCCAGAACAACACCAGACTTTTCATTTAATAACAGTATTTCAGTTACATCAATTACATTTTTCTTTCCTGTTCTTGTTTTCTACAAGCTAAGTGTAGCTGTCTGCATTGGTTTCTTTGCGGCGTGGAGTCCATATGCCGTGGTGTCCATGTGGGCTGCCTTTGGACACGTTGAAAACATCCCCCCTCTGGCATTCGCCATGCCAGCCATGTTCGCCAAGTCCTCCACCATCTACAACCCCATCATCTACCTGATGCTGAGACCCAACTTCCGCAGGATAATGTGCAGGGACATCGGTACACTGTGCCATGCCTGTCTGAAGACCTGCCTCTGCCAGCAGGGCTCTGCAAAGTGCTGCTCAAAGGAAAAGATCAGGGTCAGACTTCGTCCAGTCCACAGACAAACCAGCCGCTTCCCTTCAGCCAACTCCTCTGCTCAACCACCCATTGTAACGTTGAAGGATCACAGCTGTGAGAAGTGCAAGGACGCCTTTGAATGCTTCAGCCACTACCCTCAAATGTGTGGCATCACGGACCTGGCTACCAGCGGAGACTTGTCAAAGGATCAAGCGACTCCAGTTTCCCAAGTACAAAAGGCGGAGGCTGAAGGTGTGTGTCCCAATAAGTCCCTGATGGCCACCAAGTGTGCAAAAAGGACTTCAGAAACAGACAACTTCCATATTAATTTAGAGATGGTTCCAGGGCAGACAAAGGTGGCTTGGCCCTGATATTTCTTATAATTTATGTCGTTACCAGAATATTGCTTAACGTATTTCAGGTTATGTTCTTTAAGATGTACAATTACTTTATTTATATTTCAGGAAATCTTGTTCAGGAATTAATATACATGCCTTAGTGTTTGTGCAGCACCCATGTAATATATTTATGCATTTCTTCTTTTCTCTTCTTCTCAAAATGCCAGATGTGCATTTCTTCGGCTAATTTGACAGAAGACAGAATGACAGCTTTACCTGGAAGGGTACATTTAATTTTCAGCTCCATTCATTTTTCAGTGAGTTGTTCACATAATCTCCAGTAACATCATCTTTTTATATTCATATTTTAGTTGGTAATGAGTTTGCAATGCGTAGTCATCACAATATTTCTTGTTATTTGCACTTTTGAGGCTTGACTTATACAACCAAACCAAAATAATAATGAGAATAAAAAACAAGTTTGCCAGAGCTTAAGATGAATAGATTTTTTTTAACCAAGTGAATTAATTTCCCTCTAAATTACTTAGGATTCATTCCCCTTCATTTTTAAGTGCTCATCTTAATTTCAACATTACTTAAATTTGCATTAAAATATTCTTCTGCCTAAAACACGCCTTCAGGCTCAATTTGAAGAAAGTGTTCCCAGCTTGGTCAAGTCGAATGGAGAAAAACTAAATATTTGAAATAATTAATAATAGATGTAGAAGTTTAGAAGGTTATTTCTGAGTCTCACATGTCCCATTTTTTGACTATTCATTAAAAGCTCATCATATAAATGCATTTTTCAAGAGCTGATTCCATGGTATCCTTAAATTAAAGCTGATATTCTGCACTTCTAACATATTTTTGACGAATGCTGTGCAAATACTTGCAGGCCTTATTGACTACTCAATATTATTTTTAGCAGACATTTGCTGCTAGTATTTTTTAAATGATTTTTTAAAAATAATTTTAAATTTTTTTTAAGTATGACAGTCGCTCACAACTCGCTACTATATTAAAGTTGCATTTATTATAAGTTCATTTGCTTTATAATTGATAGAGTGCTGTTAGTAGTAATCTTGCCTTTCAGCGTTTTTAATGATGACTTTGTTGTGAAAGGAGTATAATGTGTTCTGTGAGTTCTAAAGTAAATAGTGAGGACTCTCCTTTGGGTATTTATTCCAGCAACACATTCGTATAGATTCATGAGAACGACAAACCGTCTCATTTCAAAAACACTTCCTTTAAAATGCCAGTCTAAGTATTGTTTACACTTAATAACTGCAGGTATACAGTTACAGATGGTGCTTTATCAGCTATCTATGAACACACTGTGCATAAAACTATTATTAACACATGGTACAGCTCTATCGATATGGATTGCACAAACTTTAAGTCAGTTGTTTTTCAGTTGTTTACGAGGGAATGCAACTGACTGGAAACAATATAATGTATATTTATGTCACTACAACAGTTGGAAAGAAAAACCAGTACAAGCCAAATAATGCTTCTGTAGATATCCATAGGTCATTAATTGGTGTAGAAAAGCTGTTAAGTTAATGTTGTCTGTATTTGTGTGTAACTCCCTTTTGTAAAGAAAAGGTGACTAGAATGGGATCTGGGTAGTTATACGGGACCAAATCTACACTATATTTGCCAAACGTACTGGGACACCCCTCCAGTTAATTGAATTCAGGTGTTCTAATCACTTCCATGGCCACAGGTGTATAAAATAAAGTCCCTAGGCATGCAGACAGCTTCTACAAACATTTGTGAAAGAATGGGTCGTTCTCAGGAGCTCAGTGAATTCAAGCGTGGTACCGTGATAGGTTGCCACCTGTGCAATAGGTCCATTCTTGAAATTTCCTCGATACTAAATATTCCACAGTCAACTGTTAGTGGTATTATAACAAAGTGGAAGCAACTGTGAACAACAGCAACTCAGCCACAAAGTTGTAGGCCACGTAAAACCACAGAGCGAGGTCAGCAGATGCTGAGGTGCCAGTGCGCAGAAATCACCAACTTTCTGCAGAGTCAGCAGCTACAGACCTCCAAACTTGGTGTGGCCTTCAGATTAGCTCAACAACAGTGGCAGAGAGCTTCATGGAATAGGTTTCCGTGGCTGAGCAGCTGCATCCAAGCCTTATATTACCAAGTGCAATGCAAAGCGTCGGATGCAGTTGTGTAAAGCTGCCACCACTGAACTCTAGAGCAGTGGAGACGTGTTCTCTGGAGGGACCAATCACATTTCTCTGTCTGGCAATCCAATGGACCAGTCTGGCTTCGGCGGTTGCCTGACTGCATTGTGCCAAGTGTAAAGTTTGGTGGATGGTGGATTAAGGTATAGGTTTGTTCTTCAGGGGCTGGGCTTAATCCCTTAGTTCCAGTGAAAGGAACTCTTAATGCTTCAGCATACCAAGACATTTTGGACAATTTCATGCTCCCAACTTTGTGGGAACAGTTTGGGGATGGCCCCCTTCCTGTTCCAACATGACTGCGCAACAGTGCACAAAGCAAGGTCAATAAAGACATGGATGAGTGAGTTTGGTGTGGAGGAACTTGACTGGCCTGCACAAAGTCCTGACCTCAATCCGATAGCACACCTTTTGGATGAATTAGAGCAAAGACTGAGAGCCAGGCCTTCTGGTCCAACATCAGTGCCTGACCTCACAAACGCGCTTCTGGAAGAATGGTCAAAAATTCCCATAAACATACTCCTGAACCTTTTGGAAAGCCTTCCCAGAAGAATTGAGGCTGTTATAGCTGCAAAGGGTGGGCCAACTCCATCTTAAACCAGCCCTAATACTTTTGGCAATATAGTGTATCTCTGACAGCACCTCAAGCCAGTGTTTGAATTTTTCCGTCGGTCACAGGTATGTCTCTTTCATATAAGCTGATCCCAAGAGTCTACATCTGTTTCATCTAATATTGTTGTTTTACATGATGTGTTTCTGTTGCATGTCCTATGTTGCAAAGCCTGTTCCTTTTGATGAATGAACGTACTCAATTAGATTTTGTCTCTTGATCCACAGGGCGCCATTTAAAATTGTCATTTAATCTGATTAGTAAAATGGATGTAATTACTGTTAGGAAAGCTGAAATCCTACCTTGATGTCCTAGAACCTTATCATTAATCCAACATGGAACAAAGAGATTAATTTTCTTCTGTTTAGTTAAGACATTATTGAACTCGCCAGGTACAAAAAAAAATGTTTGATTTGCTTAAAGCACCGTATCATCACATCTGTAATCCATTAAAAGATCCATTAAAATGTGATTTTCTGTTTCAAGTTGTACACTGTTATTCACATTCTGAAATAAATTCTTGTGTGTTTAGGCAATACTCTCAAATGCACAGTTTCTACAGTATGTATTGTAGTTTTACTGTTATTTTACTGACTGTGACTTTCTTTTTATAACAAGGTATAATATATAACTAGAAGAACAATAGGGTCCTACGCACTGTAGTGCTCGGGCCCTAATAATTCTGCACAACACAGTTTAAAATGATAACTCCAAAGTTATGTAAGTTAACATTATGTCAGTTAGCATTATTTGCAGGCCCTAAAAGCTTCAGTAGAAGGCAACTGGACTTTTCTTTTTGGTTCTTGAAGAAGTCTCACCTCTCATCTAAAAGCTTCTTCAGTTTTAACTGGCTGATAGGGAGTCCTAAATATACATATAGCCACCCCAAACTCTCATGACTAATGGCATATCAGTCAATGTGTCACTCAGTATGGTAATGGTGGTGAAACACTTTGAGTTGAGATCTCTAAACTGCATTGTAAATACCTGATAATCACAATGTTATATGTGGCTATTTCATTAGAATAAGTAATGTGAATAAAATATCCAAGACATTACCTCCTACTTTTATGCAATCTGTAGTCTGTAGTCACGTCAGATAAATTTTCATCACAATCTGGTGAAGACAACAACTCCAATGATCCCATGCTTCTTCTGCTGTTCAAAGAAGAAGCATGGTTGGGTTCAGACTTGGTGTTTTAAGTGGGTGTTAATAGGTAGTCCTAATCCTGTAGTTGTAATATTGGCCACTTGCTTTGAAGGGTAATATGCTTTTCAGTGAAACGATAAAATAAAGCTGATAAATGACATCACAGTTTACAGTTTTCATCCACTCAGTAGATCCATAGCTCATAACTAGTTAAGGAGATAGCCACTAAGATGAGAAAGAAATGCTGAAGTAGAAACAATGACAAGTACGCAGCAAGAATTTGAGAAACATATGTACAGTTTATTCTGAATGTAAAAATAGCATTTTAGAGGATCGACGTCAGTAAGGCTTGTGGATTTGTGGTGGAAGAACAGTGTGTTGAAGTTCTCGATGAGGCTGCATGTCAGTCATGCAGCATGAACTACGGCAAGCCTGAGCAGCCGGAGACCAACTCACAGCATTTTGCAATGATTGTAACGGAAAAAAGTAGCTTGTCATCCAAAATGCTAAAGTGTTACAGTACGACAGCTCAGTAGATTAAAGATAATGTGATATTACTGAAGTAAGTCCACATACCAAACACAAAATCACTGATTCATACAAACTTTCACTTTACTGTCATTTTAAAAAAGTGACATTCAGGGCAGCACATAATCTGCAGCAGGTCTGAAATTCAGGGAAGCAGAGTTCGGCCTCCTCATGACTACACACATAATCACACGCCAAGGATTTATCCTTCTGTGCAATTTGCATTTCCTGATGTTTTCAGCTTCTTTCAGGCTCATTGATGTTACCTTGTCTGTGACTGGAGTCAGAATGAAGGTGAATGATCTGGAATAAATGTTTACCACACACCATTTGATTGTCTCTTAATACAGGCTCATTATTCTGTTAAAGCTACAGTAACTATGCACAAATCCACTGGCTTTTTCATAATACCACAACCAAATACAATTGTAAAAACAATTACTTAACAAACTTCATATTAAAAATACTACCTTTGTAATAATTCTTGCTTTGATTTGATACCTGTGGTATGACTGTCACATGAATTAGAACAGCTATTGAGCATTATTTCTATAAAGCAAATTACAAAAATAAACAATGATTTTGAAATTCCTCGATCAGAAGAACCTGAATCCAGTCCATATTAATGTTTGGGTTTATGAAGACAAGCTTGATAGAAAAGTTATGAAGTCACTGATTTGAGCTTGTAACCATCACAACATCAGTCCAAGGGAATATTTTAGCAAAGTGACAACCAGACAGTGTTCAGTAACGTACCAAAACAATTTCCATATGTAAATGTTTGACACTATGACTATCAAGAGAAATGATAGAAAAAAAACATGATTTTTAAATTTGAGCTGTTGAATTTTCTGCAGCATACTAGTCACTTATACTATATCATTGTGAGACCAAGACAATATTATAAAGTGAGATCACATAAAACCAAAACCAAAAAATGTTCTTTTTTTTTTTTTAAACTTAAACCTTTGGTTAAACTGAGCCCCGGAGCCTTGAAAAAACTCCAGACAATACGGCTACCATAAAATCAATGAGTCAAATCTGGTGAGCTTTCAAAAGCTTATGACATCTGGAGAGAAGAAGAGCTGCAGATGTCCAATAATTTCTGGATGACATCTACTTTTATGTATCCTTCCAGAGCTCGACAGAGCTTCCCGATCGTACAGCCAATGCATCCCTCCTTCATTTTCCAGCGCTCAAGCATCTGATGCACCATCTCTGGCAGGCCATCACGGTAGTAGTCATGTTCTATGGTCTCTATTTCCACTGCGCTCAGACCCAGGCGCCGAGCACAGCGCTTCCATTTGGCTCCAATGTTGTCTCTCAGCAGATCCAGGTGCTCCTCAGTCACAGCATGGTCATCTAAATGAAACGACGGATAAATATATTAGGGCAGCAATTAGTGGAGAACAGTTGAAACTACTGCTCTAATACCGCATGCTTTATTAAACATCTTTGGAAGCGTTATATGTTAACACCTACTACAGCTTCACCATTTACTGTAATAAATAAATAGTCTCAAATTAATCAGCAACTGATAACTCGGCTATTGTATTAGGGATTTTTCCAAGCAAAATAAATCAAACATTCAACAAGATTCCCTACGGAGTTCTGAAACTGTAACAGTGCTGTGGAAGTGTTTTTCTTTTTTCAATGAGTGGTGATGCAATGCACACTCTTGCCAACAGTTTTCGACTATTCCACTGATCAGCAAGTGTTACTGTGGCACAAAATATACAGTTATCTGCCAGTAAAGACAGGGAAGAAGACTGCTAGCCAGTAAACTAGGACTTTAACAACAACAGGATTTAAAAAGCTTTAAAAATGTCTCCACACATATGGATAAGGAAAAAATGCATGTGTTAGAGCTCAAGGATCAACAAAATGGAAGCGTAAGGTTACGTATGTATAGCAGAAAACGGAATACCATTGGGTTTTGTAATGCTGGTTGGAGAAAACATGAAATGTGACAATTTCATGCTGGAATCTGGGAAATTCTATAACACCATTCTCCTATTATTTTTCAGCAAGAAATACAGTTACAATCCCAATAACTTACAGTTGGTTTTGCAACTTTCAGTGCACAAGAAGAGCATAAACAAACTTTAGTATCTGTTGCATAACAGAAATGTTTTGTTGGCTGTTTACCATATTTCAGAATGCCTTCTTTGATGGGCGAGATAGCTTGGCCAGTAGCAGACGAAGATGATGAACTAAGGGAAGGGTCATAACCTCTGATACTCATTGTGTTGTTGCTTCCTATCTGGATCCCACTGGCATTGTGAATGTAAAGAGATCCTGCAAGGAGCACAGAACAAACACAGTCACTCCAATACTAAGGTACAAACACAATACAGTCCAGTACAACCACAAGAAGCTTTGAACACCTCAAGCATCTAGATTTAGATTTTGTAGCAACAGACATGCTTATATGTACCTTGATCCTGTAGCGAGCCACACTTTGAAGGGTTCAAAAGACGTCCAGCAGTGATGTCAGGGGCAGATGTGTCAGACACTGGGTAAGCTGGCCAGGACTGCTGGCGGTCATAGTGGGAATGTGGATGTTGCTGGTTAAACTGTGGCAGACATGATGTGCTGGCAGACATAGGCAAGTGGGATGGTGTAAATGTGGAAGAGTTCATGGACTCATAAAGACCCGCAGTGGGTCGATACAAAACCTCTTCCTGGCTGGTGGGCTGCACTGGCTCAGCTTTTGTCCATGAAAGGACAGATGATCTGTCTTGTTCTGGTTGCCTTATTGCATGATCTGAAGTACTCAAGTGGTTTTGCAGGAAAGGATTTGAGTTGTTGTTACTGTAGGAGTTGGCATCATAAGGCTGGTTCTCACAATTATAGCTACCATGTTTGTGGTACTGAAGTTCCCGATCCAGTTTCTCTTCCAAAGCTGATGCAACATTCGCTGCCTTTGCATCCGTCTGAATAGACTCCACAAATGGTTCATAGTGGATGCCGTGCAGATCTTCAATACTGGCTTCAACTGGCACAGACACATTTCTGTCTGAACTCACCAGAGGAGCTGGAGAGTCTGCAATTTAAGGAGAGAGATTAAAGGAATAAAGCAGCACCATCCTTTTCAACATCCTGTCAAGATTTCTGAACATTCACAACATTAAATGTAGTACAGCATGGAAAGGAAAATGTCATAGTGTGTATAGCACAGTATATCTGGGCCATCAAAGTTACCCACCGTGCTCACTCGGTGAAAAGCATTCATGGTTCACTGATAAAGATTTCATCTTCTCAACAAGTTCCTCTGGGCCTTCGTATAATGTCTGCATAAAAATCACACAAAGAACCATCATATAAAATGCTTGTAAACTGTATCAACAACTTCAGATTTACTGCTTACTGTCTTTCCAGACTACTTGATAAGATCAGCACATCAAATCCTGAAGGAAATATATTTACCATCAGATTAAGCAAATCTCCTTCTACATGTGGTTCAAGCCTTTCCATGTAGAAAGGAAGGAAGCAGTTGTAGGCCTCTGTAACAAATAGAAAAAGGAGGGAAAGTATGAGAATAGGATCGTCACCATAAACTGCAGGGATCATACTCACATACATACTGTATGCCTGTAAAATATGGAGACAAAAACTCATGAACAGCTGAGAGTAAAGGGAATCTGCTATGAAAAACTGTAATTACAGAATTGCCCCCCTTTTTAGGAGCTGAAGGACGACACATTGGCCAACAAATTGAGGATATATTGTAAATGCTATTCAAGGATATTGTCTATAAAAGCCCTTAAATAATCCCCTTTTGTTATCACATAAAAGTGCTGTCACAAGAAGCCCTTTGCATTTCATTTCTAGCATTACAGCGTGCAAACAATGTTACAACAGTGTCATTGTGTTAATGTTGGTATAATCAGTGGCTACTATCTAAAATTTGGATTAAGTCAAACTTTGAGCCTGTTGTAAAAGTTATTCTCATTAGCTTTAATAAAAATGTTCTCTGTCACTGGACTGTTATTTTCTACTATATGCTATGTCACTTAAAATACACTCAAAATGTATACCTTCAAATGTTGGTCGCTGCTCAGGATTGTGTTCCCAGCATTTCTTCATGAGCTGAATTATCTCCGCAGGCGTGTCCTCTGGGATGAGGTCTTCTGCTGGTCGGTCACCATTACGAACACACTGGCTGATTTGGTCTTCACTCCTGGCATCTGGGCACAAAGAGAAACTTACTTGAATGTCTGCAAGCAACAGTGACATGCAGGTTCATTGTTTATCAAGTAAATGCGTAAGGTTTGGTCTCGTTTTTACGAATTTGGCATGTTTTGCTTGCTCACTTGCATACGGTTCTTCCCCTGTGAGAATGACCCAAACCACGATCGCAAAACTGTACACGTCGGACTTCTCAGTGGAGGGTGTATGTACACTCTCCAGGTGCTCCGGAGCCATGTAGCTTAGCGTGCCAGCCCCTCGCACCCCAGCTGATCGCCCCCTTCCACTTTTCCTGCGAGACTCCTGTTTTGTGAGTTTGCTCCACGTCTGGCAGGTGGCCAGGCCAAGGTCTGCAATCTGGAAAACACAGAGAAAAAGAAAACACTTAGCATGAATGTAAAAAAAAAAAGCTATTGAAATCAATAATGTGTAGAAAGCGTAATGTACCTTGATGTGAAAATCCTTATCCACCAAAATGTTTTCTGGCTTGATGTCCTTGTGTAGAACCCGTTTTTCTGTGAGGTACACCAACCCTTCCAAAATCTCTAAGATGATTCTTCCCTTGACGGATACTGGCACATTGACCTAAGACCAGGAAGAATTTTGAGTATTAATCCTTCAACTCATTAAAACACAGTAATATGAATTGTTTAAGGCTACATACTATAGATAAAAACCTGCTGGAACTGTGTGTATGCATTTTAACAATCTCCCTTTTTAGTGTTACTATTGATTTTAAACTTGCTGACCGTTTCTAACATGACCAACAGGTTGCCTCTGGGGATGAGCTCCATGACCAGAGAGCAGTCTCTATCCTCCATGATCACACCCAGCAACTTGACCACTCGCTCATGGTTCAGGCCTGCCATGATGCTCCCTTCTTCCAGCAGTGACCTTTTACTCTCCCTGAAAAGCATAGTGAACATAGTGAAAGCCTGAAATGGCACTGGACAAGTGACAAAATGTGCATCATGCTGAATCTTATTGCAGGCTCTTTGGAAGGTCGTACGGATATATCAGGAGATATGCCAGGGGATATCAGTGCTGATACTGATTTTAAGAAGACGACTGGGCTGTGAATGAAATGTGATTTCTGTATTAAATATTGTTTCCAATTATGTGTTTTTGTTATCGTATTGAGTATCCAACTTGGTTGCAGCAGAAATGAATATCCAGTGAATCTTACACATATAATGTTTGAATTGAATGACTGAAATCCAACAGGTCATTAATCGGACTCGTCGAATGTAGACTGTGGGTACAAGCCTGCTCCTGGATGCGAATTTCAAATGACTTTTTCATCCCTTTCCACTATCTATGTGCAGCTGTTCTTTTTAAACCCCCATAAACAACATCAACAATATCAGGGCAGCAAACTACCACAATGAAAAATTCCAAGTTTTGCCAAGGATTTTGCTGCATTTCCAAGACGACTGTGATTTAAAGAAATACCAGCAAGCCAGAACTTATCTCCCCCGTTAGCAGATTGATAATGAGGTGTTGCCAGACCATTCTGTGCTGTAAAATGTTCTGACTATGCAACACTATAAAGTCATGCTTTAAATTTAGAAAAAAAAGAGCTTTTGTATGTGACTATTGCTCAGTAATCATTAACCCTGAGTTGAAAATTTCAATTAGTACTTCCCTTATAGGACTTAATTAACAAGAAAATGATAAATAGATCAGTCGGTAGAAAGAGAATCAGCCTGCATTAAATTTGATAACCACCATCATATCATTATCATCATCATCATCATTGAGCCATTACCTCGACAAAACAAAACATGATGTGGGATGCTGGAAATGTAAATCTCAACAGGCCCTTCTCACAATTGTTTTTGACATTTTAAAGGCTAAGCATTTAATCCAAACATCAATCGATATATTAAAAAGAATCTTTAGCTGCACTCCTACACATCAGAGGCCATATTTACAAAGGAGCTTATCTTACCATTAGGAGTCTGCTAAATGGCACTGAAAGCTCCCAGCTAACTCTCCCCTGAAGACATGGACAAAGACTTTTCACAAAGCTGCTGGGAGCAACGTTTGCAGGGGAACAATGAGAACTCCCCCGTTAAGAGAAGTGGCAGAGTGGACCCCTTCGCCATGGATAACGTCATGTTTCATGAATGAGCTTCCTATGTTAACAGTGACTGGTCGACAGGTATTAACACACAGAACCTTAGACATTTAGTCTGTGTAGATAGCTACAACATTCCGAGTTCATTAGTGCTGCAATCTGATTTTAGGAATTCAGAGCGATGCAAACCACCACACCCAGTGTTATTTGATAGGTTTAACTTCTGGTCTGATCCATTATGAACTTCACCATCAAAATATATTGCTTTTCTTATTTTCTATCTCTTAATGAAGCTTGTGTAAACAGGTGGATTACCACAGGAATTTCTAACGCAGCCTTTAAAGAGCTACTCCATCCCCTTATGATACTTTGAGAATATGGTTCCTAGATATCTTATGTGAAATCACGTAGTAGGACTGCAACCAAAACATGAATGGAGATGTTAAAGAGGAAGGGCATTATTAGAGAATATGTTGTTAATACAAGGGATGAGAAAAACTGTTGTTGCCTTCCTACATCCGCATTTCAGACAAACTAACTTCTCACTTATCCCTGAATTTAAGGAAGTGTTTAAAATAGAAATCAGTGCATGCTGCGTTCCACCACACTCCAACACTGATAATAACAAATGCAGCTCACAAAAAAAACATGTTTACTATAATTAGCATGTGTCTTTACATATTATAAACATATAACAATGTGAATCTATTGTCTAAGTAAAACCACAAAGCTGCTTCACAGAGCTGTGTGGAGAGTTTTTCAGTAGTGTTGTACTGGACACATGATTCAAGTTATCACCAGGCGAAGGGGAATACCCAGAACACTTCAGACAGTAACACATACAAAGAGAACTTACTCGTTTCGAAGAGGGCCTGTATACAGAGTCTTCAACACCACCTGACCGAGGGTCACATGGTAGCACAGGTAAACTTCTCCAAATCCTCCGTAGTCCAGAGGCTCCTTTATGATGAGATCCCTCGATCTCATGTGAAGTGAGGACTGAGGCGCGGTGGCCATCCCTGGTAAGAAGTCACGATAAAACACAAGTGCTTCAGCTACAAATACACCCACATCAATGTGTTTAACGCCTTTATACGGTTTAAAATACGTACAAATATTCAAAAGAGACTAAATGAATGACCGAAGCGGCAAATTAACCATCCGTGACGCTCACAACACTCTGACAGCCCGAGGAGAGGTAAGCTAGCACCTCAGGTTACTTAAAGTTTTGCTAACAAAACCAACTTAGCTTCCGTAAACAAACTCTTTAACGGTCAAATAACATTAAACACCGCATTCAATCCTAATATCAAACCAAGCTGGAAAGAAATAATTACCAAAAAGTGCCGCAAATCCACTTAGAGCACTTATTTAGCGTTTCCGGGATTTCCTTGATGTGCTCGTTCAAAAGTGAAACTCCACAGACGACATAAAACTACAAACAGCCTGAAAAGTCGATAACAGAAACACTAAAGGACGGCTAATAGATTCTCGGTTTGTGTGGCCTGAAACGTCTCCAAAACAAAACACAAAACACGGGATGGAAAACAAAAGCGGCTTCTCACTAACATTTCCCCTTTTTTACTATTTAGATAAAGTTTTTGAGAAGCTGAATCCTCTGAAACACAGCTGTTGTAAACCTTGATGTGTGGCATTGTTGCCACCTACTTGTCAAATTCAACATTGCAACACCAAGCAGCATCCATCTATGACTGTATCTGTCAGTGTGAGATTTGATGGTGATACATTGTTCCAGCTTTCTTTTTCTGCATTTAAACAGCATTTCCAGAATGAGGAAGCAAACTGTAAATACTTTAATATTTTGCAAATGCAATAGTAATCCAATTTCATACAATTAAACAGCAAAGCTGAACAGATGTACTAGCCTCAAGAAAACAAAGGAAAAAAAATACAAGTTCATTGATAAAACAAGCATTTATGTGAAACTAGAGTGGGAAACCACCTGAGTTGTAGCCTCTTACGGTTTCTGACACTGTAGGCCTACATTTGGGCAACCTATCTGTGAACGCCCACACTATAAATTCCACCTTTCGCACACTAAAGCCACAACAAAGCAGTATCATATTTACCTGTCCTGTGTTGTCACCATTTACTGGTTTACACGTTGCTTTTTTTGCTGTTATTCACATTTGCTGCTGGTAATCTTCAGGTAATTTTAAAAAACTTTCCAGGTTTGTGTGGCAGTTAACGAGTAACTGAGCTCTGTAGCCGACAACTGAACTAAACAAACTGGTGAATGAAATTAACTTTATCTACGAGCAAACTACATTCCATCTACAGTTCAAAGTATCCGAAGAATAATCTTCAAGATCATGTGGTTTACAAATTATTCTGCCCCTCGTTCCAAGCAGCATGTTGACCATCTGAGCCAATAACTAACAGCATGGATTATTTTAGATACTCAACTATGAGGCAAACACAGTTTTAGATGAATTACTCACTGAAGTATTCAGATGAAAAGTACTTAAACCACAATTTAAAAAATCAAACCTGAAAATGAGACAAGAAGATTGAGGAGGCTGATGCTGGTGTAGCAGTCTTCTGTCACTTCCCATACATGCCGCAAACACCTCCTCTCATTCAAGCTGTAGTCTGGCGGTCACATGCTGCCCCACATAGAACAACAACAGATCACCAGGAAGTTAAACTGACTGGTGTCTGTGGTATAAAAATGCTGTCAATGTGGGGCAGTGGGTAGCAGCACATCCTGTAAATGTTATTGTGATATTAATCAGTACAGACTGCTAGATGTCACCACTTCTCTGTAGTAGATGCAGATTTCCCATGTTTGTGATTTCTTTCTCAAGAACCAGCTTTACCCATCATACTGTGTTTTTCTCTTCAGGTTGTTTACTGCCAGGAGAGATCCTGGGGAAGGAAGTGGTTCTATACAGTTAATGGTTCACAGCACTAGGGTGGTCTGTGTAACCTTTTCATCCTAGCTGGTCAAAATACAAGCTAGTAGTGTAGGAATGTATTGAACTGCAGCCTGTGAGAGCTCCAGGTCCACATAGAACTCACAGACTTTCCAGAAGAGAGCAGTGTAACCACATTTCTCACTACTTATGCCATCTTCTTCCTCTTTTCACAGTGCTTTGAAAGGCTCCCAATCAAGAGTGGTGTCCATGTGGCCATTTTCTTTCTTTATGTGGTTTTAAAGCTTCTCAATAGAGGTTGCTGTCCTGATGTGCCTTTCTGGTACTGACAAGTGCTTCTTCCCCTGTTTGTTTTAGACAGGTCTTTCAGTCAAGGGTGGTGCCTAGACAGGCTTATCCAAAGGTTTTGATGACGGAGGGACTGACTCTCTATGTGGCTGTTCCTCCCTAGCCCAACCAATGTCAACGGATGTGTTTTGTCTGCATCTGAGAACATCAGGGCTTTGGACGTGTTGTTCTTGATGTTAGCACATCCTTCTCTCAGTGTGTCACATGTACGAGTGCAGGAATTTGAGGCAGAAACACAAACTTTGCTTTAGGTGTATTAGATTAGTTCTTATCTTTCTGTGGTTTTAAATGTGGTCAACTGGCATGTTTAAAGTTTAAAAGTCTTCTTCTCCTTCATTCACTAACTTTATTAGCCATCTAACAGTGTGTTTAATTGTCATCTACAGTCAATGGCACCTCCAATGGGGGCGTCATTCATTGGTCAGCCCTGTGGCCATCCCAGATCTGATAAGTCAATCACTGAAACTTTGATATCCAAGTTGCAGTAAATGCAGCTACATTGTCATATTTGTTGACAAATTGTGCCATTTCCCAGAAAGAATATCAGTGGAATGCATGCACAGCGTGACCTCTCTAATCTTTAAAGCAGCTACTAAAATATGACAACCAGTCACAGAGCAACAATGGAAACACATTTTATCGTACCATCAGTTGGTTTAGTTAGTGAAATTATCATCACACATAGCTGGAATTTCCCATATTGAAATTATAGATAAACTATGGATGTTCTGAGTGTGGCTTTACTGCACAGCATCTCCTCCGGGGCCATTTTGAGCAGTTTTCCACCCAAATCATCAAAATGTTAAGTGTACCTGTATTAGTCTGTGCACATCAGATAATTATAATAATAACTATAAAATAAGAAATCAAGGTCTATTAATGTGTGATTTCTAATACAACAGCATGATAAAATCCCTGGACTTCAGTTATGTCTGTTGGATTTTGTATGCGACCCAAACATTTCCATTGGCTCCATCTTGCCAGTCCCTGTCTATAGTATTGGCTTGTGTAAATGGGGAAAAGCTATGATCCAATTTAGAGATTTTTCTTCCAATTCAACCTCCACTTTTCATCGGTTTCACTCTTTTTTTAAAAGCAAGAGCAAGACCCCCTTATCTCACATTGGTCTTTGCACACCTAACTGTATCTTCCCTCTGGTAGTCACTCTGTTATATTTATATAGGCTCAGGTTAAGTACATGCTGTCGTCGGGCCTGGGGGACAAGGTATTAATATTACAGCGTCATGTCCATCCACTTACGCAGGGTTGGTATTTAAGACCACAGCTACGTCAGCACAACAAAAGCGGCTCTCCTTGCGTTGCCAAAAACTGCAACTCCCAGAATTCAACACGGGAAAGCTTTGGCAGCAGTGCTCCGCTCGCTCGGACAGGGAGCTGCCGCTTTTGCTTCCCCAACAGTGGCTTTGGAAAGCTGTGAAGACTTTAGATAAGCACTTCTAAACAACCAGGACACACAGTGCGGCGTTTCTTCTCCGTGTGATTTTCCAGACGGGCTCTCTCAGGATGGGGAATGGCATCAACAAGGTACGTTTTCCATCTGATACATGCGCCTCAGGTTGGAGTTTCTCATGTGAGTGGTGCTCAGTGTTTTAAGGATCGTGCTCAATTTTTTTTTAATGTTTAACCAAATAAAAGTTTGTCTAATAATTAGTTTCATGATGTTAAAAAATATAGACGCACCTATAAAAAAATAAAAGAATTCAGTGTTCTTCCATTTCCCCCTATGTGGTCTAACTTAAAACTCTTAATATAGTAATTATTTAGTTGGTGGCTTGCATATTTGTTTGGCAGATGATCTCATGTTTAAATCTGCACAATTGCCCATCATTTCTAATTATCACTTAATATTTCCAGGGTGTCATTCTGAGTCAGCTGTTTTAGGTCTTTCAGCTGCTGTACCACACCTCATTTATAGTGATGCTTTTCCTTTTGACCAAAACTGCATCCAGTGTTCTCTGTTCCTCCAGGTCCTGCCTGACTTATACTTGGGAAATTTCAAAGGTATGTCCTTTTTATGAGGTGCTTTTATATATATTAATGCATTTATATGGTTGCATATATCCATGGTCTTCGATTGTGCTGTTATTTGTTCTCTCAGATGCCAGAGACAGAGAACAGTTAGCCAGAAACAACATCACACACATCTTGTCCATTCATGACAGTGCAGCGCCGATCCTCCAGGTGAGAAAGTCCACTTCTTGTAACATCAGATGAGCTATGAAAAGTGTGCATCCTATGTTTGTTATGAATTTTCCAAGCAAAAGAAGCTGAACAGATTGAGTGGCTGAGCCTCTCCAGGTGTACTGGTACATTGTGCCTGACTTCAGCTCCATCTGACACAGTCCATAGACCAGTCTGTCAGGTTGTGCAGGTAGAAGCACCGCTGTGCTCGCCAGTAGTGCTTCCTCCTGAGCAAACAGCTGTCATTCCCGAGTGAGTAAACAACGGGCAGGGAGTTTCTCGCTCATGTGATTCTCAGCGTATCATGAAAAATGCCAGTCAAGAGCAGTTGGTTTGGTCATTGTGCTGAGTTGTGTGCTTGCGTGGGTTTCGGAGTAGGCGGTTGTTCTTGTTTCAGCCTCTGTGGACTGTGCAGTCTCTCTTCATTATTGTTTTTTTTTTTTTGCCTAGATTATTGATTTTGATCTGAAGTTGCTCTGACAGCTAGAAGCACAAAAGCATCTTCGCTCCTCAGATGTGTCATTGTTAAAAATGACAAGGACAAATGTGACCACAAATTGTTTAAAAGTTGCCTTTTTTCTACTACATACAATAGCACAGCTTGTGCTTACCATCAGCAACACATGCATACATTGTGAAACCTTAAGTGTGCTGATTTGTGACGATATTTATTCACTGCAAGTGACTGTTGATGGGTAGGCTAACTAGTATTCTTTGTCCACCAGGAGATGACCTATCTCTGCATTTCAGCAGCTGACCTGCCCACACAAAACCTGTAAGTACCAAAATGTGTGCAGCTCAGCAACGCAGCACAGAACAATGAAAAGCTGAGGCAAAGAGAGAAAGTACTACATTCATTTGAGGCAGCACTGTGTGGGTGTCTGAGGTTCATTTTCTTCAAGCTAACGTGTAAATGATACGCTTTCACAAGCTCAACATTTCACTGTGAACTTACTCGACCACAATAACGTAGCTGGGTTTAGCTCTCGGTGTGTGGCTGTTGCTTTGGCTTCAGTACCTGACTTTGTGCAAGTGCATGCTTTTTATTTTTCTGTAGAAAAATTGCAAAATAAAAATAAAGGGCAGGTGCCTGTATCACAGTTGTCTATGAGCAAATTCACCTTTCCAGCTGTCTGTTAGCAGGATGGAAGTCTTGCAACTCAGTTTTAACATGATTGTTGGCACATATAGACATACAGATGCGCACAAACACATGTATGTGCATGCAATGTATGTACACACATATGAACATGTCACCCTTACTGCCTCCATCTACCACAGATCTCTCAGGTTTGATAAAGCACAGTGTTTGGTGTGTGAAACCTGTTTTGTGAAATATGACACCAATTCTTTCAAATCTGAGAAGAACACACCCTGATCCTGCTCTTCCCAGGATATACAAGTCAGTTACAAAAACATTACACCTGCCATGTACCAAAAAACCCCCCAAACCAAACTGTGTGACTCAAAGGCCAGCAGTCTGCTGTTAGATAGCATGCACGAGCTCTTGCTGTGTTCCCATTATGCTTTAATGTGGTCGTGACCTATTATAACAACGTTTTTCTTGTGCCCCACAGGACTCAGCACTTTAAACAAAGCATAGTGTTCATGCACGAGTCCCGCCTGAAAGGAGAGGGCTGCCTCGTTCACTGGTGAGAGCAAGATTGCTTACATCTTTACCTGGAAGCTAGAATCAAGATTCACACACAGGGGCCTATGAAAACAACAGATTCCTTCCATTTGGCTTATACAGTCACACGCATACTGAAACGTAAACCATAAGTTCATCTACAGCTGAAAACAAAGTGAGCTCACCACACACAACGAGACATGTGAACTCATGTGTAACTGCTGCACCGAAGAGATTAAATGATAAAGGAAGGCCTATTCTTGAACTTCCCAAAACAGAGTACAGTAACAAGTCTGACCGCGTTGTGTTTGTGCTGCGGGGTAGCTGACCGTGTGTTCACAGGGTAAAGTTATATTTGGTTAGAGAGAGGGTCTTCTCAGAAATACAAGGAGCTATTTATAAGATCTGCACTGACAAAGGCCTCTCTACTTCATCATTCTTAGTCAAAGAATCATTCCAAAGGCCAGAGTTCATTGAAACATATCGTATGTAATCTAAGTATTGAATCAGTTGTATTGTTTTACCCAATTTTACTTATATTTTACTCTCTATTTGTCACTACCTGTAGCCTCGTTGGTAGTGAAAGCATCATGTACTGTAGATATTAATTAGGATATGTATTACTTGGAATATCTGAGCTTTGGTTAGTTGTTTATAACCACTGCTCTGGTCTTCAGTGTAGTTTTACACATTTTTGTGATAAGCTGTTCACACGAAACACAGAGAACTTAGTTATTTATATCCCTGCTAACTAATCTAAAGTATTTTCTAGCATGCTGGGTTAGGTTCCTCCTCTGATTCAAATTGTGAGGAAGGGCCTATACAGGTTTTTAAAACAAAGGGCCTGATGTTCACATGTGAAAATTACAACTAGCCATTTCCATGTCCAATTTAAATGTAAAGGCATTTACAGCAATGTCTAAAGGTTTTACTGGAAAACGTTGAGAATCATGGTCATTTAGTAATTGTTTAAATTTTTTGCATTTGCTCCCTTGATGCAGTTTGGCAGGTGTGTCCCGTAGTGTCACCCTGGTAGTGGCTTACATCATGACGGTGACGGGACTGGGCTGGCAGGAGGCGCTGGCTGCGGTGAAGGTGGCTCGGCCCTGTGCTGGACCCAACCTGGGCTTCCAACGGCAGCTCCAGGAATTCGAGGCTACTCAAGCGGAGCAGGTCAGTAATGATTCTTGAACGTGGGGAACTGGAATATAAAAGAATCTGAAATATACCACTGCATTTAAGCGTAGATTTGAACAGTATATCTTCATTACATTGCCACCAACAGACCAAATGTTACTTTTTTCCCCCTGTAGTTCAGAGAATGGTTAAGGACGGAATATAAGGAGAACCCTTTCAATGATGAGGCTGATATACGTGACCTGCTTGCCAGGGCGTCCAACGTAAATGGCGAGGAGGGAGAAAAACATGCATCTACCCCACCTGGAGGTATTTGATCAGAGCTTTTCATGAGATCTTTGGCAGCTCAGCCTGGAGGATGCATATTAAGTATTCTGGACATCTAATGTGCTTTGGAGTGGACTACTGTCAGGATGTTCATCGGAGATTAACATATCCTCAGAATATAATGGACATGAATGAAGAAGAGACAATTATCATGTTAAGTTCATATTCATTTTTAACAGTGATTGATTGTCCCTGGTGCTGTTTTTCTAACTTAAAAATGCTCTGAACCGTGTTTTTCCACTGTGTCTATATGATTTCAAATTGTTTAATAAAAGGAGTGAAGTCAAAGTGTTTTCGTGAGGCTGTCGGTCGGTGGGCTGCAATACTGGAGGTGATAAGATACGTTTTGCACTCTGTTTACAGCTCTGTTTCCTGGTTCTCTTCCTGTTTGTCTAATGTGCAGGGGAGGTCATGCATGGTGGCATCAAAAACACAAAGATCTCATTCTTATACCAGTCTTCTTGCTCAGCTGTCTTTAGTGACATTAAAACAATAAAAATAAACAATTTAATCAGGTATTTTACTTACAGTAGTTCTGTACACACCACTGATAGTTGGACGTGTGTGTAATAGCCACTGGAGGGCAGTATTACTAAAGTGCTCTTTGAGAGTGTACAGTATTTTGACTATTCAAGCATGTGTCTTCTTCTGACTTGGTCCCTCATGCTGTGTCAGTATTCAGACAAATCTTACTCAAATAACAAATTTACAGTTAAAGACTATAAATGTTTCCAGCCAGCCATTTTGTCAGTGGAAATTAGTTTGAACTTACAGACTTGTAGAAAAAGTAAACATATGTGGGGAAACATTTTTGTGACGGTACAGGTAATTGTTCCATTCCATCCCGGTGTTTGCTCAGGGTTTCACTAGAGGGATTCCCCAACCCAGATCTGTGTGGGTGCAGAGTTTCACAGAAATGAACGGCCAAATGCCGTGCATCTCCTCTTGAACCTCACGCAGCCCGAGAGGCTCCTCCCTGCAACAAATCAAGATGTGATAACATTTAAGAATAGGACCCCGACAGCTTCAAAACAGATTTGAGCGGCGGACCTTACACATTCAGAGGTAAGCAACGGGAGCTTCTTTGAAATGAGTGGCTCTGCTTTCATCATTACAGTTAATAAAAAAGAATTTAATGTATCAGGTAACACCAGTAGTTTCAGTCAGGAGAAAATGTCTGATGCCAGTCATCATCACTCTGAATATAACACTAACTACTTGTAAATGTGCCATTAAACTGGTAATCATGTAACTGTCATTCATAATTCTTACACACCTCAGCATGTGTTGTAGTTGCGTATTTAATTATAGCTAAATGTTCTGTTTTTATTCATGCATGTATCTAAAAATGAGTCACATTTCTTGTCTCTGACAGAAAAGAAAATCAGGCCAAATGTGATTAAGATAGTTACTCATTTCTGCTGCCACCCCTTCATCCTTACCTTGTAAATGAGTATGAGCACAAGTGTTGCCTGATAAAATGTATTTAAAATCATTTGTAATATTGGAATTAGGGCTGCAGAGAAGAGGCAATGTGGGGCTCTAATAACTAATTAACCCTGGCAACTCTTTCATTCAAATAAGTCACCTTTTGCAGTAACGATCACTGGTGTCTTAATCAACTCGGTTGTCAAATTTATATTTTTTTGATTAAGGAAAGGACTGAGTCTTGGAGTGAAAATGTGAAGCTAAACTAGAGCTGCTCTGTTATGTGTGTTCCCTCATTATATTTTGCAGAGATGAACCTGGATGAGGACACTGGCCTGTCAGTCAGTTGCGGCAACGGCAAACTGAGACAGTGGCTGATTGATCAGATCGACAGCAGGAAGTACCCTGGCCTGGTTTGGGAAAACGATGACAAAACCATCTTTAGGATTCCATGGAAACATGCAGGAAAACAGGACTATAACAGAGAGGAGGATGCTGCTCTCTTCAAGGTCAGGCCGCCCTGTCTCTCTCTCTCTGTCTCCTCATACTGCAACCCAACACATCTGACAAATGCAACTCGAACACTGCACATAAATGACGAAAAACAAACTTAAATATTTTTTAAAGAAGTGTTGCTGTTACAGTGCATGCATCCTATAGTTCTGCGTCACTGAACAGCAAGTGCAAGTAAAATGTATTCAATGATTGTTTCAGGCGTGGGCATTGTTCAAGGGGAAATATAAGGAAGGTGTGGACAAACCAGATCCCCCCACATGGAAAACCAGACTACGCTGTGCCCTTAATAAAAGCAATGACTTTGATGAACTAGTAGGAAGGAGCCAACTGGACATCTCAGAGCCGTATAAAGTCTACCAAATCATTCCAGAGGGAGCCAAAAAAGGTGAATATCAAATATTGTCCATGCAAAAATGCAGTAGAGCTGTAAAGCATTACATTACAGAGAGCTAAATTAAGCTGTCCATGTATGAGGTGACAAAATGTAGAGTAAAACAATTTATGTTTGGATTTTGGCTGCAAATAGAAAAGTCTGAACTCATGCCATACATATATGATTTAGCTGCGTATCAAGAATGCTGCTGTATTTCACACAGCAGCCTGCATTGTTTAGAGACTCTGGGTGATTTTTCACATACATTTGCACCACTGCAGTTGATTCTGACAAGGCAGGAAGCACAAAGGAAGCCAAAGCATGTACCAAAAAGGCCGTAGTGCTTTTTTTAGAGGGCTTCGGTTACTAAGTGCAGGGTGCACATATCACAACCAGACGACCTCCAGCTTTGCATAACTAAGTCTCTGCCATTATATGTACAACTGTTTTTGTCACACCAGAGCGGTTCTTGCTATCTGGGCTCAACACTTAATTCTCAGAATGAACAGGATTCAGAACAACTCAGTCAACTGTTACACTTTGCAAATTTCCCTGCCACTCGAAAAAAAAATTAGATAACGCAACTTCACAAGTGTACAGAACGTTTTCACAGTTTGAACTTACCAAAATATATCATAGTAGTGTTCACAGAATATTGCATATATTCACAGTTTAATGTAAAATACAACGTTGGGTTATTCTTAATCATGTTAGTTCCTTTTTTTCTATAATGCTGTAATGGAAAGCAGTGTGTGCAAATGATCTGATAAATATATTTCTTCTGTTTTACATTTATAGGAATGAAGATGAGCAGTATGGAGGAGACGCCATCACATGTAAATGCCCTTGGCTACATTCCTCCATATTCATCACTGCACAGCCAGGTCAGCAGATTCTGTGGCTGCCGCATCCCATAAACTGGACCTTGCAAATAAATTGTAACAAAACTAAATATCTTGGTTTACTGACATCTCTCCTGTGCTCCCGTCTAGGTTCCCACCTTTATGGTTTCTCAGGAGAGAAGGGACTGGAGAGATTATCACGCACCACCAGAACAGCAGCCTCTTCCTACTGCGCATCACCACGGGCCACATGCAGAGCTGCAGTACGGTCAGTGCCACTAC
Source organism: Dascyllus trimaculatus (assembly GCA_024666655.1). Classification (NCBI taxonomy): domain Eukaryota; kingdom Metazoa; phylum Chordata; class Actinopteri; family Pomacentridae; genus Dascyllus; species Dascyllus trimaculatus. The sequence continues at coordinate 26,645,059 of CM045454.1, forward strand.
CCGTCATCCATCAGTCGAGCTTGGCCTGCGACAGAAAATGGTAAGATACAGACATGGACGCAGCATTCAGAATGGGCCAGACCATAAAACTATGTCTGCCCACATTTATTGTGCTTTAATTTATAGATGTAAGTTTTTTTTCTCAGGTTTTCACAAATGCTGACCTTAATGTCCATCCACAAACAGCTGGATGAGCCGTTATGTCAGTAAAATTATCTTTTTTACTGATACAAAGCATGGAGAGTGTTCATAATTATGCTTATTTTATTATGCAATACTGTGGTCTATTTATAAACTTAGGCTTTAACACTTTATAGTGTCAGCAATCCTGTAGGTTGTTAATTAATTAAACATGTCAGCAGTTAGAGTCATCCATCTACAGCTGACAGTACTTTATAAAATATTCATTTGATCTCCTCGTGTACAAAGAAAAACTTGGCTGTGGAGTCGTTGTGCGTAGTACCACACAAATGGAGTGCTGGACGAGATGTCACACATTCTTCAGACTTGTTTTTGTTCCAGATTCGAGTTCTTTAAAAAAAAAGGAAAAGAAAAAACTTCCTCATCCCTGCAAAGAAGTGGCACAGTGCCCTTTCACATCTCCGTACTTTCACATTCAGTACTCTAAAACTGGCATTCATTTCTTTATTTTATTCTCTGCAGGTTTTCAACTGTCCTTCCACACCTTCTTTTCAGAATCCCAATCGTCCGTGTATGCGATGGACCCCAACAATGCTATAACAGGTAAAGATTTGTTGTAGCCAAACTAGGCTGGACACACACAGTCAGACACTAACATGAGCTTACATGCTTGTTTTTGATTTGATTTTATTATTTTGAATATATTTGCATTTACAGATAAGAAACTATAAGCACCTCAAACAACACTTACTTACTTACTTCCCTGTTCTAAAACGGCAGGCTATAAGAGATGTTTTTTTTAAATCATCACAAGATGATGGATTGAAGAGGAGAAATAAAAAGATTTTTGGAATAGTAAAAGAAAAATGAGTGATACTGTACATGCCAAACATATTTCAGCATTTTAGGGCCTTCATCTGATCAACTTATGAGACTCTTATGATGCAGTTGTTGAGTTTTTCTTTGATATATCTACTAAATGCTTGCCTCCTTCTTCCAGATTTCAGCCTGCATGTGTCCCTATTCTACCGAGAGTCTTTGGTGAAGGAGGTCACCACCACTAGCCCAGAGGGTTGTCGAATCACCTCTTCCTCCTCATCCTCTCCATCCTCTTCCTCCTCTTCTTCCCCGTGCCCAGAGGACAAGTTTCACAGTGGAGCAGAAGTCATCCTTTTCCCCTTCCCATACCCTGAGTCCCAGAGACAGGGTGCCGAGATGCTTCCTAACATACTGGAGAAGGGGGTGCTTCTGTGGATGGCGCCTGACGGGCTGTACGCTAAGCGCCTGTGCCAGGGACGGGTCTACTGGGAAGGACCTCTGGCTCCGTACATGGATAAACCCAACAAGCTGGAGAAGGAGCAGCCGTGCAAACTGTTTGACACCCAGCAGTTCCTTATTGGTAAGCACTAGTATGCTGTTGTAGCATTCTGCTTGCAACTAGAGAAACACCTGAGAAATAAGATACAATCCAGTACAACATTCCTGCAATGAAGATGACATTTATAGTGTTAGTGTTCAGTTTGTGGAAGGAGTTCTCAGATCCTTTACTTAAAGCGAGTCAGTTCTTATTTATGTAGCCCAAAATCACAGATCACAAGTTTGCTTCTTTCCTAGACGTCACCCTCTATCCCTAGAATGATACCTTTATAATAAATGAAAACATCAAGTATAATAGAACACTGTAGTTTCAATCATTTTGGTTTTTTTTTTAAACATTTAATCAACGTAGATCTATATTGTACTGTGAACTGTGTAAACCACTTGAAAATCTACAAACTAACACCAGGTAAGCAGTTAACTGGGTGGAGCTCTTTTAAACCACATCAGCTACAGTTTGGTACTTTGATCTATAGCAACGCATTATTTTGTATGTACAATCTGAATGCAAAGGATGTAGTAACTAAAGCTGTCTGATAAATGTTGTGTTCTCCCCTAAGGTTGTGTATACCATACAGTATGGCAATGTATAGCAATTACATTATGGTAAATGGACTTTTTGGCTGCTGGTAACAAACATTTGGTAACATTTAAGCCCATGGTTTGAGGTGTGATTCTTATATTACACTGAATTACATTACAAGCATTTGTGAAAACTTAATATTCTGATATTTGTTGAAGAAAATGCTTCCAGCAAACTGTACTTTAAATTCCATGGCAAATGACGGCACACTGTCATGCTGGGTTTACAGTTCATTTTTTGTGAACAGATCTCCCTCTTCCATAACTCTATGCTCTCTGTTTAAGGTAACAGCTTTGGCTTATTAAACTGTTTAAGCGATAAGAATAACTAAGGGTGCTCTGATAAACATGCTGCTTCAGCTATTTACAGTATGACGACAGTTGTGTTCACACTGATAATGGTTACGATGATGGAGGTGATAATGATGAAGGAGAGGCTGCAGGTCTTTAGCTTGGTAAGTCCCTCTCAGATCATATTCTCAGCTGGGGGCCAGAGTGTGTGGAGTCCCCACCCACCTTCTGTGGTCCACAACACAAGATAGGGTTTTCTGTGCCATTTCACTTCAAATTTCCACCATCGATAATTTTTAGAAAAATTATCATGATGAAGGAAAATGTCATGTGGGTACAGTGTGGTTTCAATGTTATTTTTATTTTTTTTTTTTACTATATCTTTTAATCATGACATGGGTAATGCGTAATACACCTCACTTTTGTTGTACCTTATTTCTTCTTCTGCTCTTGTCTTCTCAGAGCTCCAAGGCTTTGTCCAAAATGGTCGTCAGCTGCCGAGACACCAGGTGGTGCTGTGCTTTGGAGACGAGTATCCTGATCCACAGCGTCCAAGGAAAATGATCACAGCACAGGTACCCAAACAGTAGAAAACTCTACAACAGGATTGTGATTATTTGTCACTCTATATCTACTATATACAGTATGCATTATGGCTTATGTATAATGCTGTTAGAAAACAGAGACCTCAGTACTGTCCTCATAATGCAAAATGAATTCACAAGATATTTGGACTAAATTAAGCTAAGAGCTGACTGACTTCCTGAAATCTGTTTTTACTGTAGGCTGTAAACAAAATGTATGGTCCCATAAGATTGTGAATTTTTTTTGCAAAGACCTCAAATTTAAAAAATACATAGAAAGATTTACACTACAAACTCTACAAGCTGAGCTAAAACATAGCTAAACCACAGTCACTGTCACTAAAGCATCAGCACCATATCATGCTAGATAGCTACAGCTAACCTTAGCTAAAACTGAAGCTGAGTTTTATCAACCTCCCCTGTCTTTTGAATTTAATTAAATAATTGAAAATGTTATTTTTTATGACCAGACATGTTGGTTATTTGTTTTGAATGGAGGAAAAAACAACAGCTTAACTCTTGATAAGCTAGCACAACTGATGGAGCTCAGGTATGCTAGCTTAAAGGTGATTAAGTGTGATTAAGCTAAATTTATTAAAATATGAATTTATTTTATTGAACTTTTATTGCCTGTCTGATACATCAGAGATACATCTAAATCATATTTGTGTTGATTTTCTATTAGGCTACATAGACAAACAAGAAAACAGACAGAGGTGCATTATTTGAATATCTAGATTGAGGTTCTATTGCAGTGCTTCTTTGGGAAAAAATAATCATCTTGAAAAGCCATAAAATGAAAACGGCTTTGTTTGCCAGCCAACCTAGACACCTTTTTCACCTACTTGTTCAGGAGGTGTTCTCTGCCTTTGCATGGGCACAACAGGACAATGCAATGTTAACATACATATTTCATACACGGACATCATTTCATTTTAGGTGGAGCCAGTGTTTGCCAGGAAACTGGTGTACTATTACCAGCAGAACAATGGTCACTACCTGCGGGCCTATGATCACATCCAGGAACAAAACACCTCCCCAGCAGTTGACTACCCTTCCCAGAGACCTCTACAGCACATTCAGGAGTGACAAGCATTCAAACACACACGCAAGAGGGCATGAATGTGAATGTAAAGCTCTGACCTTTTGGCATGCCTTGTGACTGCGGTCCCATGTACTGTACGGTAGAAACTGTCATGGTAGCTAAGGAGGGGTAGATATGGGGAAGACCCTGTCATTTTCACTTGCACACCTATGCGTCGTAATCTTTGTGTCTGAGACTGTGAAGTTACTTTTTCTCTCTCTCTCTCTCTCTCTCTCTACAAATATTATTGTGAGAGTGTGAAGGATGCGGTTTGAGGGTGGGGGGGTGAAGGGGGCGGAGGGCAACAGTGACAGGAAGTACTAGCACAGGTGCACAGGAAGAATGGCCCCTTAGACAAAACACAGACTCATCAAAGGGACAAAACAGCATGAATGAATATTTATTATTCACAGGTAGCAGTTAACAATGTGATTCTCGCACTCACACTGTTAGATGGCACTGAAGACGATCATCTGTCCCTTTTGACATAGCTTGTTCTGTGGTTGAAAACCTTTTTTTTCCCCCTGAAGTAAAAACGTTTGCTTAGATGAGCAAGTGAACAGTGGACAGTGTCACAGCTTGGTCCACTGTCTTTCCAAATTTTGCTTTGCATTGCAATAAAAAAGGCTACAACTGGAATGTGAGAGAAATCAATTGCAGAAATCAACATTTTGTAGAATGCAGTTACAAAAATCAGTCTACTGAATCTTATCATGTGTGAAAGTGATCGGATTCATTTGATTAATGTCAAAGTAAAATAAATAATCTGAAAAAGTAGCAAATTGTAGTTCATTATTTATTGATTTTTCTCGGTAACATTGAATCCCTTACGTCGACTTTACATCTTGGCAATGCGCTTTACTGTTGCCTATTATATTTTTAATCTGATGGTTATTGGCAATTTAGAATTCTGTTACAAATATAATTAAATTTTTATTTGTTTATACTTGTTTTTTACTTGATTAATGGTTGCTAGCATTAGAAATCAAACTTATCTCTTAACATTGAAGCACATGTAAACAGAAGAGGCAAAAGCCAGTGTTAAGTCTTTATTATAGTCCGTTGTGGACCCTTATACGGACATCTGTGGACATTAACAGACCATAGTTGTTGTAAGCAGCCGTGTAAGAAAAAGTTTCCAAATGAGCTACCATGTTGGTTCGGTTTGAAATCCAGGAGCAGACAGCCCATGAATGAAGCCTTCGTCAAATCAGGTGCAGTCAGTGTTTGTGAGGTTTTTGGAGGGTGTAGCCTGATTTGGTTTCCTTTTGGAGAGCATCTGTCAATCATCAGATGTGGCACTACCTAGTCCCATCCCCATCAAGCATTCAATGCTGAGAAACATTGCGACCTCTTTTGAAAGCGCCCTTACTCTTAGACGGCCCTGATACAAATTTTAGGCCGCACACAGTCCATAAAAAGGTTTGCATAGACCCTTGCCGATTTAGGGAGATTGACCCTTGCACACTGGTGGCATCCATGAGTGTCCTTCTCTACTCCCCAACTCTGCAAGAGTCCACCATACCCTTTCATGGAGTCCAAAATTTTTGTCTGTGTAGCGACTACGCTACAAAGACAATGGTGCGCATGTGAGACATACATAGATACATTTATTGAGCCGAGTCCTCCCAGTAGACTCCAAGCACACGAGAAAGCAGAATCATGATGACAACTTCTTATCCATTTTGTCCACAGCTGTCCATGTGCGTGTCCACAAGGGAATATACTCAATGCTTTATGCTTTCTGAATCTGACATTATACAAAGGTCCTTTAGGGTCTCCACGAATTTAGTCATCCGCCCAAGTCTGCAAGAGTCTGCCTGAGCACCTCCATGGACATTAGCCCAAAGTCTGGGATAATTATGCTACAAGAGCAGTAGTGCATACAGAAATTCCGTTTCCATGTATGGACTAGAGTCTTCCAAGTGGATTGGAAAGTAGTATAATAAGAACAACTGTGCATCTGTGGTGTCTACAACTGTAGTATAATCAAGGTTTAAGGGTATCCAGCTGATTCTAGCATAGTAAAACTTATGTTTTTTAAATTGATAATATCAAGTTTTTCATTGGGCTTTTCTGAAATCGTTGCCTCTTTCTTGTGAAATACTGTACAGTTTTCCTTATATAAACTCAGTCTGTGAAACAACCTACTTTGTGATTAGGGTTCACCAAAAAAAAAACAACAACTTTATTCACAACCAAATACGAACTTTTGGACCAGTGGTGTACAACACATTATCAGAGAGCAGCATGCAATTCAAGTCCTGTGTCACTGACTTTAAAGATCAGCCTTGACCTTACTGGACTGAAGAAGGTTGACTGGAAAATCGCCCTCATCCCGCAACTTGCATGGAAACTTTACCTGTTCCTCTTGACCTGAAACTCGTGGCCTCACAATTGGGAAGGAAAACTACCTTTGCGGTTTGTGTGGAGGGTCTGACAGGGAGGAGTTCTCTGGTTCCCATGGCTGAGATACTATAGAGGCTCACACTGGATGCTATGCCCAGTGAAAGTAATGCCATGAGTCCCACACAGTGACACATTATGAATTTTTGCATGCATTACAAGACACAGGCCAACAAGCCAGAATGAGTTTATTGGAATTTCTCGTGCTGTTGAAGTCCTAAAGGTTAGGGCTAAAGTAGGAGGGATAAGGGTTTTGTTATGCTTTTCTTCTGTGGTCCAGAGTTTCGATCTCTGCATTTACTTCCTTCACACTTTAACCGCATCACTTTCACAATGGCTTCAAAAGTCTGACCAAAATCACAGGCGGGAATGTTTTTCTTTTTTCATGAACCATAAATCCTCTTTCCCCTCAAACGTGTAGTCGGCCCCCTGATTCTCTGCAGAGTGAAATTGAGTTTCACATTACTTCACAGTCAGACATTTGACTCATTCACCATCAATCATTTCAATGTACAACTTACTGGTGTGTTAAACACTGTGTATGTGAGTGTGTGTGCAGTAAAGGACCATGTGTGTGCATGCGTGTGGGTGGATGCATGTTTGTCACACAGTTGTGTTATTACTGTTATCAGGAATTGACATTTATGGACACTGAGGGATAAAACATGTGACTCCCCCACCTACATCAGTGACTCAAACACAGACACACACACCAATTTCACATCACAGTTTACAGTTACAGTAAAACATTCAGAGAAAACTACCGTACAGAGGAAGTAAAATTTCTAATACACAATTTTTGAGAAACATTTACAAGCACCAGACATAAATATGAAGATATTTTTTCATATAAAACTGCCGTTTGAGCAGATTTACTTTGAAATAAACTCATCATCTGAAACTACTTATATGTACTATTCTTGTTTCATTTTTGAGCTCCCCGCATTTGCAAAAAAAAGGAGGAAGAATAAGAGAGTCATATTTGGTTAGAAAAAGAGCAAAAAAAAAAGAAGAAAAGAAAAACACATTCACACATTTGCCATGGTGTTTCCCCCTCTGCAGGAAGCCACATCATTTGTAGTCAGGCTTCAGTTTTTCCGCCTGCATGAGCCGTTACTCCATCGTCTGTGCTCCGGAGAGGACAGTTTAGTCAACTAATGCCCCAAACATGTTCAAGAAAGGCTTTACAGAGAAAAGGAAACTGCTAACAGCGTATCAGCGGCAACACTTTCTCCAAAAGAGAGCGTTTGGTTACATCTTGACTCAGTGATTGTGATGAATTTGACTAATTGGGCTGAGAGTGAGACATAACGCAACGTGTTGTGTTGTTTATGCCTGATGTCAGCCACAGCAACACTGTATTTGTTGTGAAACCATCTCCAATACTGTTACTGCCTCTCACACATGGGTCATCTTATTTTTGAGAAGTTTACCCAGCAACAGCATTTACACTGATCACACTAACAGTAAAACTTCATCGTTTTCTAACCGTGTTTACGCTCAGAACATTCCGATTTTTAAAAACTATTCAGATTTTCGGTGAGAGGTTTGTGTCAAAACCATGGTGATTTTTTTATCTGCTATTTTACATGTCAAAAATAGATCAAAACTAGAGCTTCTGTTACAAGAAAAACTCTGCTGACATCTGCTGGATAGTGTAGCTTCAGCCTAAAGAACTCCCTCTGTGGAAAGTCACAAGATAAAATCAAAAAGTAAAGAAAATGAATGAAAGATTCTATTCTGATAAGGACGTTGTTATATAGCTTATAAACACTTGACAAATTGTAGGATCTTACACAGATAGAGCTGCCAGATGGTGTCAGACATAAAGGGTGAGCAGCAAAACTGACCTGAGAACAGGGAAAAGGTTTTCTACACTCAACTCCGAGTCACTGACCCCTGTGTGTTTAGGGTCAGACCCCTGGCCAGTATTTGATGACAGTCCTATTTAACCCTTGTTGAACTGTGGTTAGGAAGGTGTTGACCTCATTCTCCCTTTTTATGGATTCTGACCCCTCAAACTGACACTGCGAATCCACCAGTCGTCACTCACTGGCTTACTGCTGATGTTGTGTGCTCATAAATAGGTTAGTGAAAGGAGCGCATACCCAGATAAACTGTTGACAGATGATTATTTGAACATCAGTCAGATAGCTGAACACAGGACAGTAAAATCAGACTGATGTATTCCCATTAATTACTCCCTAGAATCCATATAAATTATTTATCATTGATTTATTATTATTACCCATCATTAGAGTTAAATTGCTTCTCTTCCTATAACCCACAGTAGGAGGAAATACCCTCATCTCCAGGAAATACACTCTTTATCAGCACAATTAATCGGTTAGAATTGTTCTCACATGCCTATGTTTATGCGAGTGTCCACAGACAACAATGCAATTCACCCAATACATTATGATGACAGGAAATCTATAACAGTTGTCGGATAAGGAACAGCAAGGTCATGGAAAATAACCATGAGATGGCTTCAGACGTGACTGTAAACAGATAAGGGTTGATAAGCAGAACAATATGGTGGACTACCTGGCACTGATGCACGGCTGGCGCTGTCTGTTTGGTTTGGCTGGAAATGTACAGAGGCTTTGGAGTTAAAAAGACACCCTACTACTATGTCGTTATTCTGATTTTTTTAAAAATCTCTAGAGTTGCAGAAAAATCAAAGAAGATGATTTTCAAGTTGAGTCAAAACTGATAGTTGTGTCTAAGCTCCTGTGCATGGAAAGAGGTGCAGTAAAATAAATGGCCAGCAGAGAGTGATGTATCATTGGCTGCTTGCTGTCTGTTTACAGCTGGAGATAGAGGAATTATGAGCCAGGATGACCACACATTTGGATGGTTGGACTACAGTAATCAGTCCATCTGCAAACCCTTTGATTCCACCTAATGGCCCAGTGACTGCACTGATACACCTGCCTCTAAGACAAGCATATCCACTAATGGACACACAAACGCGTTAATAAGACTCCCTCGACTGATTTGGATTCGATAACATGATCAAATCTTGCTTTCTGAATTTCCTGCTCATCGTTCCCAATCAAAAGCAAGACTTTGAGGTCTTTCATTTTCTGGCTTTCTAAACAGAGACACTTTGTTTTGTGTGTCAAGTGACACAACAGCACCGGTGCTGACAGAGGCCGAGGTGGTCAGAGTGACAGCTCGTGGGCCTTATTGCGTGAGAGTGAGTCGGGTTGTTCTCAGACTCTGTGTGGTCTGGGTGTGTGGTCTCCAGCTGACGGGCAGGGAGGAGGCCGGGAGAGCCCTGTGAGTCTGTGTGTGTGTGTGTGTGTGTGTGTGTGTGTGTGTGTGTGTGTGTGTGTGTGCGCTCATGTGTTTACTCTATCCAGAGTCAGGTCCAGGCTTTCTGTAGCAGTGGCTTGACTAGAAAGCGGTGCCTTCCGCCGCTCAGCAGACCTGGCCTGAAAGATAAACACATGCTGCCACCACTCTGACACGGCTCATCTAAGGATAATTCTTGTCCATGTATACTTTTGGGACCTGAGAGACCTTTAGGTTAGAGGATTGTGTGTAATTTCTGAAAATATGACCTTTTATGCAACAACTATTCCACTGCTGTTAGAAATCCTTATAGTAACGTATTGGAACTTGACATATTTTTTAAATCTACAGAGTGTGTTCCTGGACATTTTGCATTGAATTTGATAGTTGATGCCCATTTTCTTTCATTTATGCATATCCTATACAAGCAGGACACATATAGAGTTTAGTTTCCTGACTTGGGTATCTGAATTGTGAATTGACTAATCAATTCATATGAGTTTTTTTGTATGTAATGTATATGAGGGTTATGTTGTTATAAATAAATCAAACCAAATTTGACATTTAACTTCTGTTTTTCTGCAGTGTCTTATTCCTTTCGATTTAATTTGTAGAATTTGTGGATCTAGTTAATATAATAAAGGCAGCCAAGACAAGACAGGACTTCACCTTAAAATCATTAAGTGCAGATTCATAGTGAAGAAAGCTAAACCTCATACAACCTTTATCACTCTTCCTTCTCGCGCACACACAGATCCACTCGGCTACTCTGCAGCTCTCCTCTCCCACAGCGATCTCAGGGGAAGGCTTTGTAATGCAGCACTGCTGAGAACGCGCCATGAAAATATAAATACAACCTCGCCGCATTTCAACCATGTAAATAAACAAGGCCACCCAAATTTCCAATTAGAGCTTGTGTTGAAGGCAGGAAATGGGGGAGACGAGAAGAGACCACGCCTTCTTCTCCTCGATGCTCCGCTCCTGAGAGGAGTCCAGGTCCGGGTCCAGGTCCAGGTCAGAGACGTGGGACAGTGGCAGCACTGACACAGCAGGAAACCCAGCATTCAGGACTCCACTTAAGGCTGTTTTTGCACATCCCCCTCCAGCTCCATTATGCTCCTCCTCTTGTTATCTCTCAAGAATAGGACTCACACAGGCTTCCACGGAACTCAGATATGGGCATGGAACGAGTACACGGGATTTGATACTTATGCCTATAAAATCACTTTAATCTTGGTAATACAGAAGATTTTTTTTTTGTCTACGTCTCCACCTTGCAAACATTTCACATACTTCATTTTGAGACACCGAGCTTTACACCAGCTTGCCTTATCAGTCCCATCGAGGTTATGAGGTGATTCCTATCTGGCTGAAATGAGGCATTCTCACTGTATTCCACATCTTCTTGGAACAGCTAGGCACCGTTATTACGCAGCACCCAGACCAGGAGATGCGGTCCGGTTGTGAGAGGCAGACGCAGGGTCCTTATTGTGATAAGAAAATCAAGCCTGCTCTAAGAAGAGATGGTGCTTTGATAGTGTAAGGGGTTCGCCTGATAACTGCCGATCAAAGTCTGATACTGACTTGCCTGGTGAGGTCGGGCTAACGTGTCTGCTGGTCGCTGCTTCAGTTGTGGTCATTCGGCAAACGTCATGGGGCCTGTTAGTTAACATAAACACACAACTTAATGTAATTACCCCAGAGAGTCAAAGAGCTGCATCAGTGAAGTCACTTTCACTCCAGATATGGTTGGGAGGGATATCACAGTATTTCCTACAGACTATAATTGAACTGGAAAGGGCAGAGCTCGTTTTGATAAATGCTAAGGAACCGACTATTTATTCTCACATGCATTTACGTGGAACAGTTTACCACCCTTAGCACAGTGTCATACTGAGCTGTCCTTGGATGGCATCAACACAAACACCCCAAACCTGTGTCTTCGGAGCAAATCCTCTCCCGTCCATCATCTATTGTTCGGTGTTTATGTTTGATTGGACTCTGACTGCAGTGTCTCTTCCCTCACAGGCTCCCAAAAAGCCACACAGGAAACAGACAGTATAAACACAGGGCTCAGTAGATCCTCTCTTGCCTCGGCTCTGAGCTGCAGAACCCCAATGTAAACACACAGAGACACTGGCTAGTCATTCTGGAAGCGTATGTAAAACTACGCGCCATCACTCAAATGGAAATCGAACCAACGTCTCGAGAGAGAAGCAGATTCAGGAGTATTTTCTGGACAGAGTCGTCTTCTTTTCCTGCAAATATGATGCATTTCACTGACGTATGATGCCATGGCTCTGACATATGTAACTCATGTTCTGTAATCTGAATTAAAACAAGTGTGCCTGGCTGTAGGCTCTATGCCACGTGAGTGTTTTAGCTAAATGCTAACATGCTCACGGTGTGAACATATGATAACGTTTAGATGTTAAGCAGGTAGCCTTTACCATATTCTTCATCTAACGTGTGTTAGCATGTCAACATTTGCTAATTAGTTGTAAAAACAAAGCAAAAACTGTGACTAATTTTAATGTCATTATATTTAAGGCATTTAGTTATTAAATTCTGTTGAAGATGAAGGGATCACAAAGTTAACAGAGATCCAGATTTAATGGAAATCCATCTGATAGTACTCAAAACAGTCCGGTGGTAGCACAGTTAAAGTCAGGAGGATTATAAACATCATTGAGATTCATCATCTTTGCACAATGAACAAAAATATGTGGCAATCGATCCTTAGGCGTTGCCACGTTTTAGTGAAAAACTGAACACACAGGCCTGCTGGTGGTTCTAGAGGAAAAGCTAGGGGATAACCATAGTCAATTAAATTCATCCTCCGGGGGTCATAAGTGTCTGAAATTTCATGGTAATGCTTCGTGTAGTTGTTTAGATATTTCAGCCTGTTCTTAAGTGTTAAGTGACAGACATTCTTCACTACAGAAACACGTGTGGGTAAAAAAGTAAAACAAAGGAGGATGTTCACATTAGATATTAGAATTAAACTGTGTATCACAATTCTGCAAACTCTACCACTGGTCAAAGATTTATGGGTCATGAACAAAGTCTGAGATAGACGGTCCACCACTGTGTTGTGAACACTGTGTTGTGTTCAGTGATTCAGGAATCAGACCGCCCGGCTGGGTGCAAAACATGGGAAAACACAATAAGGCCGCATTTAGTGCACTGCTGCAATTACATTCTTCAAGGTGTAAAAATGAAAAGGACACACTGCAAACTTTACACTAATATTGACCTTCCATTAAATGGGACTTAAAGCTTTCTGTCCTGCTTTAACATAAAGACCTCTGCAAGCCCTCTGGGGAATGTATTTTTAACAGCAGTGTGGTGGTTTTAACAACCCCGGTTAGATCAACATGCTGCAGACTGATACAGCAGGGAAACACCCTGCTGCTGGATTAAATGGCCTGCCGAACATCAGTGGGAACAACAGCGAGGTGTATTTAGCTAGACAATATTCATTTGCTGTGCGATAATAAAGATTAGCGACAAGCTGGTCTGTCAATAGAATGTGAATGGAGCTCTTGTGTGCTCGGCTGCAGTTTTAACGTTGTTTCAGTCAGTCTTGTCTGAGTTGTGATTTTGTCTCGTTGCAGCTGCTGGTAAACTGCTACTGCGAGTTATATGGACAAGGGTGCTCACAGCAGAAATTTGTGGAAATTAAAAACATGCAGTGTATTTGTGTTGTGACCATAGAAGGCCAAAGAAGAGTTTTAGAACTGTTTTTTAAAATAGAAATGAATCATGGTTTGAACCAGTCGCATGCCAGTTCTACAGAAAACACCACTTTAAACATTTTCCTTCAGAGCTATTTACAAAGCTGAGCTAATACTCCAAAAGCTTTCTATACTTTCTTATTTTATTTCTGCATATAGAACAAATAGCAGGTAATTTCCTTCATTCGAAACATTTTACAGCAATTATAGCTATCAAAATAAAGTTTTACCACTGTTTGGGTTTTTGGCCGGGATTTTGTGGAAAGTCGTCCCAAATATGTTTCCTCTTATTTTCATTATCCCAACTCTGCAAATTATTCCCACATGATTCAAACATAATTCGCTAAATTTCTTGATTTAGGCCCCATTTCAAGTTTAAATTTTAAAGGCCGAAAATGAATTTTTAAACAATGCAGATGTTAACTTGCTTAGGGCTGAAGGCCCAAATAAGCAGAAACGAGAAGTCCTATAATCCTCTGGGACACCCTCCCTCCAAGTATTCTCACATCTTTCCTTAATGCTTTCTTTCCCTGTATAACCTGGAAGATGGCTGAACTTGGTCGATGTTCTCTTTACAATAGCATTATTGGGACTGAAATGTTATTTGTATTTTCAATATGGATGAAGTGTATTGTAATGGATGTTTTTCCCCCTTGTCATTAAACCAGTTGTGGGTATACTGATGCTTAAATGTAGACTATTGCCTAATAATAATTCCCTGTTAATGTAGTAAAATATCAGCTAAGCATTATGCCACACAGCATAGTTCTTAAATGCAATTTTACATGTTTAAAATTTGTCGGGATTCTGATACTTTTGTCAGATTTTCCAACTTGGCACCAGAATTTGAATACTAAGTATTGATCTTTTAAAAGAAGCAAAAACACCAACAAAAAGCTATATTTTTTTCTAAAGGTTAGAGGTTACAAATAATGCTGAATTAATTCATAATGCTCATACAGATCCTTCTACCAATTACTAGCTTTTGTTTGCAGATTATTTTATTTATACTGGTCATTAGATGCATATTGTGACAAGATTAAAAATGAAATACTAGTGTAAAAGTTCATTTTCAGACCATCCATTGATTCAGCTGGTATGATGCCATGCTGTGTGATGTTTTTAATGTTATTTTTTAGCATTTTGTCTTCATTTAAAGGGACAGTGTAGGGGGTAGTCAGCAAATAAGGGAAGACACGGGGGAACGGAAACACTTTGGAAAAATCACCAACAGAGACACACAGAACCAACCTGTCTGTCGCCCAGCAGGGGGCATGTTTGAACACACTTCTGAAACCATTTTAACATGACTTTTGACAGACTCTGCACCTTCAGCAATGGTTCACTGTAAAGGGGCAATTTCTTTTTGCCTGCAGGGATGGAAACACTGTAGTTTCAATTTCTGAGTATAGCTGGTATTGGAATAGATCTTCACAATAAAAGACACTGTTCACAAAATCCCCACATTTAGGATGTTTATCCTGGCATACAAACGAAGAACACAGTGTGTGTGTGTGTGTGTGTGTGTGTCTGAGTGCGTGATACCATTTTAGTTTGGACACATCATTAGACCTTTGATCCTCCCTCTGTGTGCCTGCCTTGCTCTGGCACGATGCCTATCTGCTCCCTACTAGAGACACACTCCTTCCTTTAACTAATTTACATAGACTGGACCTCCAGACCTAGCAAGCTCATTTGCACTGTTTCTCCATTTTCCAAATCCTCGAGTCATTATTTAAATGCTCTTCTCATGTTTCTTCCAACACGGTAAATCCCACCTAACTCACTCTGCTTTAAAGTTCACTGGAAACAGCTCGCACACGAAATTTGAGTTTAGTCCGATACAATAATATAAAAGTTTTGAAAAGACCCGACACAATAAGTCATTAAACATGAGAAAAAGCTTTTTTTTTATTTACACAGTTAAATAATCTGTGTTTTTACAGCATTGCGTTCACTAATGTTTATTAAATTATATGTACTAGGAGACAATAAAGTTGGTAAATTGACTGCAAAACATTTTTGTGCTCAATATAACATTTCAATTCTTGTTAACATGAACAAACATGTCAAGCTCATGGTGTGTGTGTTCACTTTGAGCAAATATAGAGCTTTAATGTCATCTCTACAGTTCAAGACTTTTTGTGTGGGCTTTTTTTGCTTCTTGGATTTACAGTCAGATTTACAGTGGACTCTGTCTTGCCAAGATTTCCGTGTAAGTCCAGTTCAGAGCTCTTTTTTTTGTCTCTCAGTGGAAAAAGAATTAAAGGACCAATGGGTAGAACACTTGCAGGAAAAGCAGAATTATATTGGCTTTGGTGACCATTTTTCCTCCTTGCTACGAATAGAAACCAACACCTCATAATAATGGTATCGTTAGGTGAAAGGTGAGGTGTTGAGCAAAAGTGTGTGTTTTTCTTGGAAGCATGTTTTAACAAGACAGTTGTGTTTTTACTCATCTTGCCTGTCTTCACTCTTTTTTGCTGTCATATGTGCATGATCTTACAGTAATCATGCTAATATACTTATTTAAGTCTCATGACCTAGTGATTTTTTTTTATCTTTTTGCATACTTCCACTCGGGCACATTATTCATAAACATGTTGTCTCTTCTCATTTTTACTCTGATGTCACACAGATGTACCTGGACATTAGATCCTCTGAGCCTGGCGTGCTTTTTTCTCTAAGTGACTGTCTTTCTGATGGTAAAAACTGAACATCAACAGCTTCCCTCAGTTGAACTCAAACAATACAAAGATTCTTGTTATTTGATCACAGCACATGACAAAATTGTCTCTGACACCAGCTGGGTCTCCTTTAAATAACGCCAGGCCTGTTGTGAAGAATCTCTGTGTCTGGTTTGACATTATTCAGAGTTTTGAGCAGTACACCACGAAGCATTTGCAATTCCATATTTATCATCTTAGAAGTGTTTCAAAAATACGGCCTGTTTTAATGTTTAAATACACAGAGACTATTTTCACGCTATTGACTGACTGAACAGAACTCCTTGGGCATGTTTTAGGACATTTGTTTTTAGATTTTACTGCCCTTCACAGCCGCTAGCCTTATTAGATTTCTGATCATTTAGTACCGTATGCATCACCTCATTCTTTGACATCCTCGAACACAGGTCTTCTTCTCTTTTTTGCATTCTGGTCGTCCAAGACTCTGGAACGATCTGCCCAAAGAAGTCAGACTCTTCTTAAAACATACTTTATCTAAGTGCTTTTCCTTATTTTATGTGATTTTTAATGTCTTTTGAACTGTCCCATATTGATTTGGTAATATTTTTACATTTGCTGACATTGTCCTGGTTTTTATGTTGTGTTTTTATTGGTCTTTCAAATTTGGGGGATTTTTTGACTTGTCTATTTTGTTTTGTTGCTTTAGAAAGCACTTTGTAGCTTGGATTATGAAAAGCGCTCTATAAATAAAGAATTTTATTAATATATTATAAGAAGGCAGTAAAGCCTACATGGGTTTAACCTGACACATTTGTCAAGTGACTCTTAATCTAACTTATTTTAAACCATACTTACTTGATGCAGATGAAATATAAATTAAAAAAAAAAATTATTGTTAGCCAAGCAGAATGTGTGAAAAATATCAATACTACTTTAAGATACAGTGCACACATTGATTTTATTATGCAGCAGCTATCCCAACACAGCACAATCTGTGGATTATCCAGAGTAACAGAAACACTGTTTCTGGAAACAGATGCTGGTCCTGAATGTGTAAATGTTGTGAGTTCAACAGAATTTCGATTGCCTCTTCCTCCACCCCGGTAAATAGTATTTGTGTGGTGGCAGATATCTCAGAGACACGTACATGAAAATCTAATCTAATGGTATTTAAACTATCTGTGTGGCTAGTTATGGAAAGAAGTTATAGAAGGTAGGTGGAATTTTGTGATTTGGCCTCGACCCGGCTCACAATAAATTACACCAACTTTGATTAGAAAGACCTGTATGACCAAAACATACAGTTCAAAAAGATAAATTTAGATCTGTTTACAAGTAATATTCCACATCTCAACAGCACTTAGTGTGAACATTGTGTGTCACTATACAGTGTGTGTAATGTGAAAGTGCTCCTGAAAAGTATATCATTAACCTATTCTAAGTGCAAGTGACTCACTGATGGCAACAAAGCAACTGCAGGGTAAACAGCACTTTTAATCAAAGTAATACTATAATTAATATAATATACGGACTTTACTTCCAACCTAATGTTAAGTCCTTATCTAATATGCATTTACTAAAGACAGAAAACTGCATTCAACTTAATATAAATGCTTTATAGTACATGTGTACATGTGAAAGCAAGTAAATACATTAATTAGTCATTAGATAGTCTTTGCCACATAAGAGAATATTATCTGCATTATGTAAGACAAACTGCAAATGTGTGAACAGCTCACACCCCTCTGATAATAGAAACAAGCACAATGGTAATCAAAATTTAAAATCATGTGACTCAGAACTTTACACCGTCTTATCGCTGATTTCTTCAGTTTGATTGGTGACTGTAAAGTTTTATGTTTTTCTGATGGCCTGACTCTACTGCAGACATTTATTGTCTCATTTCTTCAGCATCTGGTCTGAAAAACTCTTATTTTAACTCGGAGAGACAATGAAGCCAGATTTCTTGTGATTTCTGTGTCAGACGGTTTATTCAGAGACATTTCCTGACGAAGACAAAAAATGGAAGCAGCAACAATTTGCTTTACCTGGTTTTCCGGTTTACAGTCTACATTTAACTTTTCTCACTCTCTGTCCCTCTTTCTGTCTCCCTTCATTCTCCCTCTGTCGCTTTTTCTAACTTGATGAAAATAAACACCCGCCCACTCAGCAGAATGATTCATTGCCGGTTATTAATCATTTATCATGAAACTAATTCTGCCACCGAAGAACAATAGAGCAGCCTTGGGTTTAACCGGGAAACATATCATATTAATCACATTATCAAATGTAGTGGGTGGATCATTAATTTAGTGTTCTGCCCATTAAGATGACATTCTGAAGTAGGCTTTGTTAATCCCGTAGTATACTACCTGTGTTCAGTGTTTTCTTTACAAATGAAAGGGAAAGAACGATGAAACAAGGAATTAAGTTTAAAATGTGTTGTCCGTACTGAGACTTTCGTTTGTATTGCATTTGGCTCATTGTGGCGTCACTTTTCCAACTGGTGAAGTCTTCATCTGAGATTGAGGCTCTTTATTTATAACTGCGGCTCTAGAGGGCCCTGTAGTCAGAGGTGGAGACCACTTCTGTGCCTCGATAGCGTGACTGAGAAGAACACAGCTGTCAAGAGGTGTGGAAAGGCCTCTCTGCTGCTCTCAGCTGCGAAAACAGTTAACAAGAAGCCACTCACACACACAAGCAGACACAGAAAGACTTGTTGCTATACAATATAATACCTTGTGACGTCTATCGGTTGACAAATACGTCCTGAGCTTGTCATAGATTACTGTATCACTATACCCTAAAGTTACCAATGACACTGAGAGAAATAACTTCTGATAAAGGTATAGTTTGAAGAAGTTTATAGTACACACTTTTTTCATGTAGGCTACCACAGTAGCTCTCATACAGCATAAAGCCTCTTGAAAGCTGAAGCTTATTGCATTTGCTTACCTAAATGAAGCCGAGAGTCAATATAATAACATGACACAGAAGATCACACACAAAACCAGTGTCATGTACCCTTTAAATATAATAGTATTGCCAATATAAAGAAGCATCTGTCAGAGTAACAACTCAACAAACGAGGCAAGTTCCTGCTTCAATCATACGAGCATAAAGGGAATATTATTTCACCACCACCGTATCACAAAGTGAAATGACTCCTAAATTACTTTATCAAATAAATGTGCTTAAAGTTTAACTGAGGCACTGCCCATTTATCACGTCATTGGAACACATTAGTAAGGCTGCATGACATTATCATGATGTGTGATGGAAAATCATAACTCGGGTATCATTAACTTTTTATTTGATCTAAGTTGTTCTGGGGAAACTTGGTGTGCCATCCACTGAGTTGGACACATTTTGCACTGAGATATGTTCGGCCACTCTTGAATCCCAGCAGACAATATGTGAGTTCCAGTGCAAATCTGATCTGGTTTAAAGTAAATATACTTTATTTTATTTCATTTATACAAGCAGGGCGAAGCATTATTGACTGATTTTATGGACAGCTCTAATCAGAAGCTTGTATGTGTCAGCAAACAGTTGACTTACACCTCCTGCAGATTAGATTGGTGTTGAGTTTCTTTGGGTGTGCTTTGAGCTAAGTATCTAAGGGCCTTTTTGCAGTTAAATGCTTCATAATATTCACCAGCTAGTCACTAAACTTATGAACAGATATACAATGAGGTTATTCGTTAAAAACAGATATTGAAGGCAGTGAGTGTCAACTGAAACAACTACATTTAAGGCCATAAAGCCAAAGCAAAGAGCTCAAATATGCAAAAGGGGTAGAGAACTGAGTTGGAAGATAATTATCTGGGGGTTCTCAGTATTTTTCAGGTTATATATTTTGTAAAGTGTGAAAAAACATACTTTCCATAATGCTGATTGATAAGATTATCCATACAATCCCTATAAGGTCTATGCAGGTTGACAGGGGTCTCAGACGTGTAATTCATGGAACCAGTTCCTATCTGGACCCAGCCGGACATTCCTGTATCAGGAAAGCTGGGCTTGTGAGCCTCGGGCAGAGCCAGACGCAGGTTTGTTTATGTCCTTAATCCCACATCGCGTGCCAGACAGCAGTCACCCATGTCAACACCAATCCCAAAGCATAGAATTCCCTTCCATAGAGACATTAGTCATTACTGTTTACTATGGGCACTGTTTGTGTCATTACTTTGTGTCTTACTCATCAGCTAGCTTATTAAGTAAGCTTTAAAATCCCCAGAAGAATAACACGGAGGAATTCCTGGGCTGTTTGCATATGTGCCTCACTGCTTCTCATCAGATTGTTTAGATTTGGGCCTCACCCCAACTGACAGCTTTCATTCAAGCAACGCTGCTTTTGTTGTGTAACTATTCCGCCGTCACCGCACACGTCTGTGCTCAGGAGCTAGACAGGTTTAATTTTCCTGACTGGCATGCAAAGTTCATGTGGGACATTCAAATTCCTCCGAAATGTACACCTATCGTATTTTATTAGACAATAATTTCACCTTTTCAACAGTTTGTATAAAAGCAGAAAACGACGACACGCCAAATATAGCTTTGCATGCTACGAGGGTGTGTTTTATTGCAATCAGCCTTTGCCAAAATCATAATGAGAAGGTGTTCATAACTACACTTAGCGTCCTTTTAGCTCGACTAAGAGCTGTTGCCTAGCAGCATGTGTTTAACTGTGTATGTATTCAAAAACAGAGATAAAACATCATTCACTGCCCGCGCACAGCAGTGATTAAAGTTTCCGAAGAGCCGTTATTGCACAGACACTGATGCTGTGCAATTACAAGCATCATATTCATGGGAGGGGAAAACAATCCAACCTGCTGTATACTGTAAATGTTTTCGCGTCCTATTCAAAGCCTATGCACCGTCTTGTGCAAAACTCTCTAGAGTGAAACCTTTTTGTATAAACTACTTTTTATCGTAGCACTGAACCACATTTTTGAAGTGCTTTTTAAAGTTTAGTTTCAGTTTATTCCATCTCATGTGTTGTGTTTATCGTTTTGGCCACCGTTTCTGTCAAATGTGATGACACTGCAACCATAAAAGTTTGTTCTAAGATCTGTAAACATGGCACAATGACATGAATAAAATCCAGTTTGGCAATAAACATGATAAGTCAGATTATGTGAAAAGTGAGTGCACCCAAAACGGCAATAAAATCCCTGTGTCCACGTACAACTAAGCAGAGCAGGTCAAAGATACATTATATAAACCTTTTGGAGTTCAGCTTTCTTACATTTAGTTTTGGCTTGGCCCAATTTGTTCTAAAACTGCCTTATCATCTGACGGCCTATGCTTCTTGCCCTGTTTTCAGTAATGTTGACCAAATCTCAAGGTGTGTCCGGACAGAGAGTGATGTATAATTTCACCTTTTGTTATTCACCCACACTTGAACGCTCGACTGTGCAGTCTGTGTTGATTTTTCCCAAACAGCCGGTGTGCAAACTGTGCTACCTGACCCTGTTTGCTTCCACTCAGCCTCTGACTGATCCCCGATCTCACCCTTTCTATTATTTACCCCCCCCCGAGTCGCTCCCTTTTTCCTCTCATCACCATTTTTATGAAGCTGACTCATTAAATCTGGGGATAAATGCATTTATTTTTTTTCCCCACTCAAGTTGAAACATATTCAAGTTGCACTCGTCAGTTCGCGGTACGCACCCTAAAAATCATCATCTTTCCATCGACCGTGCAACCTTTGGAATTCATTTCACCTTGAAACCCTTAAATAAACTGGAATTATCCTTTTGCGCCTTGTTTTTGCTTACAAAAAGCAATTATTTAGGTCATGCACCTACTTGACATGTGGCCGAAACAGTCTGTAGCTATAATGTAATAATCATATCAGCATTAACCAAATAGCACCGTCTATGTTGAGACAGCTTCTGTATAAAAGTGACACCACCCAAGTCTGTGCGTTGTTGTCTGTTAAGTTAATTGATGCATATTTTACAAGGGATGTTGGCACTGTGTTGCATTGTTGAGGCTGCAGATAGTAATGGTTGAGGTGCTTCAACAGAAGCAACAATGTGCAGGCAGATAATACTATCTGCTGTCATATGATAGCAGCCAAACTTCCATCCAGCTCAATGCATTTTCTCCGCTCACATTGTTCTGCTCTTTTCTTATGCTTCGAAACGCCACCCCTCCCTATTATATCTTACTCAGGGAAACCACAGAAAAATGTTTTTCTAAAGCTGACCTTATGTGTCACGATGAGTCATACCTTGTTTATAGGTTTCTAAATGGACATCAGCACCTCCTACACTCTGGGAGTGCTCGCTGCTTGTCCCAGTGTAATCACTCACCAGGAGAAAAGCTCTGCTTCTTTGCTCTTGACTTGTCATGTGTACACTAGACTTATCTTTATGCAAAGCGTTACTAGTCATGGATCAAATGGGCTATAAATCACCTGGCACACTCTTAATACCTCCTAAATTGATTTTTAAATATTTTGGAGGGTGACGTACGGAAAGAAATCTTTTAGTCTGAGTTTTTTTTATTAGCACTCACTTTAACTTGAGTTCAGGCCGTTTACATCTGTGCTGCGAGGAATTCCAGCTATTTCGAGTCTTGCTTTCTGGCTCTCCTGAAACTTGATCGACTGTGTTAATTGTTCTCTGAAGCACTTGGGAGATCAGCGTTTTTACACCGTTGAGGACATTTGATCCCTTTCTTTCCATTTCTCGTCAAAATCAAAAGTCCTTCCTGCATAATGCGTGCTACACTCGGCTTTTTTGCAAGGTGACCAAAAGCCCGTGTAAAGAATTCATGAATGAAAAAAACAGAAACGTGACTTCAAAAGCAGACAAAGTGCCAGTCTTCTGTGTCTCTATATTTACAATGGCATTGTGTTGCGGCCCTTTCCCCGACTATTTTTGTGCCCTTTTACCTCATCGCTTGTTGTTTTGTTGGTAGTGGCTGTTTGATGCTGAATGAGGGTCAGATTACAAAGCGTTTTGTTTTGATCTCTGTTGCACGGCAGGCTGGAAAAGACAAGAGGTCAATGGATGGGAAATGCTTTCATCGTGCCTGACTCTTTGACTCTGGCCCTGCATTGTGTTTATGGACTTCACACTTTGTGATAGAGTTCCCAGATCATCGTTAGGTACCAGGATCATAGCAGTGTGAGAGACATCTTTACTTGTAGCTCTTCTGAACGCACTATGTACATGATTTGATAAACACATTGAAGCACTAAAGGGCTACTAATCTGATTCTTAATGAATGTATTCACAGATCTTAGATGCGAAGCAAAAACATGAAAATATTGCATCACAAACTTTAGATTTATTTCTTCTCAGCCTGGCCTGTTTGGATGCCCCTCTTCTGTCAGTCTGGGTCAAAGGTAAGAGACAGACCGCAGACCCCCAAAGGACGGACGTGTCTGTCCTTCAATGAGCCCGAAATAGAAATTACAATTCACCCAAGCCCTCCGTCGACCTCATCCTAACCCACCTTCCCTCCTCAGACCTGACAAACACTGGGTGTAGCAAAGAAAACATCCTTTCACGAGTTATTCTGCTGCCAGTTTCCTGAAAAAGGTAAACCCAGTCTCTTGCAGAGCGTCTCAGAACTTGAACTTCCTTGTTTAACAACAACAGCTGGTGAGTCATCGCAATGGACTTCTCATTGAAGACTACACACTGAGGAGAAGTTAACAGCAGCCTTTCTCCTGGCCTTTAACAGAATAATCCTTTGGTTTGTCTCCTACATGCCTTCTGAAGGCCTGGTCATACCAGAAAGTGACATTGCCAAGTTCACCAGCATGTCATGGCAAATAGGTGGTGATAGAAACTTGGTGATTTATTACTCACAGGACGACTTAGTAAGCTACTCAGACACTCTTGCCTGAAGGCAACATGCTTGTGTTTGTCAGTGACAGTAGTTCCTGTTTAGCCAACATGCTCATTGTTGTTATTTCTATTTGTATAATCAACTCCATAACTGTCTGTAAACCATTCCTCTTTAGTGGAGCAGTTCATTCTCTGACGGAGGGCAATCAAATTATATAGAGCAGCTCAGGTAATAATCTACTATAGCTTTCCCTGTTTGGGACTCTTTGCCTCACTGTCAACAACAGTCTGCTGTTAGTGATTGTTGCTAAATCTGCATGTTGATTTTCATGGGCAAGGTTTCGAGTGTGGATTTACTTCTCCTCCTCAAGTAAACCCATTGATATTGGCGGTACAGATTAACCCACTTGTTGTGTTCAGAATAACTCCCAATATTCTGTGCATTACGTTTTTGTCGGTGTTTTATTTGAATATCCTGTGTGTAATAGTAGCGCCCTAATAAATGCCACAATGATGACACAAAATTACGATGACTAATAGCCAGGTAGTCTTACTCACCAGATGTAGGATGTGTGTTTTCAAAATCCACATCACTATAGGAAGCAACAAGTGCAACCTCCAAGCAGAAACCCACCACACTTAAGATTTCAAGTTTTGCATAGGATTTGGATTGTGCAACAAGGCAGCCCTGCTAGTGTGTTTTGGTGCATGACCCATTTTAGTCAATGTTCTCGTCTCCCTGCATGCAAATGTTCCAGCAAAACAAGTCCAGCCTTCACTATTTTGAGGGGAGGTTGTGATTGCTTTAAGGAACCACAAACAAGCATTTTTTTTCCACTATAGCAGAATGATAATGAGGTTTGGCCAGACCATTATGTTCCTGCAGAATGTGCTGGCTAAGTGAGACTAGTAGCTAGTTGCCCAGAATCTCAGCTTACTGCTCACTATTACGCGTCACGGTTTGCTTCTCAGTTATTCATTCAGTTCTGCCTCCCTGTTTTCCATACTCTGTCTAGCCATTTCAGACCTGCCACTCCCAGCAGCTCTGACTTCTTGTCAGTACCATCACTTGATCTGTCTCTCCACTCACCTGCATCCACTTCCCTCGTTTGTCTTCATCGTTCATCCTCTGCCAAATTGTCTTTGTGCACATTCCCTGACTTTTACAGCTTTCTATAGCCTCTTTTGGTCTTTTGGTCCTGATTTTAGACCACTGCTTTTAGACCTGGATCTGGATTTTTGCCCTGTCGGTTTGCCTTGAAAGTGATTTACACATAGTAAAGTACATTTTACTTACACCTTCCTGTCTTACTGTTGTGCATTGGAGTTTATTTTTCCGAGTCATGAGAGTTAAATGGAGCTGCATGGTGGGTCTGTTGTCTGTTGTAAACTGTGTACAGATAATGGATGGATGGATGACAGTTAAATGAACTACTGACTGCCCATTACACAGAAAGTAGTGAAAGAGTGAAGAAGGGGGTGAATTTGGGCAGAGCCACCACACAGTTGCCTCTCCCGCCTGTCCCGCCAAGAAACAAAGGATATGACAGTAGCTTCTCTTGGCTGTTTAGCTCTTACTCCCAGCTTTACATCACTATCCATGCCATAACCTGCTGAGCTGTGGTTTGTCAGTCTCCCTCTTGTCCTCTGACACCCTAGATCACATACTACAAAGCTGTGAAGCTGAGCACTTCGACAGTTGTTGCACACTTTTCAATATGCTGTGTACGAGCCTCAGTAGTGCTTTTAAGAGTATCCTTAAATACCAGTGTAGGCATTTGAAAATAACAGCATTTCTGAGGCTGGGTAATAGATGATTTGATTCTCTGGCCCTACCCCAACAACAAGGACTCTTCCAAGGTCAAGCAGACTTGATTATTTTTTTATCCTGGTTGGATTCCGGCTCACCAGATCCTGGGTGCGATTCAGATGATCCTGTCATCTGGTTTGAGCCTTACCCACATGAATCATGCCCAGACTTGGCTCATTTCCAACCACTCATATTCACCAGTCACAATCAGGAATGTTTATATAGACAACTGATTTATGCTGCTTTATCTGATGTTACTGATCAGCTAGATGAGGAATGATTTATGAAAAGGGGTGGGGCAGAGACTCTCACGCACCCTGCCTGGCGTTGGATGATTGTGCAAGTTTTTTGCAAGCCACACTGACCAGACAGCCCAGTGGCTTGACCTAAATTAGCCTTTTGATGTGGCTGCTAGTCAATTGCTGGAAACCACACAAAGCAAACAAAAAAACAGAAAAAACAGACATTGCCAGGACCTCAGGTATGACTGAGGGAGTGAGCAGACATAACTATGGCGAAATCGGCTTTTACATGACGACTTCAAACACTGCGCGTGTGGCATTAATCTCTGTGATCTCTAAACCTGGGAAAACTATAAAAGAGTGAGGATCGCATTTCAGCACAGTTTACATTCTCCTCATTGTAGACATACCACACACCAAGACACACACTTGCTCTGCTGAAGAGTGAAAATGTCCAGTGCTTAAAAAGAACACATTTTTTGGTGATGAGATGCATTTGGGTCTGATTTGTCCTGAGTAGTTTTATGGATTATTCCTCAGCTGTTAGATATAATGAGTTTTTTATTTTTATTTTTCATCTTTTTAATAGAATCAACAACTTTTCACTTTTATGTTGGATTATCATCAATAATAATAATGAAAATAATACATTTTTCTTTCTATTTGATGTGAAGGTATATCTTAGAAATGTTAAAATATGCAGCTCAACTTATGTGGCGACTTTTTGTCTGTCAGATCCTGTTGCACAAATCCATTAAAATGGGTGAGACACCTGGACCAGTGACATTCTTTCAAATGTCATTTACAATGACATCAGTCACCAGACAGTCAAACATGACTTTCCAAAGATTATGAGGAGGGTGAAGAAGGTGTGGGAAGGTTTTCTCACTGACAGTAACAAGTGACAGCTGTTTTAGAGGCTGGTAAATAATCCAGTAAACCCTCAAGTGTAAACAGTGTTAAGAAAACTCCTCAGGTGGCATATGAGGGAAACTCTAATAAATCGATCACCTCTTTCATTTCACCTCCCTTTCTCCATTGTACTTGTGTAATCTGTGAATGACAGCTCAAAAACCATGTGATCCAGCTCATATTCACTCTACAGTGTTTTTAAAAAGGCACATTTTATTTACACTTCTATAATAAACCTGTCCATATGGAAAAGTCCACTGTAGACCTTTTACTCAGAAGATATTTTGACATGTCACAGCAGTAAAAGCACAAAAAATGGATTTAATTTTGTGTGAATTCCATTTACCTGCTTTAGTTTCTGGGCTGCACCGTGGCTCGGTTGTTAGCACTGTTGCCTCCAAGCTACCAGATCCCTGGTTTGCTTCCCGGTTAGGACACCTGGGATCTTCCTGTGTGGAGTTGTTCTCCCTGTGCAGCGTGGGTTCTCACCGGGTACTCTGGCTTCCTCCCACAGTCCAAAAACATGCTGAGGTTAACTGATTATTGTAAATTGTTTGTAGGTGTGAATGAAAGTGTGCTTGGTTGTCTGTCTCTGTGTGTAGCCTTGCGATAGACTGGCGACCTGTCCGGGGTGAACCTTGCCTTTGCCGAGGATTAAGCAGTGTATAGATAATGGATGGATGGATGGATGATTCGATTTCTTGCAGGACACTTGAACAGAGCCAGAATTATTTCATAGTATAACATGCTTTTCTATTGGATGACGTGCAAGATGTCTGCTTGTGATCATTTGTATCATCAATACTGCTTTAATGTTTAAATACAGAGAAAACATGTACAACATTTACAAGTATTTATTATTTATTTGAGACATTTAAGGTGCCTTTGTAGAACGTATAAATCCCAATCACTATCATAAATGAAAAAAGTAAGAAATACAGCTACACCTTATTACATATTTTTGCGCAGTAAAGCAATTTTTCTTGTGTTTCATCCATCCAATTTAATTCAGTCAGGCAGCACACAATGAACTATGGACGAAGGAAACCTGTTTTAATGACGCAAAAGTAACATGGTGATAGTTTTAGTTGTTAAAAGTAATCACGTTGCACAATGTGATATGGGCATGATCATTTATTCCAGATTGTCTCCATGGAATATTGGGCATGGCTAACAAGTTGAGTTTATAAAAGCAAAAGTCAACCTGGGTAAGATCATAAAACGAAATTTATATCAAGACAAGATTGGTTTAAAATACCTACACACCCACAGATTGTTGTTTTATATGCACTAATACAAGCTATGATTACCTTACGTTCAAAGATAGCTAACTATGTGTGTCTATTCAAACTTGTTTTTAGCAATCAAGATCATAAAATGGTGTAAGACCATGATGTAATGAAGCTACTGTACATCTTGTGGAAGTTTACTGGGATGGATGTCGGTCATCTTCACCAAGTTTGCTGCTCATCTTCTGTATACATTTAAAATTTCAGTGGAAATGCCTAAAATTCAGTTTTCATTTCATACCATATAATTACAGTAGGTATAAAGCAGTGTTATTTTAGTACCTACATTATGGTAAATATCCCTGAGGTTGCTAACTAAACTGTATCCCAAACAATGATCCACTGTAAATTGGCTCATCTAAACACCTAATTCCATAATGTATTTATGTGTTGGACCAGTGTGGTGGACTGAATGATTAGAGACATGCTGTTATAGCGAGAAAATGGCGGCTGGTGTTGCAGCTTCAGCCTCTGAGTCTGATCCTGAGCTGACACTGAACAGAGTTCTGACCCGATATAGCTCTGCGGTGGGGCCTGGAGAAACAGGGACGGGTGGACTGCAGCCGAGATTTTCAATCTTGCTGGGATGACAGGTAGGAGCAGGCTAATTCAGCTTCAGGATAGTGTGTGTATCCAAACTGTCATAAAAGATCCATTACTGCTGTCAGCATGTGTGCAATAAGACTCTCAGAGACAGTACGAGGAGTCGGTACACATACCGATGGCAATGCACGCCCACACACATGTAGCTCACACACACACACACACACACACTCATCAAACATGTTGTAAACATTCCCCATTCACAGACATCACGAGTAAACTCACACCAGACTTTAGGCATTGTAGGACTGAGCTCGAGTCCAGTGGAGAGAACAGATCGAGAACAGGTCTGGAAGCGTGTTGCTTGGAAATAAATATCATTAAACTTAGCTGTCAGATTGCATTTGGCTCTGCTGAGCGTGCCGCCATCCATAAGCGCTTGGCTGTCCTCCATGCAAGTGCTGGTTTTCTCCGGTTCTCCCTTCTTATGCGCACACATGCACCGTAACATGCTATAACCGCCCTTCACAAAGAAGCAGACAGAAAGCACATGAAACGACAAATCCAAACACACATCCACGGCACACTTAGACCACCTGGGAGATCTGTTTATGGAACCCGGCAGAGACCACACGAGAAACAGACATCGCTTTTATTTCACTTGATCCACAAAAGTTCCTCATAGCCTCATTCATTTACATTAAAAACACAGTTTTGTCATTGGGAACAAAGGTTACCAAATTCTACTGTGAGAAGGGGTTACTGGTCTTAGGATTGTGAAAAACTTTTAACATCTGCTTTGCCTTGTGGTGTCTTATGCAGACGGAGCATTTAAATTAGGAAAGACAACCCTGGCAACAAAAGCAACAAATATATAATATGGCAACCAAACACTAAAAATAAACACATAAAGATTATAATCACCCTGGATCCACATTACATTAAATCTTCTTGACAGGATGGCATTTGCCCTCTGATTGACTCCTACCTGAGTAGGTGTAAATAAGGTGTGTGCCGGTAGACCAGTGTTGGTTTCGTGCAAAGCCAACATTTTACAGGCACTCACCTAAAGGGAGTTCCTCCTCTTGATTTGCACGCAGGGCCCTTTGTTGTTTTTTTTTCCTCCTGTCTTCTTTTCTCTCATTTGAAAATAACCCAAACAGGTCCTGTAGACGTAGTAACTGCGATAGTATCTAAGCATTCTTCATTTGAAGGGGATCCCAACACACAGATTCTTTTTTTTTTTTTTTTGGTTTCCTGCCTGCACAAATGAGACTAGGAGGCCTGAAGGCAGCCAAAACAAGTTGAGCACAGTTAGGGCAGGCTATATCCTGCTAACAGCGTTTAGATCCTTTTTTCAATAGGCTGCTGTAGATATTCATTTCACCTGGTTAAAACATGCAACGTGTCACGAACTTTTACTCAGTGCACATTAAATAAGAAGCCAAGGTCAAGGATGCTTTTTTGCCCGATACTAACTTGAACAATTCTGTCCTGTAATGTGATTTTAAGATATCAAAATTCTGGTTTTGAGTCACAATAGGCCTCAGATCCTGCTGGACTTCATATGTCGTGGAAAGCGAAGACTACAAATACAGTATGATCGAGATGCTGATAGTGCCGTGACTCTCATCTAGATCCCACATGCTGATGTATGAAAGCTGCCTTAAATGTTTAGGCACAGGGCAGCAGAGCATGGCCTCACGCAACTGTTGTTCCTCTTAGATAAAGGCTGTAGATTTCTGGTCAGCAGTCATACTGGTATACAGGCTTGTTTGTGACGACGGAGAAAACACAAGCGAACCGGTGTTAAAATAATCAGCAGCCAAGGTTTAGCTCGGATCTGCCAAAGATCAGATTGTTGTAGCCTGAGTAGGTATGTTTTGCTTTACCCGTGTTACTTTCATGAGTGAATTTCCTTTGGACAATCAATATATCATATTATATTACTGTATATCATCTTTTCTATTCTGTATTTATATATTTAGGCAGCTCTTTGTATTGCAGTTTAACCGAGAACCGTGTGGAGCTGTGCTGGAAAGGATGCTTTAGTTTTCTGGACACCCAAAAGCTAAAAATTAGCATAATGGGTCAAAAAATGTATGAACATTTGTGATCCTAATGTGACCACACATGGATAAACTGCCTAAACAAAGCGAGGACAAATGTTCAAATTATGTCAAAATCGAATACATTCAAGTAATGAGACCTCAGATTAAAGAAATGAAACTCTGTGGGTCCTTTAGTTTGGTTTAGTCATTAAAAGGAGTGTCATAATGTTTACATATCCGTTTTACATTCGTTCCTCTGGGTAGCGGAGGTGTCAGTTTGAATATAACCTACTTTGTATAAGCCGCCACGATGAGAGAGGGAAATAAGGGTTTATTGTTCAGCCGTTTCAGTTTGTTTCAGCTTCATACGAGCTCCACGGAGCTGCTCACATGGCATCCTCCAAATCTGAACGTAAGCAGGCAAGAAGGAAAGAACAAGCCGACAAGCAAGAAGATCCACTGATGCCTTTAATAAGACGGTGTCCAAACTAATAGCACAGTTATTAGGCTCAATTTGTGTAGACATATTTGATAATGTATTATATCCTGTTTCGGTTTACTGGCTCATTGTGAAGATCAGCCCAGTTACCTTGATGTTTTAATCCAATCATTTGATTTAATTTGCTGGCAGACTGGCTTCGATTGTTGTGCTTTCAGATGGCATTAACTTCCTTTTTGAACTTTTTCTACTTCATGTGACTGAATTTGTCTGAATTTAACGGTCGCTATGGCAACATAAGCACGGGCACAAGAGGAAAATGAGGGAACACGTCTGCGCTTGTTTACGGCTTGAAATTGCTTCTATTTCGGTGGCATTATGCTCTGAAGCTTTGGGCATGAAAACGGACTGCAACAAAAAACAAAAAGCAAGAAAATGCTAGACTGTTGATCACACAGACTGAGGATGATGGATAATATGCCTCACAGAAACAACACAATATAAAATAGAAGATCTAATATCTAGATAATTGACTTATCTATTTCACAATAAATCTGCATTATAGCTTAATTATAACTCCATATTTTATGGTCTTTATACAGTGTATGCAAGTTTGTACAGTGTTTTCCTATATTGTTAATAATTAAATATTCCAGTAGCAAAAAATATAGATGTACAGAGAGGCAGATAATGAGATGGCTAGCTGTGTAAAGTCTTTGAAGAGAAAAGAAAAATCACTGAAGAGCTCTGCATGAATAAAAGCTGGACAGCCAGTAAATTAAATGAGGAAACAGTAAAACTCTGCAAATCTGTAATGATTTAACCTGAACTGTAATCACAGCGTTGCACATACTTCATTTTGTGTTTCTCTCTGGGACACCGTGTCTGTAAACTGTGAGATCAGGGGAGATGATGAATGGACAACAGCTGCTGGATGAATCCAGCAGCGGGGCATTTTGCTTTTGTTGTGCAAGGTGAAAAATGCAAATTATATAATGGACACAGATGCTAAATAGTTTGTTTTGTAATGTATCTTTGGAGATTCTTTGAAGGCAGACATTAAGACAACTTTAGGGTTGCAAAAAATAGTAACTTGGTAAAGGTTGGGAACATTTTCTGTCAAAATTCGACTGACTTGCACAAGCAACTTTAGATTTTAAGAGAATATTGCATTAAACAGAAGTGAAAACCACCTATTTAAATCAAATCCAAACACACTCAGACTGCCATGTTTACCAAGCATCTCTCTCTGCGACGGTGTGAACAGTTTTGCAGTCCTGCCGCTCGTCACTAACAGCTTACGAGACTCTGTCTGCTCACACGCAAGGCCTCAACGCAGGGCTCACTTAGCCAGAACCCCAGAGAGAATAAATAGAGAAAGGATCGACCTCTTTCCTTAAAGCTTCCACCATCATCACTCACTCTGTTATGACGTTATACCTCCATTCAGTGAGGAAATTGTTTCCCCATTTGCTAACTAAACTACATCTCTTGCTCAGCTCCCCACTTGGAGCTGTGTCTTTGGTAGCATTTATCTCATTCCCTCGCTTTTTTTACTTTAAACATGAGAGAGAAGTTAAGTGGAGCACTCACATAGAGGCCCTAAAGATATACACTTCTCCGCTTTTACTTCACATTCATGCTGATCTGGTCGACCAATCCTAGTCCCAGGATGCATATGATAGTCTTAACTGAAACGATCTCTCATGCAAACCTAAAAAATCAAATGGGAACCGCACCAGGTTTTTATATTGTTCTCTGTTAACCACGCTTATTCCACTACCTGGCTAGTTCTTCTGCATGTGACTTCTGCTTTCACTATTAGACATATCATGTCTCTGATGGTTTCACTTTGCTAAAAATCACCTCATGTAAATACTTTGGGGGTTAATTTTAAAATTGAGGAACTCAGTTTATCAACCGTAACACTGGATCACTAGTAGATGACGTGTAAAACTGAAAACTCTGGAAATGAGGGCTGGAAAAAACAAAACAACTGAGACCATCTAATGTAATGTGCAAAAATATTTGCTCGATAGTACACTGGAAAAAATGCCCCTTCCAAAACAAGAAAAAAAAACTTATTTCAAGGCACTTTTACCTCGAAATAAGTGAAAAAAATCTGCCTATAGAACAAATGAAAATTTGTCTTAAAACAAGTACCTTTCATCTTGCTGAAATGTTACTTTTAAAGTGAATTTGTCTTAAATCAGGTGGGTTGAGACATTTTGACTAAAAATAAGATGAATAAACTTGGTAAGCTGTTGAGTTTTTGCAGTGTATTTTTTATTCACATAGTACAACAGGAAATCATGCAGCAGCAGCAAATATATTTCTTTCTTCTCCACCTCGAGATAACCTCTGTTGTTTGTGTTTTTATTGCTTCTTTCATGCACTTTTTTTCTTCCCATTAGTCTGGCAGCTCATTTACTTACCTCCAAAGAGACAAGACCAAAATAGAAACTTCCCAAACCAGCAACAGGCAAGGGCCTGCTACCATTCCTTCTTTCACTGCTACTTTTCCTGTCAAGAGACATGAAGGAACTTGAATTTTGTTTACTGTCATCTTCAAATTTGTGACTCACGGATCACTTATTATTATTGTCGGAGTGCGAAGACCGTGCGATTAAATTTACAAAAAGTCACATAAAAAGAACTTTCACACATGGACGACAGAATGCGTTCAGAGGGTGGGACGAGATGTACGTGAAGAAACATGTGGAAGCAAACATACGTGAGGAGCTCGTCTCTATAAGCTGTCTGGCAGTGACTAAGAACACGCACATGTTTGTGCAAAACCACAATGCCCCGGTTAAATACTGAGACACTGGCAACGTGGTTTCAAAACATAGCTGTCAAAATACTATAATTAGTGACTGACGAAATATTTTGAGGTGGGACGTATTGTACAGTGATAATAAACACATGCCTTCCATAAATAGCATGAAGGAATGCTTAGAACATGAAATTCTATTTGCATTTTGGACCACTGAATGCCGCCCGAACTCTAAAGCTACCCAGGTCTTTACTCGCAGCAGCTTAATCTTCTGCAAAACATCTGAACATCTCAAATGACCTGCAGCTTTGCACGCAAAAGCTTTTTGTTTGCATAGAAAGAGAGAGAGAGAGAGAGAGAGAGAGAGAGAGAGAGAGAGAAGCCTTCAGCAGGAGTTATGCAAACTGAATCCCTGTCAGTTTGACATCTTCACAGGGTTATTTTTAGACGTCTTGGGGAATCTGCTGCAACAGTTTACATTGCTGAGATGCTGAGCGAAGTTTAAATATTTTCTCTTATCTTTTTTTTAAAAGTGTCATAATCTGTCCTGAATGTGTAACAAAATTAACTACAAAAACAGAATTATATTTCATTACCTGAACGACACATGCAAATATAGACATGTTTACAGGTGAGTGCTGCTAAAAAGGAACATACATGCACCAGTCTGCGAAGAACAAGTTGGGAACAGAGTATTTCCAGCACTTGACTCTGTTTTATTTTTGACTCACACTAAACGGTCTTATGTGTATCCTCAAAAATATGCCACCACCTTGACAACGGAATAGTCAGTCAACAGACGCAGACAGTCAATTTTCACTGACGCACACACACAAAGTAAACACATCCCAAGTGTTTGGAAAACTTAATCTTCATTGTCTCGTCTCGTGTTTCTCTACCGACGGTGCATCATAATGTCATAATACAGCACAAGCTCTTAAACTGACCAGCAGCATCAGCGAAAATCTATGCAGCCGAGGAGTCATGGAGAGACGATTTAGTCTGAGGTCACATGACTCAGTGCACCTCAACATGGCTATTAAATCTACTGTCACTACATTTGCCGTTGCCCTTCCTGTGCAGTTTTTAGCCGCTGCTTTGTTCTTTACACATGCAACCAACTAAGATCCTTTGTCCTCGTGCCCTCCAACAAATGACTGGAAAACTATTTTCCTTCACAAACAACTCGACAGAAGGAACTAATTGGAAATCATGAGGTTGTGACTGTGTTTCTTCTTTCATGAGTTACCACTGGGCCCAGTTAAGTTCCAGACCGCACAGTGCAGATCAGCTGGAGCCCAAACAAATATTGGAAAAAACTGCCTGTGAGCGACTACAGAGCTCCGATATATCACATGTTATATACACAGGGCCGTAAATGAATTCTTATGCAACTACTGTGTGTGCTCACAGTTTATTAATTTGTTATCAGTTTGGGATTCTTGAATGTTTAGGAACGGAACACGATGCCAGAGTATCACTAAACTATTAGCACTTCACATGTTCCTCATTCCAACGTATCAGCAGGTGAAACCTCAAGGCCAACGTAAAGCTGCAGCGTCAGTGTGCTGCACCAATATCTCTTCACCTGAAATTTCAAACTCAGCTTTACTGTGACAAGAAAAGTGGTGCTTTCATGGCCAGCTTGTACGTGTTGCTCAAAGGAGAAATTGTCGTCATTATTGTGCTGCTCGGTCTTACTTCATTCTTTGAAGGTTTCCCATTTTTGTAGCTCGCAGGTAAGTGTGCTTTCAAAATGGAGTTAATGAGAAAACTAAAAAGTGCTATCTGATCTGGTGTCTGCAGGAAAGGCCCCGCATTATTCTGCTGTCTAATGTGCTCGTAAATCTCACGACACTGAACTTAGACAGAGACAGAGACAGGGTGAGACACACAGAGCAGCAGCAGTGAGCCTCGAGTTAAAATAATTAAGATGTAAGTGAGGCATGGAGTCAGGGACGACAGATAATGTGATTTTCTTTAGTTAATAATCCTGGTAAGGATCAGAATGTACACTTGTATAACATGTAGTTTATACTATACCTGTATGCAAATAGACAGGATAGAAAGTTCATAAACTCATGAAACAACAGCATAAATTAGTTTTTTCTTTCTTCATGCACGAGAGAAATATTGAAATATTAAACACTCTTCTATATTAGTAATATACAGTTAACACAGAATTGCATATTACTATTCCTGCACTGCACTGTCAGATGAATATTTAACTTTGAAATTCTTGTGCTTCTTAAGCAATACAAACAGTTTTCCATAATCTGAAATCGAAGACTGGGATAATAATGGTCTTCAGAAATTGCAATGACATAACTTTACTTCAAGTGTACTATACCTCACTTTATTTTTTAGCAGGGATGCACACAAACAATTCCAGCTATAAAACCATACCAGACAGCTGTTATTAAGCAGATCATGATGTATACCAGAACGCACACACAGACACATGACAGCCTCACAAGCTGCCACATGCAGTGAAAAGAATGAATACATGGTATTTGAGCTCTTGTCATTGTGCGGTTAGCTTGCAGGAATCCATCCTTGACATGCCACCATTCAAAATAGTGACTCCACCGCAGAAGATTCTGTGTCACACTCAGCACAAACAGATTATTACCTGAAAAATCAAAACATTGACACCAGCGCAAACATGTGTAACCCATATGCAAAACACTCTGAAACCTGCAGTTTGCATAAGCAAAAGTCGAACCACTTGGCACATTGATAACGCCTCAGCAGCAGGAGTGTGATGTCAACACTGGTTTCCAGGTGGTATACAAGGATGTTATTTTTTTCCCATTTAAATATTTAGTGGCACCGTTGCAGCACAACCAGTGATTAGGCCTGATTTACAGGAGATAAGGTGAGGACAGGTTGTTGAGTTCAACATAACTCCCAGATGAACCTGGAGGAGTGGGAGGAGATCGGCAGAGGCTGTGGAGTGGGGGCTGATGAAAGTGAAACATTAAAAAGCATATAGAGTTCATGCTTCAGTTGCAGAGTTCATCTGTTGGCCTTATACTTATAATTGCGCTTCTTCCCTGGAATCACATCACAGCAGACTCCCTCGCTTCCAAATCCTTCCAAAACCCCAAGGCAGTTCATTCAGAGAGAAATCACAACTAATTTGTTCGGTCAATTCACTATCTTGGCACTGAGCAACAGGAAGCTCAGGACCCATTTATTTGTTTAAGAGAGAAACACAATAACTCTGGTTTCTATGTGGGCTGTGGTTGGCAAAGGCAGTCCACACCTTCGATATTAGAGATCCTGAGAGCACGTGAACGTCTAAATACTGCTGGCACAGGGGGCATCTGTTTTGAGAAGCAGTGCTGTATATTGTTTTACAGCATAATGAGGATGTCCAATAAATCAGAGCGCATGGAAAGGTATAGCCCTGGCTGTGATTCCAGCGCTTCCTCACACAAACAAATCAAACTACCTGCAGGCACCGCACCTCATGGATACAAAGGAATTCTACGCCCCCTGGTTGTCTCAGGTGAAACAGTCCCAAGGTGTCTGAGGGATCACATTTCACAGGTGAGACGGATCAAGCTGCTTAATGTGGTGTAAAGTGAACGTCGTCTCTAACTAATTGCTAATTTATTATATATATGATCAGGATGAAACTGTTGATTTATTATAGACTATCACGCACGCAATGCGAGGATGTTTTTTTTGTGATGCTCCAAATCTTTAAAAGCATGTAGCTCCGCCCTCTAGGGTTGGTCCTGAGGTGAGCCTGCTATAAACTGCTGCTCACACACACCATAGGTAAGACGGGCTTCAGTGCTCAGGCAGGTATGATTGCACAGACACAACTCTTTGGATACAGTTCAAGGCACTCCGCGTCTTGACGCACAAGACTTTACGCACAGAGCTCCGTGGAGTTTAAGACTGGACTGATTTGACTCTGCGCCACTGCAAGCATGAAGCTGGAGGTGCTGTGTGGGAGCCACTATGGCATGAAACATTTCGAGATGCCCAGGGATGCAGAGCGGAATGCGCGATCTCCTCTGTCTGCTGAGGAGGAGCTGGGATCGGATGGGGACTGCGTGGCGCACAGCCCTCCACCTGTTGCTCCGTGTGGAAGCAGCAAGTCCAAGCCGTACACACGGAGACCCAAACCCCCGTTTTCATACATCGCTCTCATCGCCATGGCCATTCGGGATTCTCCCTCCGGACGTCTGACTTTGGCGGAGATAAACGACTACCTGATGAAGAAGTTCCCCTTCTTCAGAGGCAGCTACACCGGCTGGAGGAACTCGGTTCGACACAACTTGTCTCTGAATGACTGTTTTCTCAAAGTGCTCCGGGACCCGTCTAGACCTTGGGGAAAGGACAATTACTGGATGCTCAATCCTCACAGCGAGTACACGTTCGCTGACGGGGTGTTCCGGCGCAGAAGAAAGCGCATCAACAAGAAGTTCGACAGGGAGCAGGAGGTGTCCGAGCACGCAGAGGAGCCGCAGAGCATCCCGGCGTCTGCTGCGGCCACCAAGACGGACTCCTGCCCCAAGTTTACCAGTTCATTTGCTATTGACAGCATCCTCAGCACGCCGTTCAAGAGAGACTCAAACAAAGGACACGTACCTCTCCCCCCTGCCTTCGCCTGGCCGCGCTACACCGGACTGATGATGCATCATTCAAATACACCTGCCTCATTTCCATACGTTCGGGCGCCCTGCCATGTGGACTCCTACACAGCGCATGTGCCAAACGCCTATGCTGGTGGGCTGCTCTCATAGACGGTCCGGCATTATCAGCAATATTTAATTTGGTGATTAAATATCATCAATGTGCACTGATGGTGGATACAGAAGAGGCAGCAGACCAAACACCAAAGACAGTTTAAAAACGTTCACTTCTGTGTTGGGACTAAATTATTATTGCATTACTGTGGTGGCATGGTGTCTCACTTTACTTCTTGTACCTGTTTCCCCCCTATTTTTCTCCAATTTGACATTTAATATTAAACAATTTGTTGTAAATGTTACTGAACAGACCACGTCTCTCTCTCTCTCTTTTTTTGCTCAACAAATTAGTTTTAAAATATGCACTTTGATTGTTTTTTTTTATTTGTGTCTCTCTCAAAATCTATGCTCCTCACAAAGAAATAAAACTACTCATGCTGATACGTGTTTTCTATTGTTGTACGATATTTGCAATGACTGATTAGTCACAGCCTATTGTTAAGGACTGACACATCTCTTAGGCATTAACACCTAGGAGGTGTCAGTGCAGTAACGTTTGCATGGGCGTGTGTTCATGACTCCACCTCAAAAAATGTTTAGGAAGTGCAGGAATTGAGTGCAAGTGTACCAAGGATCTAATAGAAGCCTGATCTCATAGACAATAGTCTAACATTATGTTTGCTTGCACATGTTGAAGACATTATTGTTTTCTCTCTGTCACCTTCTGCACACAATTTGTGAATCATAATTATATCGATAATTATAATAATAATAATACATAGCCTGTTATCAGTTTCTAATTATCCTCTGCCCTTCCAAAAGAAATGACCTTTTAAGTATTTACTTTCCAGTCTCCATGAATCTCGCTGCTGCCACATAATGGCATCCAATATTTAGATCTTCTGTTCTGGCCTGTAAATAGCCTCAGTCACCACACATGCGCAGGAAAGGCTTCATACAAACTCTGCATCCTGAACGAGCTCAACTCCAGTCCACAATAGGAAGAAATGTCCTCCACGTTGGGCCATTCTTCTGAGACGAGAAAGTAAATTTCCTTAAAGGCAGCTGTGCATCCTGGACGCAGCGGGGCTGCAAGTTGGATGCTGCTGATAGTCTGGGGTTCTTTTAACTCTGCTCATGGGAAATGATTTCATATCTTAAGCCTGGTGCTTTAAAGTCGATGCCAGGTTCAAATAAAGGGGCATCTGCAGGAATGAACTTTGCAGAGATTCCATTTGCATATTTTGTTGTCTGAGTTGTTCTCAAGACTTCTGCTAGATTCTCCAATAAATTCTTTCTCTCCAGGGATGTAATCCAGACTCCGAGAGGTAAACTGACACTTGAGCGCTGTGTGTGGTGGCCTATGTTGGCACGCTCTGATGGAAAAAGCATGCTTCCTCTCATGTCAGAGCCCTAACCCTGAGCAGATCCCAAACAAATCAGGACTCAGGAATTGTCCTGCGCAACTTTACAGTCTAAAGTTCCACCAGCAGCCATCCTCACCGTCTGCAGCACACGTGACAGAGAAGACAGTCACTTTATTCAAACTCTGTCACTTTAGAGTTTGTCAGGTTTTCATGTCAGACATTGATGTGTGTCACAAGTGGACAGAGGTGTTTTGGAAAATGATTCGTGGGAGGAGATTTGTCTTACTCCACTGCGCCGCGTCCGGCTTCTAGTCTGGATCCCGGCCAGATGGGGAGGGAGCAGTTCCTGGCGATTTCTTGGAGGGATTTGGGGGGGATAGAAGGGCAGTGAGAGATTTAAGAACTGATAGGTGGTCGCGTTGTGTTTGGCCGGGTGGATATGCGCAAGCAAAGTCGAGGAGCTTTATTCCCCCTCTCTTGTGGGATTATTGCCAGCAATGGACAGAGAGAGGAAGGAGGAACAGCGGCAGGCGTTTCTTGATTTTCACGGTTCTAACCTTGCAGCGCATCGCAAATGGACACTGGCCTCTTTAAACACTGCATGAGTCGACTTTTAATAGCGCTTGAAATACATGAAAAGTGAGTGGCCCCGAATCCAAAAAAAGAGGTGCAACCATGACGACCGAGATGTCCCAGCAGCGTCTGGACCCGTCCAACCCTCTGCGCTCCAGTCCAGCGGCCGGTGCTCTGAGCGCAGCGCTGCTCGGCGCACAGCCAGTGATGGAGAACGCGCACAACGCAGCAGCTAAAGGGAAAAAGGGAAACTCGGGCTTGAGGCGACCAGAAAAGCCCCCCTACTCATACATTGCTCTGATTGTGATGGCAATTCAAAGCTCACCGACCAAGAGACTCACTCTAAGCGAGATCTATCAGTTCCTGCAGGCCCGGTTCCCTTTCTTCAGGGGATCCTATCAGGGATGGAAAAACTCTGTGAGACACAACCTGTCGCTGAATGAGTGTTTTATTAAACTGCCCAAAGGTCTGGGCAGACCTGGTAAAGGCCACTACTGGACCATCGACCCGGGCAGTGAGTTTATGTTCGAGGAGGGCTCCTTTCGGCGCAGACCTCGGGGGTTCCGAAGGAAATGTCAAGCTCTGAAACCGATGTACAGGATGATGAACGGTATCGGGTTTGGAGCATCCATGCTGCCGCAGAGCTTTGACTTCCAGTCATCTTCAGGCTCCTTAGCTTGTCACAACAGCTACAACTTAGACTTGATGGGGAACACGGTTCCAGGGGGGTTCGAGGGGCTCGGAGGAGGACATCACGTCCCGCATATGTCTTCAGGCTCCGGGTCATCCTACATGGCCGCATGTCAGGCGGCCTCTAACGCAGACTATTGCCCGGACAGCAGCAGCAGCTCCCTGCAGTCCTCCCCAGCCATGGTGGGCACTCTGGACTGTCAGTCTCCGTATGCAAATGCGGCCTCACACTGGAGCTCACCTGGAGTATCTTCATACATCAAACAGCAGTCTCTGGCATCGGGAGGTCAGAACTCCTCAGCCGTGCACACTGGGATGTCTTCCTACTCTCTGGATCAGAGCTACCTGCACCATAACGCACGAGATACCTCTGACATATCAGGTAGAGCCTCACTTATGGGTCATATAACCTACATTATTTTATATTTTTTTCTGAATACTGCTTGCTCTCTGGTTTCACTTCAGGCCATTTATAATCTCAAACTGATCAGTCATCAGACAAAAACACAATTCTTTCTGGCATCACACACATTAAACCGCACACAAATGAACAAATCTATAGAAAGTAGATTTTCAGAATGCATTTCCATTGTATTAATTTGCACTGGATAAGCAGCTTATAAAGAAAATGTACCTTGAAATCAGCTTTTGAATCTAATATTAGCCTACTGTCCAAACTGAACGAACCTTTATGGAAACGCAGCAAATAAAACACAGAGAAGCGAAGCTGAACACCAAGCTTACTGAAATGAGTTGTTTAGAGGGCAAAGTAAAATTGAAAACGAATCTTTATTTTACATTTTGTTTTCCTCATACATTTTAAAATAATGTCTGAAGTGTGCACATTGTTTGTGCCACATAAAATATTAATATAGTTTGATTGTATCTTCATAGGAGACTTTTTTAGAGGCCTGCGTGCTATGAAATGTACTGAAGAAAAGAACAATACACAGTGAGAGAAGCACAACAAAATGAGTGAATTAGACACGAAAATGACATTAAACACGCTGTCACATGCTTATTCTTAACAAAGAAAAAAACTGTTGTTCTTGACTTGAGTACAGCTGCACTGTGGCCTGTGGATGAGCTGCATCCAGGGCGTTTAGAACAGAATCTGTCGCTGTGTTGTTGCAAAGTTTAATCTAAAAGCCTTTTTAAAAAATCTATTTTAACTGTTAACACATGACCAAACAAATTGGTACCACTTTGTCAATTTCACATTTGTGAAAGCTTTATTCATATAACCGATGGCTTTAGTCGTGAATTATAAATTATTAATGCCTAATAGCTCAGTCATACTCTGTTCATTCATTTGTTCTTTTCTTCCACCAAGATATTTGTTTCGTTTTATCAGAAAAAAAAACACTAAAATGAACCAATTGTCATTCACATTTTGACATTTTAATTGCAGCAAAATTCATTTATTACCAATTTATTGAGATTAAAAACTGCAGACTTGGTAGATTATTACCATTTTATTCAGAGTATACTAAGAGTTTTACCTGCAAATGTTTTATTGTAAATAAGGAACCTGCATCGAACATCATGCAAGTCTGACCACTCTAAAGCAAATTTAAATATACCTTATAAATGATCCATAAGGCCTTAGCTAAATAATGTTATGATGAATAAACTGCTTAGTTGCAACGTAGAAATTCGTTATTAAAGGTATTAGAAAGTGGCACCCACACTAAAGATTTGGATTTGTAAGAAAATAAAAGAGAACTTAGAATATTAATTCAGCACCTTGGAGCCCAGCTGTAGAGATGATGACCTCTCGTGTGCTGTCTATTTCCAGTGGGACTCTCTCGGTATTCCAGCCACTCAGCTCCGGTGTGTGACCGGAAGGAGTTCGTTTTAAACCTAAATGGCATCTCGTCCCTCCATCCCAGCAGCGGAGGATCTTACTATCACCAGCTCCATCACCATCACCAGAGTGTCTATCAGGACGTGAAGCCATGCGTCATGTGACGACAACTATAAAACTGCTAAGAGACTTGCTCTGAGTTCAGCCTTAACTGAGCTTCTTCCTCATGAGTCAGTGATGAGGAGGAAAAAGAAGAATCTCTTCAGTGACCTTTGACCTTTTAAATCACCAGTTTAAAGCAGTGGTTGTGGTGTGGGGACTTGCAGCACTTTCTCCATATGAAACTGACTTCACACACATGGATGAGCAATAAATACATTTTACAGAAAACACAAATACATACCTGAATTATTGTTTATCCATTCACTTCATTTACTTTTGCTGACATTGTTGAATTGTTGCTGATCTCCTGCAATCAGTCACTAAAGAGATCTATTTGTAAAGGACAGTTTGGAAGTGTTTCATGTCTTAAGGAATAAATATTTCTTATAAACAATACCAAGTATTTTTCTGACCAGTTCCCTTCTCCACCTTAATTTTTCTTTCCATTTTCTCTGCTACAAGAAAATGTATTTTATCAGTATTATGCACAGAAAATGACTCAGACCCGATTCATTATGGAAATCACTCATTAACATTGCAGTTTTTGCACAGTTTCATTGCTTCCATCATTTCACTTTATTCTTGAATATTTAAAAATCTTGTGTTTGATCGCTTTTTGGTCAGCAGTATACTAAAAAAGAGGAAAAAGTTGTGCCTTTGCGATTCAAGATTCCAAAATCACTGTTCAAAAGGCACCATTCAGAGACATCATCACCTCCCTGAGCATCCTGAGGTTTCTGTTGTGTCATTAGTAGTTTCTGCAAATTTTAAATCATGTTTACTCTGCTACATTTTAACATAACATCACCAAATGCATAATATAGTCATGTATTTGCAGTAGTTTAAGCTTCAAAAGAGAGTCATTCTAGTTTGGAGCTGTTTACATGCTGAGGATAATTTAGTAGTAATTTGTGTCGTCTTTATTCTGAGAAGCCTGTCTGAATAACTGCAATGCAATGACCATAATTAAACGAACTGATCTAGAGAAAGACACAAACGAAGCATTCAGTCTCCAGCTCCGAAGCGGTGCCTCAGATATTACACCCCATCATGCTGCTTCAGTCCTGTTGCTCTGACCTGTGCCTCCATCTAGTGGTGACTCCAAGTTAAAGAGGCTCAAATGAAATTCTCTCAATTTTCTTAAGCAATATAAAAAATGTGCCAAACAGTCATCTGGTCATTCTGTCACATTATAATCCTGAAAGCTGACAGAGCTGGCGTTTTATATCAGAGTTGATATTTCTGC
Organism: Dascyllus trimaculatus; assembly: GCA_024666655.1. NCBI lineage: Eukaryota > Metazoa > Chordata > Actinopteri > Pomacentridae > Dascyllus > Dascyllus trimaculatus. Next base: position 26,689,678 of record CM045454.1, read on the forward strand.
CTAATAGACTATAAAAGAGGCTAAAACACTGGAGTGTAATTTCACTGCTCCTCTCTTTGGTTTTGAGCCTCCAACGTTGTGGAGTTGGACTTCATTAATCCAACATGTGTTCCAGACTGACTGATCCGCTTAAGTGTATGAGATCTGATAAAAACTGAGTGGGTTATCAAAAATAACATACCATTCTAGAGATGTATGTCACATTTTTAATATTAACTCATGCAAATGATGTGGACGTGACTAGAATGGCACAAGCTTCCTTGACTTGCTTCTGTTACAGTTAATGAAACATTTTCCCAATATCTCTGCTATCCATGGAAATGAAGAGCGTCATGAATGCATTTCAGAGCATTTGTGATCCGGGGTTTTTTAAATAAATAAGCACTTATATCCCAAATTAGCAAATAGAGCAGCAGCAGTGTTGTGCACACATGAAGTCATTACATTGACTCTACAATCAACAGTCTAATCTAAGCTTGTGCTGCATTTAATGTGAAACCAAGATGAGGACTGCACATGTTCCACAAACACAAGGCTCAACTGAGCCACCAAATATCCTGAACTGTCATTAAATGCTATCACAGTTAACAAAATATAGGTAGCTGTGGTTTTATAGGGCAACTGGGAATTAAAGAGTAAAAAAGATGGTAATATTTCAACACCTGAGGTACCAAAAGTATCATGTGTGTATATTTGACTTTTAATATTTAATGAAGGATAAATATATACATGTGTAAGAAGAGTGAAATTACCTACAGTACTATTTATTATTATTATTATCCAAACTATATTTTGTCGGATTACAATGCTTGTAGATATGATATGCTGATGTAAACACATTCAGTCAACATTCTGTGCTGAAAACGTGTTATTATACAAAATATCTCTACGTAAAATGACAGAACCAGCCCTTCTTTTCTTAGTTGTCACTAGTTGTAATTAATTGAAAAATATATTTATTAAATTAACAGTTTCATCTATTTAAAAAGAGAAATATCTATATCGCTGCAGATATCTATAATTTCTGATAAGTTTGCAAAATTATCTTAACAGTACACATTATCTATCTATCTGTCTGTCTGTCTGTCTGTCTGTCTGTCTATCTGTCTGTCTGTCTATCCATCCATCCCACATAGACAGATAGCTGGACTATGATGCATTTCTTCATTGCTATAGTGATTTATTCTTGCTAGGAGATGGGGACAGTTTATGTAATGTCAATTTTTACACACACACACACACACACACACACACACACACACACATATATATGAAAATCTAGAAATGCAAAGTAAAATATGGGGTTATTTTAGTTTTGAAGTAACAGCCAAAAACTCTTCTTCTGAAGTAAAATACACCAAAAATATACACATAAATGACATGATGATTTTGCCAGTCAGCTACCATCACTGCTCTGCACTGTTTCACTGTTACTGGTTTCAGGCACATGGTTTCTGTCTGCATTACAGTTTCTGGAAGACGATGGAGAAGCTGAGGGTGATGGTGAAAGAAGCTGGGCAGCAGTAGGTTGCTTGAAGTATGCTACATATGACATGTTGGGCAATTATCAACATATTAATTCAAGATGTCAGTGAAATAAATCATATAATGGATCTCAAGAGGGACGGGTCCAAACCAGGAGCCACAGAACTGGCTTGATACTGTGTCGGAGTGGTTTCTTCCTGGCCCAGAGTTTCCAGAACAATGCCTAAAAGTCACAATTTACAGTTTTTCTCTGTGGCTTTGGTTCATTTCTCTGATCAGAATTAAAATTCTCAGAACTGTTGGTTCAACCTCCACAACATTCAGTCATTGTGCACATCATAGTAGTCGTTTCTCATTCCTTCCAACAAGTTGCAAATGCTTTTGGACATGCATCAGTTGCTTTCACATAGTTTTCTACTGTTTTATAACTTTATCATTCGCTTATGTCATCCAGTCAAAATGAACTATACTTATGAATGCTGAATAGTCATTCCCTATAAAACTAATAGTCCTCATTTCATTGCTCGAGTCAGTACGTACAGAAATGTTGAACTAGTTGTGAAAATCTGTCAAGCTCCTCCTTGCTGCATTGCGATATTCGCTGTGGTGTAGATGAAAATATGTGACCAGACACACAGGAACGTCTGGATGAATGATTTACAGTACTGTGTATGTTGTACGTTCAGTTCCAATATGTTCTGACATATTGTTTACAGTTATGCACAGCCCTACCCAAAGGGTGTGTCTAATGTTCATTCTAAATACGTGTGTATGTTTCTTTTGCACAATGCTGTGAACAAATTAGAATTACAAAGAGCACATGCAGTAAAATGTGTCTTGTGCTCAGTTACGTCACTAAACACAGTAATGTGTAACTTTACTGTAGTTTTCAAATGGCTGTCAAATAGTGTATCGTGCTGTCTGGAGCATTTTCAGATAGAGTCACCAAGATCTGACTTTTTTGCATTTGAAAACACTTCCAGGGTAAACGGTCACAATGAAAACATGACAAAGCCATTTCACTATCTTGTTCATGAACAACGGTGTCAGGACTTTTCATCCTGATGACACTGACACTTTCACTGACATGAATACTTGCTTTTGACGAATGAACCATTCATTCTGAGCAAGTGACACGCTCTTGCAGGTTATCTGCTGGGTTTTGCAGTTTGTACTAACTGTTGTGTAAATGCTAATAGTGATGTGAGAAATGCAGCAAAGTGACTGAGAAAACTGCAACATGTATGGATGCCATATTTAGTACATACAGCCTGGTAGACTTTCATTTCTATCTAGTTTAATGAAGCAGAGTAAAAGCAGGAAAACAGCTACTAAAATAGACCTCAGTTTAAACAAACAGGGTCAAAGTATGGAACAAACACAGCCATGGTCATTAATTCCTGTATGTACCTACATATTTTATAAACTTATGACCCAGATAGTTCAGCTGAATATAACAAAACATTACAGTGTCTTTTTTTTAACCAAAGTGTCACATAGAAATGATCCTGTCCCTTATGTATTCAGGTTTCGATGGATGCAAAGTTTAGCAACTGGATCCACGTCATCTGTTGTCCCAGTCGGAAACAAAGGATTGGCTGCAAATGAAAGCGTTTTGTGTTGCTGATAATTAATCATATCCTGTTTTTACATGTTCACTATACCGAGCAGGACAAGCAATTAGAGTTTCAACCATTCAGTAAAATCATACCACAGGAAAAAAGGTTTATGATCAAGTCCATGGGCATTTTTTAAATAACACAGTCAACACATTCCATCAGTGCTCTCATGATCCATAAGCTTCAACATCCTGGGCAGTGCTTAGTGCTCTTAGTTTTTAGGGTCATCGTGTGGTCTTATCTGATGGAGCCTCTCTGCCTTGTTTCTTCAGTGAATACCTGCAGTACTGAAGTAGGTCATGAGGTGGCAGCAGCCTCTAATAAATGTTCTGCCACCATTTGGTCTGCAAGAGGCTCCTCATGCTCCTCAAGGGGACTGATGCTGATTAATGAATCTCAACCATGTCTATTTTATATGAGTATGGTGTGGGCTGATATGCAGTCAGACAATCTGGGGACGTGTTTGCAGGCCCTTGGATAAACAAACAAACAAACAATTTGGAGTCTCGTTTAGAGACTTAATGTGTTTCTCTGGAAAGGCAGGTTTGAAGTTGGTGGCTAAAGGCCTTCATGAGGTTTTAAAACTATTCTACGGCTGGATTCTATTTAAGTTCCAGAAATCAACTGAAAACTTGACACAGATTTTGGACAAATTGCAGAAGTTTACCCTTCGTGGACGCCAGAGGGAGCCACGTTCACAGTTATGATGACAAACTGTGAACAGACTTCTCTGCTCAGTTCCTTCTCCTTAAAAAATGTCAGCATTATGAGTTTAGATTTAAAAAAAATAAAATTAAATCATATTATTTTTTTGTATTGAACATCAGCATTCAAAGCTAATAAGTCTGATGAAGAAAAGTGTTTGTTACTTTAAATTTTTATAACCTTTCCAAAAGAATAACCTTTAGAGTTCCTGTTCGTTGTGATCCAGGCCGCTGTTCTAGGAGAAAACTTTACAATGAAGTGGAAACAAAAACACAAACCTCAACAAAAATAGGCCTGAAATGACTTTAAATTAAATGAAATTATAGATCAAATAACAGTTGAATATGCATCACTGTTAAATAATTATCACAATGTTGTCTCCATTTTTAACAATTAAACAGTTTAAAAAAAAAAATGAAGTAGATAAAAGTGATACATATTTTATTCTGTCCTGCTCCTCACTGAGCTTCACTGGTGGATACCTTAAATAACACAGGGTTGGGGAGGACTGGGTGGGCAGGCCGAGGTATTAAGTAAAAGGCCCGTCGTGAATTGAGTAAACAGCCCAGGGCGGTGGAAAAAGTTCATGCCCGGGTCCATGTAAGGAGAAACCGGCGGAGCACCAGGCCACTGCACGGACATTTAATTAAGACGACCTGTGGAGGATTACTGCGATATTGGGACTGTAACTTTGCCTCGCAATGATCATTAACAATTTCATGCGCAGTCGCCCTTGACAGCAGGGCGATACAGAGGCCTTCATGGTTTGGCTTATTGGACTTTTTTTCTATCTTTGGTCTTATTTTTATGATTTTTTTCTTCTCCATCTTGTGGCACATAATTCCATAAACTGCTATGAAAAGCTTTAGAAACTCTTCAGGGCTTTTTTTTTTAATTACAATGTAAGCTGTAAATTACATCTGTGCACAAGAAATCTAAAAATACGACTGTAAATAATTCCCCTGTAAGGCAAAAAGGAATTTAAATAATCCACTTTTGTTTATTGAGCTACTGAGACAATAAAATCAGATGTGGGCCTCCGACCTCACAACACAACAGATATTCAAACATTGTGATGAAAAGCCACATGGAAGGTGTTGTGCCGGTCGCCCCATTTGGTTTCTCGTCTTCAGATGCCCTCTTTAAGTTGAATAAACTCTCACACCTCTGGTCACTCTTAGCCCAAACTGCCTTTTAATTCCCGTTGTAATGAGATCGCACTTAACCGCCCACTGCCCGCTATGCGCACTTCTCTACCCCTCCTGCTTTGATCTCACGCTGATCTGCTGCTGGTGTTGAGTCTTTTAACTAATAAAATTCACTTTAAAGACGTTAAACTGCACGTAAACGCCGCCATTTGGTTTACTGGTGTTTGTATCTCTGTTCCTGTTAAAAGGAAACACAATGCAGTTCACTAGGTTCCTTATTAATGAAAATAGCTTTAAAAGACTGTGCGCAAAAAATCAGTGTATCTCATGCGTAAATTATGATTTTTTTTCATAAGAATAACGATAATTCCAGAATTAATTTAATGCTGTAATATCCGAATAATGTGCAGTTATTTAATTTGTAAATGTGAGAGATAATTCTACTGTTTCTGTTTTGCTAAGGCAGCCTGATAGAGGATGCCCATGTGTGCGTAAAAGCGCTCCATGATCTGATTGTGTACATGTGAGTTGCTCTGTCACGTCTGAAGTCTTGGCTTGGCAGTGGGCTGGGAGTTACCGACACCTCCTCTAGTTTTTTTTTTCTCTTTCTAAAAGCCCTCTGAGTGTGGCCAGCAGCTTTCTGCTCTCTCTGCACGGCCTGACTTCCAATTGGACGACTCGTGCACTTTTCGAGGCGGGGCTTCCTTGGCAGCAAAAAGGAGAAAAGAATTTAACTGCGCAAAGTCCTGTGCTGACGGATGTCCAAAGTTCAGAACTTTTTCAATGTGCGTTTCATAGGGACACAAGGATGGGGACAGCTTGAACACAGCAAACTGCACTGCGGGTTAAGACTTTTCCCTCTTTTTGCCCTTTTAAAAAAAAAAAGTGAGCAGCGAGGAACTGTGATTTGAGCACCTCAGCCTTCAGAGGAGGGAGAACTCTCATTCTGCGTTTTGGAGCTTTACTCGCGCCGGATCAAAGTGAAGACATGCAGGCTCGCTACTCCGTCTCCAGTCCCAACTCTCTGGGCGTCGTGCCGTACATCAGCAGCGACCCGAGCTACTACCGGGCCGCAGCCGGTGGGGGATACACGGGAATGCCAGCACCTATGAACATGTACTCTCACGCGGCTCATGACCAGTATCCTGCCAGCATGGCCCGTGCGTATGGACCGTACACCCCCCAGCCTCAGCCCAAGGATATGGTCAAACCTCCCTACAGCTACATAGCGCTCATCACTATGGCTATCCAAAACTCTCCTGACAAGAAGGTGACCCTGAATGGGATTTACCAGTTTATCATGGAAAGGTTTCCATTTTACCGCGACAACAAGCAGGGCTGGCAGAACAGCATCCGACACAATCTGTCGCTCAATGAGTGTTTTGTCAAGGTGCCCCGTGATGATAAAAAACCCGGCAAAGGCAGCTACTGGACCTTAGACCCGGACTCTTACAACATGTTCGAAAACGGGAGCTTCTTGAGAAGACGGCGGCGGTTCAAAAAGAAGGACGCGCTGAAAGAGAAGGAGGAGCGGCTGCAGAAGGACGTGCCGGCGAGGCAGCAAGGCCGGGAGCAGGAGCAGCCGGTGCAGGGCTCCCAGCCGGTGAGGATCCAGGATATTAAGACTGAGAACGGGGCCGCGACGCCGCCGCAGGCCGACTCTCCCTCTCTGAGCACCGTTCCCAAAATCGAGAGTCCAGACAGCAGCAGCATGTCCAGCGGGAGCCCTCACAGCATCCCCTCCAGTCGCTCCATCGGCATGGACAGCTCCGAGCACCACCAGCACCACGGCCAGGCCTCGACGCAGGGCTTCAGCGTAGACAACATCATGACCTCCCTCCGGGGGTCTCCACAAGGAGCCACCGAGCTCAGCTCCGGCCTCCCCGCCTCCAACAGGACAGGTATAACACCGTCTTTGTCCTTAAACTATTCTCCAAGTCAGACGTCTGTCTATAGTTCACCCTGTAACCAAAACTCCATCTCCACTACCTCCAACGCGACCTATCATTGTAACATGCAAGCCATGAGCCTTTACGCAGGGGACAGATCGAGCCACTTGGCACCGAGCACCACCGTGGACGAAACGTTGCCAGATTACTCAGTCACAACCACCTCATCCTCCCTGACCCACGGTAACCTAAACTCGGGGCAGGAGGGCCACCATCACCACCAAGGGAGGCTGACCTCATGGTACCTCAACCAGGCCGGAGACCTGGGCCATCTGGGCGCAGCTTACCCAGCACAGCAGCAGAACTTCCATTCAGTCCGAGAGATGTTTGAATCCCAGAGAATTGGCTTGAATAACTCGCCGGTGAATGGGAATAACAGCTGTCAGATGTCATTCCCACCGAGCCAATCCATCTATCGCACTTCGGGAGCTTTCGTGTATGACTGCAGCAAGTTCTGACCAAAAAAAAAAAAAACACGCTCGATATGTTTTCCTCGCGGTGTTTGAACTCTTTTCAGTAAAAATCCAGCATTTTTACCCTCCTCACCTGCCCACCACCACATGGACTAACATGAGACAGAAAACAAAAAACAAAAAAAACAGAAAAGACTTGATCTTGGTTTTTTCTAAAGAACAGTGTTACTGCAAATAACACGTAAGTCTCTCTTTTGCTTTTGTGGCTTTTACGTGATATGTTAAAGATGTGTCACTTTTCATGGACGTGTAAATTGCATATAGTAATTTATTTCTAAACTGTAGCCGGATATTATGGACCAAACACCAAAAAAAAGTGTTTCTAAATTGAATTGCCTTAATTGTCCAAAAAAAATTGTTCCAATATAAAGAAAAAAGTAAGAAAAAGGAACGTGTATATCGCCGTACTATTTCAAAGATTCTTCATTTTGTTGAAAAGTATTCTGAAGGATTTGTTTGTTTGTTTAATAAATGGTCATTTTATGTGAGTTAAAGTTACGCCTCATTTCTTACAGGCTTGAATGCAGACTGGTGATATTTTACACTCAGTCTGCTCCAAGCTGTCTTTGTGTGTGAGGTAGATATTTTAATCTAATCAGAACCCCTTAGATTTAATTTTTTTAAATGACATGAGTTCATCAAAATTTGTTAAAAATGAAGGATATTTGGACTTCTATTTGATGTAGTGATTTATACATTTCTCTTACAAAAAGCAATGCTATCATTCTCATCTTCTTATGAAAGTACCTTTTAAAAAATATGAAAATGTCTCCATCGGTGCGCGCATGTCCAACAAAAAAGCACTCGTAAAGAATGTGTTTATTTGCTCGGCCTTTTTTTAATTTTCATACTCCACATACAATTTGTAATTTCGGTGTCATATCAGAGACGTTCAGGCTTCATAACAGATGATTAGAAATCAGGTTGACAGGGAGCCACAGACCTGGGAAAGAGGCTGCGCGCAGCACAACTTTGTTTTGGACTGCGTTGTGTGTTTACTGGCGCATACCAGTGCTTACTTAATATCATACCACACATGCCAAAGATAGTCCCGTTGTCACTTCAGTTTTGATGTTTGGATCCTCACCAGTCTGACGCGACGCTGAGCTGCATGGAGACAACAATGACCGTCACGTTGAATTACAGGCTACAACCCATCCTTGGTTGGGTTTGTGGATGTTTATTAGCAGAGACGAAAAGATGTGAAACTGGCGTCGTAAAAGCGATTTGACAAGTCAAATGTAGGTTTTTTCCTAATCCTAGTGGCCATTTTTATTTACACTGAGAGTTACAAAGGTTTTTATCAGTTGCGCTCAAGAGAATTAATGGAATCAGTGTCTTTTCATCACTTTTAAATTCCAACTTATAAATCAAATTAAATTAAACATTTTCAGGATTTTCTGTACAAGAATGATTGTTTTTCCAAGAATGCAAATAGGCGTCTGTTCTTTCAGTTCTAGCCGACAATTAAAGCAGCTTTTTAATTTAATTTTATATCACCGAGGCTTTTCAATATTTACCAAGTGCAGACAGATATTTATTTGAAGTGTCATTAATATACACATGAGTTTAAAAAATGTTAAACCGAATTTTAGTTGGATAGACTCGTTTGGAACGTGTGCGTAAAAATGTGCTACAGCCTGTAAAATATAATATGTAATAATAATAATAATAATAATAATAATAATAATAATAATAATAAGTAGGCCTACTTGCATATTTACTCACGAGTAAAGCTGTCATTACTACGATAATCATATAAATAGAAAACTTGGAACACATTGGAACATGGAAGTAATAATGGCTGTGCGTCATTAAAATAATAAAAATATTCATTAGTACATATAAAAATAATAACAATTACAGTACAAATACATAATTTGCACGTTTAATTTCAGAAGTTACCCAGTGGTTTTCTTCTATGGAAACTCTTCAGCTCACAAATTTTTGCAGGATGATTTAGATTTTTTTTTTTTTTAATTTTGCGAAAAACTTTCCTTTCAAACAGAAACAGAGATGTTGTATCATGTCCCTCAGGCTGAGACAGACGACAAGTTAAAACAAACTTACGATTAAATTTCCTGTCATACTGCAGCATGTTTTTAAAAACCTGTTTCTAAAATGGAAGGTGTTTTAAATTGGCTTTTTTTTCTCCTGGAGTCGTTTTTGGCACCTCTAGGCCTCAGATCAACAGCAGGAGAGAGAATAACAACAACAAAACAACAAGATATCTTAGTGGTAGCTGCGTGCCACGTCCATATATCTGACTATAAAGCATTCTCTGTTTTTTATGAACAAAATAAAGAAAAGAAAAAAATACATTAGATGAACTGTTCAGTCTTCAGCACAAACTCCTGCTCGTGTGCATCTTCCAGCTCTCGGATCGCAGCGTAATCAGGCTCACAGAGGTCATTAGATACTTTCCCCAAGTGTGGCCCTAATAAACAAACGTCGTGTTAGTCCAAAGATTGATGGCGCTCTCGCAGAATGGACCAGGTCAGGAAGGAATAAAATTCAATCAGAGCGCTGGAATCGTTTTTCACGGGACGGAAAAGGCAGAGAAGGGAGCCGGGGGTCAATGAGGAGGATGTCGGCCGCCTGAGCACCATCAACAATATAACAGGACGTGGCGCGCACAGAGAGCGAGAAGCAGGACAGTAGCGAATTATAATTTCTCCAAACTGTAAATATCTCCGAGACGATCCACACATGTGCAGAATCCACAATGCAAAAAGAACTAGAGCTGAACTGATACCGAAAGCAGTGAGTCTGTAGTTTTTTTTCTCCACCGTTTCATCCATTTCCAACAACAAAATTGGTACAAATTTAATTTCATTTTAATTTCCTATTTCAGAGGAAGGAGTGGAGCAGATGATGTTTTGCTTACAGCTATGTCCCCACCTACAGTAGAGATGGCTGTGGTGGTTATTTCTCACAACAAAACTCTGTAATCAGATGGTGCTCGGGGCTAAATCTCATTAAACAGGGGGCACTTGTCCCCCCCACCCCACTTTTTTAAGGGGCTCCTTAACACGCAGACATTTGGGGACCAGTGTTGGAGACTGTGCTGGGCTTTAACTCTGCTTCTCCCTGAAACGTTCCGCTACATTCCTGAAAATGCACAACTTCCCTCACTGCTTTGGGTCAAATAGCAAAGACAAAAGCCTCAATGTTGGAGCCGTCTTTAATATTTAAAATATCAGAGCTGCAGCTTTGATTTGAATTAGTTACACAGTGGTGAGATTCGTTTGAATGCAGCTTCTTTTATTGATGTTTTGTCGCCTGATACATTCTGAGGCACAGCTGGAGTAAAGCAACCATTTATGGATATTAAGAAAAAAATGCCATAAACTAAATAATTATTTCACACATTATATGTCACGAATTTAATATCATCCACTTGCCTGAAATATGCAGGATGTACTGCGTGCGGATAAACTGCTATCCAGTAACAGAATTATTATTTTTTTTAAAAACCAACATGGATATAATATTGGTTTTAAATAAAATAAGCCTTTTATTCTGAAATTTACGCGCATTGTGGATTGATGCAGATGTCAGTGATAACTAATTGGCTGTAGCTGACAATAATGTCAGCTAATGATGCACAAGCAGCACGTTAAAAGGAAAAAAAACCTTGCAGCGTTGATCACTGCAGCCTTCAGTTCTGACACTATCTTGTTATTTTGACCTCGACAGGTGGGAACTCCAAGGGGCGAATGAGTGCTGACGGGGACTACTTTTTAAAAACTGATAACGTATTTGTCCTGTTCAGGGAAAGACGCAGAATTTCTTTAGAAGTTTAGGTTACACATGGGTTTTTATCTTTTTAAAAAAAACACAGGGGTAGATGGATCAGAAGAAATGTTTCTTCCTTGGATGTTACAGTTTGTTTTCAACTTCTCTCTGGTGTTTTCACGGTTGTAAAATGCGCAGTGAAGCTGTTTTATGTTTGCGATTTTGGGGCTCTTTATGCCATTATTCGTTTATTATGTTGTCTGAAATGGATCTCAGTTGTGTCTAGCAATCCAGTGCTGTCTGACCAAAAATTTTCCCCTGTGAAGCTACCTGTAAACAGAGGTGCACTAATGCGTAATTTACGCATTTACGCGCGTTGTAAGCTCTCCAGTTCCGTTGGGTTTAGAAGGGCAGGGCAGAGAGAGAGGGAGTAAATGAAGTAAAGGCTCGGTGAGCCCCTGCAGACTGTGTGCACCTGTATGGCTGAGTGACCGCAGCTCAGTATGGAAAATGCTGTGTTTTAGCTCTCGGTTGCTCCAAGCGCCATCTGTTTCTAATTGGGAGCTCATAGACGCAGATTCTGTCTGCTCTGCGGCCAAACGAGTGAAAGGTTGGAGGTCCAACACTTGTCTCTCTGAAGGGAAAATAACCAGCGCACGCAGCCTCTTATCCTGCACGTCTCATCTTAAAGACAAATGGCAATTTTTTGAAAGAAATGATTTACCCCGGCTTTGTCAAAACAGGCCGAGCGGCGAGGTGTAAACAAGGCTTCTGGATGAAATAGTGGCCTCGGAATCGCGCGACGTCCTCGAATCAAAAGCCGTGAACTCCTGCAGACCTCGTAACCGCTGGGATGGAGGGATAATGGGGTACTGTGGATTCAGAGCAGAGGGGAAACGGCCGACCTACGAATAACCCGACAGCCTTGGCGAGATACCTCAAAAAAACGAACAGACTTGCCTTCAAGTTACACAAAACCTGCTTCTCTGCAGCTCGGGCCTGCGGTTTCTAATTATAGCACATTTTACGCGCCGAGCATTTGAATGTCCCAATTATACCCCACGACATACAGTAATTTATTGTCAAGTGCAGTTTAATTTTACGAATATATATTTTTAATGACTCAGAACCGACGACAACCTTCTCTTTTATTTTTATTTTTTTAAAATCTGACTGCTCGGGTCAGGAATAAAACTCCATTCTGTCGCAGGTGTGGGTGATAAAATGAGATGTTTTTATTTTTGGCTGGCTTATTTCTCGCTTTAATGCGGGATACTTTGAAATATTGAATATATTAACTCATAGTGGCATGTCAGGGAATAAATGCAGTTTATTGGTAAAACAGAAAATAAACAGATTTGCTGATTCTTCTGGTGGCTTTAAACTTTGATGTTTGTGCTTTTTCACGTTTGTGAAGCAGATGTGTTGAGCTCATATTAAAATAAACATAATAATGAAGTGGATTAGTGCTGATTGAAACTATTCAACATAAAAACAGAACGTGTTTTCAATATAAAAGCCTCAATTAAAATTTTTCTGCCAGTATTCCAGTCAGCGTCGCTGGACTGCTGATATCAGGGAGTGAAGGGACACACTTGAACTCCTGAGGCTCCAGATCTGTCCAGCTACTGCTATTTGAGCCACAGTAGCAGTTGTCTGTGTCTTTCGCGGGTCTCATCTCGTTTATGGTGCAAGGCGGCCACTGGGCTATGAAAACATCACCAGCAGACTGCTGTCAGACCGAGACAAACTCTGTTTCTTGGTGATAAGAAAGCCATATTTTACAGGCAATAAATTATAAGTATACAATAAATAAATGATTGTAACTGGTACCAGTGTATTTTTTAATTCTCTATTATATGTTCTGTGCCATCCTGCCTGATCAACATTGAATAGATGGCCAGGTCTCTCTTTAATAGAGGTTTTTAATCACAATGAGACTTTTACCTGAATAAATAAAGGATATTTATATATATATACGAAATTAAAATACTTACAAATATAATATTTTGATTAAAGAACAGTTGTAAAATGCAAATGCAGTTTTCTAAATAGCATGACATTTTATTCCTGATACCTGTTTACAGTCAGACAACAAATCAAATACTAAAAATGACCCATCCTTATTTTTTAAATTGAAAAAAAAGCAATATAAATACGCAGATATTAAAGTTATTGGAAATACACACAATCAAAATTCAGTGCTATTTTACTGTGACTTTAAGTTTTATTTTGAAGGAATTCACCTTAAAATGAACCTTTCAATATTCAGAATCTGATATAAAACAGGCCACATGTACTGAAAACAATAAATCCACAACTTCAGAAAATTAATTGTAATCTTAGACAGAAATTAGGAAAAGCTAATTAATTAAAAAAAAAGAAAGAATTTAACTGTTAAGTTACAGTAAAATGAGATCCATGCAAATACAAACACACACACCAGCATCACATCTGTTTTCGCCTGACTCCCCCCTCCTCGTCCTCACAACTTTCTAACCCAGAGAGGTGGGTGGGTCGGTGGGTGGGTGTCATCTGGACCAAAAGAGGAAAAAAAAAGGAGACAGTGTTGGAAGTGACCCCTCTCAACTCAGAGTCCTGCAGTCCCTCCACGGAGGAGAAAGAGAGTGTCACACGGAGCAGGGGGAGAGACAGTGATGAATTGGGCTGCAGAGTAAAATGCTGTCTTCTCCCCAAAATAGAACAAGGGAAAAGTGGCTTCACACAGGAGGTGGACACACTGACGAAAACAAAGTGGAAATTTGACTTTAATAGGGGAGATGGTGGTGTGCGTGTGTGTGTGGAGACTTAAAGCCATATGAGGTTTCAAAAGATCCCATTGGCAATTAATTCCTGGCAGTGTCTGTGCAGTGTTCCCCTCCATGCAGTATTTACACATTGTGAAATCATGTGTGCATTTGTTTTCAACTTGGGACCACAAAAAACCGATGCTACAGTCTTTGTCTTTAATTGTTTTTTCAGTGTGGGCCTTGCTACATCTTCTGAAGAAATTATGTAATCAAAAAGAATGCAGTCCTGACAACAGCTTTGTGCTCCCTGGGACACTGAGATTACACTAATCCAATATAGTGCAGCTGATTTATTAAAAACAGATACATCTGCAGATCAAGTCAGAGATGGAAATGCCTGATAACGTATTAACTCTGTCAATCATACGTGGCGGTCAACAGGTCATAAAATGATCTGATTAAAACGTGCTGACAATACAGAGCTACTACAGCTAATCAGAATGTCAACAATACAGCGTGCAATTAGGGAAAATGCCAACGCCACTCTTTCCTCGTCCTTCTTCTCAGTCCTTCCTGCCTTTATAATATTGATGACAGATTTGTTAAGTGATGTTTAGGTAAAGGAGGAGGAATCATCTGACTTTTTTTCTGTTGCTGAATTGCATGCATGCTAATTCCATACATGATATATGTGATGTATCACAACTAAAACATAATTAGAAACTTAGAACATGATCAAGCAATAGGAATTTATTCATCTTACTCAGGTTTTCTTGTAGATCAGTAACATTATTTGTCACAGTTGCAGTGATTTTTAAGTTTTTTTTTACAACAACATGCTTTTGAAAGGCTGAAAGAATGTGTGTGTTCCAGGTCTTACTCATGTTGTGAGGACCGAAATCTGTTTACACAGTCACATTATGGGAGGCTGTCATTGTTATGGAGACAAAAAAGGTTCAACTAAAGAACATAATTACATTTTAAGGTAAACACGTGGTTTACAGTTAGATTTAGGTTTAGGTTATGCAAAGGATCAGTTGTTATTAATGTTACATTAGGTGTCCAGGAGATGAATGTAAGTCAGTGTAGTGTCCTCTGAAGTTTTGAATACAGTATGGGAGTGTGAGTTAGAGATAGAGAGATTACCCATCTTGCACTCATGCATGCTGCTCCCAGTTTCACCTACACTGCGATCCGTCCGTGCAACCAGAAAAGCAGGAAGCAGGGATTTATCTGCATCCCCCCCTCCCGGCCCAGCATCACCACAAACACACATTCACACACTCTCTCTCACACACACACACAAGTAACACGCTGTGATGGAGAATTACTATGCAGAATAGGGTGTGAGGTCAAGCACAGGCGAGGAAAAACAAACCGGTAAAAAGAATAACACTGACCTAAGCCACAACTATTACACGTTTTCACAGTTTCCGAGGAGATGCGAGCTTGGGTTTATTTAAAATGGAGCCGCGCAGATGGAACAACACATGATCATCACATAGACGTTATTGGCAGAATTAACTTTGAACGGCATGTTTCCTGAAACAGCATCAACAAACACTATGAGCTTGTTGAAATAACAATGTATGAAACATGACAAAACGCACAAAATATTGTAAGAAGAAAACATTTCATTGTTTCAAAACAGACTATAATATGATATGTACATAATAATACAACAATGCTACATAGAAATAGCACAAAAAAGCTCTTTGCAGTGTATCGCAAATGTCTGCTGTCTGAGTTTGTGTCAACAACAAACTGCCCTCTGACCTCTGAGAGGAAAACTCTTCCTCCTGATGGGTTTTTTTTTCAGCAGCAAGTTGTTTACTCTTCAGACACTTAACTAATTGTCTTTAAGTTTTCAGGCTTGGTTGCATTTTAAAAAAAGAGAAATCAAAAATCAATTACAGAGGTGAAAAAAGTTCAGGATGGGAGTCTATGGAGGGAACAGGAAATAGGGGGGAAAGAAGGAGAAAATCAAAACAAGTTTGTGGAGTAGAGCTTTATTTGTGAACATCAGGAGAGCAACAGTGAATGAATGTCACGAGCTGTATACACTTCTCAAAATGTGTTGGTAATAATTTAAAAACAAGTGAACCTCTTGCAGCTTAGACTTTAAATCTTCTCACACTCCCACATTCTTCCCGTTGACTTTGCCACCGACTAACAAACAAACTCCCCCCCCCAAAAAGTCCAAACGTCGCATTCATTTCCATGGCATTACCAACTGCTTGGACATATTCACGCTTTTTTTTTTTTTTTGTGCTTCTCGGTGGATTTGTGCGACGTGTGCAGGTGTGAGGTCTTCTCTGTGCGGTGAGAGGCAGCCAGATGGTGTTTGTGTGTGATGGCGAGCAGCAGCGATACAGCGGTGGTTCCTTTCACAGATCAGCACTCATATCTCTGTTCCATCTCCAGGCTCTCTGCTCATATAAACATCCCCAGTCCATGGGCCTCTGATGTTTCTGCCTTTGTGTTTACAGTGAGAAGTCAGGCAAATACGTGAACTTTAAGACAAAGAGCACGAGGATGAACAATAGACTGAGTGGCGAAGTGCTTGAACTAGCTGGAGAGAAACATTACACTTGTACTACGATGCGAGTCGATGTTTTTGCAATCGTAAAGCATTTGGACTTTTATCCAAACAAAGAATGCAGTGTTGGAATTTTCCTTTCTTTACCAAACATTTAAAAACAGTCTACTTCTACTACGCGTCTATGTTCCATTGTATTACTATCTCACATCCTCTGCCAGCTGCAATCAGATCCGCCAGCGTTCTAATCCTGTGGAAGTTTTCTCCACATACTGCACCCCAACCCTACACATCATAGTCTACAAGCGGTAGGAAACATGTTCAATTACACTGATTCAGCATAGACACGGCTGACCCAGAAAAAAAAAAAGAGAAGTCACGTTTCAGCACTCGGGGCCTGTGGCAACCAAGACGACGAGTTCAGGAAAAAGTGGAATGAAACACACACACACATGCATACACATGTTTACTCACAATTCTGCCAGGAGGTTAAATTGTCTTTGCAACGAAGCAAATGAGATGTAGCGTTCACTTTTGAACACGGAGCTTTGTCTGAAAATAATCTCGGTAAAAAATAATCGTGCACATTTCCAATCAGACCCATGCAATGCTGGGACTCCAACATCAAAGCACAGTCAAAGCAATTGTCTCCCCCCCTCTGCTCCCTTTAAACTGCCTCTTTTTCAACTGTAGAAAGAGGAAAAAATCCCCCGCACATCAAAGCGGGAGACAGAGAAAGTAATTTAGTCTTATCTTAATTGAGCTGCAATTTTAATAATGATCTTACACATTGGGACCGAGGAGGAGAGAAGGAGCTGCAGGCTGCAGGACGACAGACTGGCTTCCCTCTGCTCCACTGCTCTACTCTGGTTGTCTAATCTCAGTTCCAGACATGTCATTGGCCAGTGATTTATGATGACCTAATGTTTTGTTTACTTCATGCTCATAACAGGCAGGCGAATTGCATAGGGCATGCCGTATGGGGAAACATGAAAGCTGAGGGGCTGCCCGGCTGCAGGGCTGCAGTCCCCAGCAGTCTGCAGAAATAAACAGCTCTGTGCTGCAGCCACCTGGCACAGCACCTCCTTCCAACTGAGGTCCAGGGCTCCTGGCCACACAAAGTTTACAAAGTCCTCGGCTGCCTGTTTCATTGGCTGTCATGGGGCAGCCATCAATCTGCAATGCGAAGGTTACACACTTGATTTAACCTCTGGAAAAACACATTGACCCCTCTGCTCGTGCACTTTCTCAATAATTGACTTGCATTTGCCATAAAAGAGGGCCAACATATGGGCTCTGACAACTGCTTGACAGTAAGGTCAAGAGTCTGGTGAGTCTAGTTCGGTTTTGGATGCAGCTTCTGTTGGTGTTTTTCTGGTATTTAGTGAAGCAATTCAAAGGAATTCAAACCGTCCTAGATGGTGCATAGAGGACACGCTGTTACTGCTAAGGAAAACAGACACAATAGAAGCTTTGTGTGAGGGATTGAAATGACATGATAATGTCAGTGTGTCATAACAGTTTCCTTTATTAGTAAGAAGTATGAAGCAGTTAAAACATTTGCATATCTTACAACCTTGTGTTTCTTCCATAAACCTCATCCTGCATATCTGATCTGTACATAGTGACTTATATTTATAGATTGGTAAATGTTAGCAGTCAGTAAGGCCAGAGAGACAGTGATCATACATCCACCTGCTATGGGAGTAAACACATTATACCTTTTTGACGCTGGCTGTAAAAAGGTGATGACTTCATATGTTTTCTTTCAGCTTCATTACAGTTTAATAGCTCACTGTGAATCCTTTGAATGGAAGAATTAAATACTAATTCAAATCAGCCAATAAATATGCTGGTTTTTCTTTATACACTTGATAAAAATGCACTTTTTCTGCAATGTAAGATATCTCAATTATGAAAGCAATTTCTTAGAAAAATAAAAGTCGGTGACTTCCACTCATACCTCCACAGCACACTGATTTAGTACAATAAATTCTGCATTTAGTCATTTATTCTCATGCGGATTAATATTACTGACATGCTTGAGTTGACTTAAAGTGGGTCAGAAGTCAGTCTTTTCGTGACCAACACTTTGATGTGCAAAAAATTAGTTACATTTTATTTTGAAAGCTATGAACTGCCAAAAAAAAGTGAACTATGTAGATCTTAGCAGACAGATTAGGTTAAATGAAAGGGTAAGATAATGGTTTGACTTATGGGGAAACAGATTATGGTCACAAATGTGTCAGAGATAGAGGAATGGAAGGTAACAGTTTAAATGCTTTTAATGTTTTTTTAAACAATACTTACGACCAAACAGTTTAAATTTTTTTCCAGTATCACCTTTAAATATCTATTTATGTGAGTGCTTACTTGCAATTCATAAATCACGAGTTAAAAATCTAGACAGAAGTGGGAGATACTACGTCAAATATATCAACAAATCACCTCAAGACAAACGCCACCCAATCTTGTAAACTGTGGCTGTTTACTTTTATGTGTTTCGGTTGTTTATAATGCTGCCCAGAGGCTGTGCCTACAACTCCCAGTGATGGAGATGTCACTTGTGTAAATATTTTCTCCTTCCCTGTCTGACCATTCAAAATCCAATTTGAAAATCCCATCAGATAGGAATTTCCTCCTTCTGCACCAGCAACCAGAGTAGGCGACTGCTACATTCTTATCTTATCAGCAGCAACAATCTTGCATCACATCGTGCCCAAACAGGGAGAAACAGAATCATAATGAAAGTCATATTTTAGCTCCCCAACTCCGCCACACATATTGCACATGCAGCTTATTGACTCAGATTGAATATTGACTTCTTGTCAAGCAAAATGGAATGAAGGAAAAAGCCCCTTCGCGCTCTTAATACTCCCCCGACTTCCTTTTCTTTTTTCCTTCTCTCCTGGCACGGTGACATGCATGATAAGACCAGCGGAGCAAACTGTGAGCTGTGTCTGGGTCTGTACAGGAAGCACAGGCGAATCAGTGGTGCTGTCCATCAACGACAGCCCTGCTGCCGTCAGAGCCCAGAACAATGGCCACAGACTCCCCAGGCCTCGGGAAAACTTAGTCAGCCTGCAATCTCACCAGCACCGACAGAGGAGATAAAATTCGGAGGAAAATGAGAGAAAGCACTTCAGAAGAATCGCATTCATTTTGCATGCATGTGGACACACTGGATTCACTTTTGGTTTGTCATGTTTTTCAAAACTAATGAAAATGTCAAACATTACAAGCCATTAAGAGAAAGTAAGTTTAAAAGTTCACTCCATGAATCAAATTACAATTACCCTTTGACAGAATGACTCAATAAATGGATGAAAACGTCACAGTATACGCATTACGAATATCAAATGTTTGTCATCAGTCATGTTAAAAAATGCTACAGGAATGATAATACACCCATCTCCCACATTTAGAACTCACAAAGTTGGCGAAATTGAACAAAGTGTCAGCACTGCGGTTAGCCGGCAGTGATGTGACCTGCTGAAGTCTCCGTTCACTCCATGTGACTGTCCTCTACAGCGTGTCAGTGAAATGTACACATTCCTGGCTGGCGTTCTTTACACAGCAGGAAACCTAACCCCAATTATCCAAATGCAAAGTAAAGGCTCGATACACTATGAAAACAAACAAAGCACAGGGACTTGTTAATGTAATGCTACGGCATACATTATTGCCGTGGAAGTATTTTTCACTGCCAACATAAATACATTCCACTCTCACGTTGCAAATACTGGGGATAAAATACAATCAATAATGCAGTAACTAGTGTAAATAATGTCTCCTGGAGCAGCCGTAATGATGATAGATCCAATTGCTTCTGTACAGAAATGTGTTCCTGTTTCTAATACCTAAAGAGGCGGGGGATCATGTGGGTTGGCGACGGCTAAAATCCCCCAAAAGACTTTTTCATGGTGATGGAAAGTATGGAAACACAAAGCCATCTATACCACACTGAGACACACACACACACACATGCATGAGCCATCTGTGCCGGACAGGACACAGTGAGTCCATCCTTCAGCTCACACTTACTGAGGAGGAAGCCGGTCCTTGAGGCTGTTGTATGACATCAGCACAGCAAAAGTGACACCGTTTATCACTGACCACTGAGCACAGAGACATTCATAACATCCTGACAGGAAAATCTTGTGGAAAATAATCACTTGGGCTTTGATAACAACTTGGCTCCTCTTGGTCACCATTTGGATATTGTCCCGTTCTGGTTTATTATTCTTTATCTGTGTCTTTTCCTTATTTATCATTTATTGAGTTTGCCATCATATCCATTCATGTTTGAATGATTTTCAATAAAAGCATACCATTGATGTGTGGTTTAATCACTTGATTATGAATGGCGCTTTGTTGGAATTGGTTGGTCAAGACAAAAGGTAAGGTCGTGCTCATTTATCATCTCCCATGGAAAGACAGTTATCAGTGTATACTATGACAAACTCACACAGCAAACAAGAGGAGATGAGAAAATCTTTCCAGAACACACTCATTTGGGTCGAAAGGTTAGTCAGCCCTTTCCCGTTTAAGCAAAGCGCGGAGTCTCTAGCAGCTCTTTGTAAACGACCTGCTCTCACTTTTGGTCTCCCTTTTGTACCGAGGTGAGAGTGGAGCTTTTGTCATATGTCAGAGGAGCATGGACTGCAGCCAAGCCTGTCCGTGGGTCTTCCTATTTTGACACCCTAAAGCACCTGCCCTCACTGAAGCATGGCAGGGAACGTCACCGAGAGAACAATAGAGAAAGGGCCTCTTTCCAGCCACTCCTCTCCGGCTGATCCAGCGCTGACTGGCTGTCACTCACATCCATTAAAGGTCAGTGTAGCTTACTACCCTCCAACTCTCAGGAGGACACGTCCTAATGGACCCTGCCAGCTTGACGCTCACTTTTTCCTCTCCTTTTACCATCAAAAGTTGTAATGGGGGGGATATCCCATAAGGAAATGCCTGAGCTCTGAAGGAGGTGCCTGTGCTTTCTATCTTTTCCCCCCATTACTTTTAGCATAGCCCAGGGTGTTATCGCTCTTATGTAATGGAGTGCTGGGTGCTGATAACAGGATGTCAGAAGAAATCCCATTCCTCCTCAACTACAATTCTTATTATTCATTATCCTACAAAATTACCTAAATTCTGTTACAGACACTAAATAACTGAATATGTTGCAGTGAAATTAACTCTACTATCAGTGGAGCTGTTGGGAAGATTGAAAAATAAGAAGAATCCAGCTTATTATTGACATTTAACAGTCAAAACAGGCAAAACTAGCACTGGATAGTTGCTGTGCATTTGATTTCATAGCCTCTATCGTCTAGATGTGTTGCTTCCTACAACAGCACTTCATCAAACTGGATGCAACAATGAACTTATCATCACCGTGCTTCTTTGTTTTGAATCTGTTTACATGACACAAGTGTCACCATGGGTGTGTCTAGACTTAAAATGCGTAACTTCAAACAGCAAACTTGTAGTTCAAGTCAAACAATAATTCATAATATGATACGTTGAAGGTGATGATGGGTTAATTCAGGGTGGCAAATGACAGTTGGCAATTACCTCGTGCCCAAGCAGTAATTCGCTTGCCTCGGAAGTTATTAATTAGTGTCCAAAGACGGAGATTTAAGGAATGTTTTTGGAAAATGTGCCTGAAATGAACCCGCATGCGTTAAATGTTGCCAAACGCAAAACATAACTGTCATTTTAAATATTTTTTTGGTAGATAAATCACAAAGTGTAATGTAAATGGGTGGTTTTCTTACCTTAGTCACCTAGAGTCATCCCTCATGTCCGTTCGACCACACTGAGGAGAGAACCTGAACAGCAGCAAGATGTACTGCACATTCGCAGAGACATGCACACAAGCAAGAATGCACACCCGAGCACAAGTGTGTTCAGCCATATCAGCCATGGCATTCCAACCCCTAGCTTGGGTGCAAGAAATGATTTAGGTCTCTTCTTCTTGATAAATGCATACCTTCACCGTACTAAAATGAGGGGGTTCAAGCAAGGAAATATGAGGCACCTGAAGCAGTGAGACTAAAGAGACTGGCCGTCGTGGTGATACTTCATGCAGCACCTCGTCCGTCTCTGGCGTTGTGAAGACAGATAAATCTCTTTTTTTATGGCAATTCCATCATCAGGTGCAGGAGATAGAGCGCCCGCTACCATGGTGATGACGACTCACCCCTATCGCTGCACCGCGTAGGCCTCAAGTGTAGGGAGTTATGTTTGACTGCCTGCCCTCCTTATCCATCAAGACCAGATATGAAAGGCCTTTATTTTTTATCATCTTTTTGGCTGAAATGGGGTGTTACCCTGTGGGCTGCCGATGACACATGTAAAACACATTTAGCAAATATTTTATGGGAAAGATTGTCTGAAAATGAAAATAAGTAGGATCTAAACCACAATAGAAGCACAGATTTAACAAAGAGCCTATTTATCCAAGCCTCAGAGGGAACAATGATCTTTTGCAGTCAAAAAAGAAGCTAACACTGAATGGCATTCTTAAATACAACAAAAACATAGGAAGAGCAAAAATGAGACTGTCTGAGCAAAGTAAAAATATAAAAATATATAAAATACATGCAAAAATCAGGCAATTTGTTCACTTCGAAATGCTCGAAAAATACAAGCCACATTATAAATGTCCCTGTTGACTTCAGGATTACACATCCCATGAAGGTGGAATAAATGGCTAACCTCAGCAGCTGTCTGATTTCCTCTGTTTAACAGCAGAATCACATCAATATCTTCTCTTTTTTTCCCTTTCAAGGAGAGTAGAGGACAGGAAGGGAAAAGTAACTCCTCCAATGATCTACTAATAGCTCCAGGCAAGCTCCACCACAAGGCTGTCCATCATCTCGCTACAGTTCCTGCCTCTGGGTTAATAGTGAACGTGCAGATAGTGTCAGTCAGTTTACTTGCTGCACTGACAGCTTTACTGGGGCTGTTTGCTCTTCGCCTGTTCAGTGTGAGGAAAGCAGGCCTATAATGTTGGAATGAATACATGCATTTCGACAGTAATGTGAACAGAGTTGCTTGAGATGCCAAGATAATGTCATGTTGCTTTAACAGCTAAATTCAGAACGGTGCCAACAAATGTGCTCATGGTACTTTGAGATAATAAAAAAAAATCTGAAACCTGGCAAAATGAATATGAATATGAAGAAAATATGGATTGTAAAAGAAAAAGTAACTCAGCAGAAAGGAGTTCATCGTGAACCTTTTGAGCCGACTTGTAAAACATGTGAACAAAGGAGATGATAGCAGGTCGCCTGCCTCATCCATGGCAGCTGTCAACCTTGGCTCGTGGTTCCCTTCTTTGGGTCAGAGGTCGTCCAGCTGTGCCCCTCCCCCCCTTTCGCCCCCTCCCCCCTGACGCAGCAGATGTGGTCGGACCACCGTGGCGAAGGCCTGACCACATCTGGCTCTGATTACAGCCAGACAATCCAGCTTTATCAGCTCCATCCACTTCGCTGGGCTCTGCTGCACTCATTCTCCCAGAGGTGATGTGTGACACATTCTCAACTCACCAATACCGGCTTTAAGGGGTGATTTATATGTATTTAAGTCACCAAAACTGGATTATATGCTGCTGAAGTTAGACTTTGGAATTTTATGTATGCTCTTGATATCTGACTCAAAAAAATACCTACAATCACTACAGCTTACTACACATTTCTTATCTACCAGCATAGTAACCTTCCTGTTCCCCTGAATTTTATTCTCCCAAACTTTCCTCCTAAGGAAAAGTGATAAATCCCTGGTTGTCAAACAAAACTAGTGACTAATGACTTAATGATATACTATTGTCTCTGAGGACCACTGCTGACCCTCCATCAGTTAGCCTCTGTTAGTGAGTATGTGTGTTTGCCTGCACTTGAACATGTCTGTTCAATCAAAAAATCAAGCAGTCGTGTCAGTTCTCACAAGTGTTTTGTTGCTCGTTGCCCCGCATAAATACCACCTTTATTCCGATGAGCACTCTTAGGATTTGAGTTAGAAATATGTCACACTTGCAAAAAGAAATCCTAACATCCATAAACAGGGGAGTTTGAGAAAGGATTGTGTTGCATACAGGGATCACCGGCTGCAGTTTATTTTCCCAGGGTGCCTTTCCCATTATCCCCACCCATTTGCCAATGAAGTCTCCACAGCCCTTAGCTCCTGTGGTTACATTGGGATATCTCAAATCACTTCAAACAAACAGTTGACAGATGAGATGGATCTCCAATAATATGAAAATATGAACCTGAAGTTGAGGCTGCTCTGAAAAGTTCATGGATACTAAGTGAGGTAAAGAAGCTTGATGCTAGTTTTAACCATCGTGAGAAGAACCATTGGGGCAGTGGCAGAGGTGTCTTACATCTCCTACATTCAGTGTTTCATAGTATCTTATGCTAGTGCTACACTTTCCACATCCAGAAAGGCTCTATGTGTCCTCCAAGCGAACTACAAAGCAGTATAATAAGAACAACTGGATGTCAGTGGTTTCTGCAGCTTTCGTGTGCGCATCTGCAAAGGGACTATAACCAGGCCCTTAACCTGCCCACTCAGTCTATAACGTATCTACATTTCATACAGTGTCACATTCATGCCGTGCCGGCTGTCCACAGCACATCCGAGGCTAATGGTCGAAGCTGTTGAGGTGGTTATCACGATGCTTTGAACCCTTTCTGACTCTTCTATCCTTGCAGCCTTCATCACCCACTTTAACCCCACTCAACCCCTAACAGCAGCCCAGAGCAGGGCCACTCTCTGCAGGCTTACACATGTCAGAGGGTCCCTGCAGTCCACTCTCAGGGACACAAGGCATGTGCACTAAACCTGTCACCGCCTTCTACTGCAGCCGTGTTGGAGGTTATCTTCTCCACAGTAGTCCCAACTGACCCAACTTTTATTTCTTCTGCTTTTAAATATCTTTAAATCAAGATCTGACGCTTGCAACGGGAGTAGCAAGGTATCTGAATTCATGGCACAAGTGTACACATCAACTTTCACCAAAGGTAAACGTTTGATGCACTTAGTAATCATGCTGTATTTACAGAACAGCCCACAACAGTTTTGGACAAAAGCTTTGCTGCAGTGTAAATGGAGTTCTTTCCAGGCCAGACTACTGATGGGACGCTGGGTTTATGGATCCTATCAGCAGCAGGAGGAAATGGGAGAGGTTTGTTGCTCTTGAACTGTGAGAACAAATAAACAGAATGCTAATTAGAGAAGTTCAGCTGTAAATGGCCTCCCACTGATGGTGAAATCTGTCAATCAGTGGAGAGGGTCCTCCACCTCTTTATTAGTGTTAAGGTGCTAACAGCCCAAAAGGTCATTCAGATTTGATGTAGTTGCTTTGATGTGAATTTTCCTCTTAATACTGTAGCTCAGCAGGAAAGTAAGTGCATTAAATCACAGACACTAGTTACAGCAACAGCAACAGCACAAATCGGTGCAATGTAACAGTGGTTAACTTTAAATGACAGGCAGACATTAGAGAATTTTACTGAAGGAAGAGTTTGACATTTTGGGGAAATATCTTCACTTGCTTTCTGATGGAAAGTTAGATAAAACGTTTAAAATGAAGATACTGTATGGCTAGCAGATTAGGGTAGCTTAATAAAAAGATAAAAACAATGAGGCAGCAAGCCTGGCTCAGTAAAAAGAAATGCAGCTTTTACACTTTGATTTTAGATGGATGAAACAAATGGGATGTGTTTTGCATAACCAGGGATAATGCATTATAAACAAAGTAGCGCATCACAGTTCCTAAATTCAGTAATCACATGACCGTTAAGAATCACTAGCAGTCACAGCTGCTAATTTTATTCTGAGGCATTGTAGCCTACTGATAGCACCACCTTGATTGTCTCAGACATGCAACTGAGCCTTCTTCTCACCACATTTTTCTATGAACTGCTCTTTGAGCTGGTTTTCACCAAGTTTGCCGTTGGTTTTGTGATAACATGTTTTTGCGAAAAGAATAAAATAATGATCCTGTGCCTGTCTTTCTTAGAACAGGGATTTTCAATGGTAGGTGGGCATATGTGGCTTTAATGGTATATTCTTAACTGACAATGCATTTCAGGTGATGTTGAGGAATAATGTAAAAGTGATGTAACAAGAAGTGTAACAGATTACATTCTATGGGGAATAATACGTAAAGTAATGCATTACTTTTTAGAAAATAAACAAGTAATGTGTATTACATTGCTGTTTTTGAGTAATGACCCTAACACTGGATAAAACCAGGTGATAAGTGAGCTGTAGGAGTACTGGTATGAAGATTTTTTTATGCTTTAGCAGAGCTTGACTGTTTCTCTTCGTTTGCAGTCTTTATGCTAAACCCTAAAGATACTGCGAGTGGTATGAACCATTTCTGCAACAGAAATCCAATAAATGCATATCGCTACGCTAATCTTTTAACGATTAGATAAGGTGATGAGTGTTTTTTGCACATATTTTGTCTCTGTAACCACACACTAAAATTGCTCCATGGTCACTGGCATATCTCCAACACCTAAGCTGAAAAACTTCACATGGACGACAGTGTAGATCGGTAAATCATTCATTCACAAAGGCCAGCTACAGTGTGAAAACCAACTGGCACCAAATTGGTAATCAGGGTTAAACAACAATGGACCTCTCTCTCTCTCTCTCCCTCTCTGTCTCTCTCTTAAAGTGGAAAATCATTCAGATCAGACATGCTGCCAACTGGCTGAGGAGTTTGCAACTTTTTAGGTGTCATCAAAGTGACCCAGTTGGTTAAACCTCCAACATGTGTGAGAGTGTTTTCTTTTGGGGGGGGAGGAGTGAAGGTCTAGGGGACTGCAGGGAGCTAATTAGAAGCTATTCTCTAACTCAGGGCCAAATGGAGCAATTATCTGGCCGAGTGAGTAGATAATTCCCTCCCATTCATCTCCCACTGTCAGGGTCCCACTACCCACCAACCTGGACAGAGGGCTGGCTGCTGGGGCCTGTTGACACCTAACTTTTTCCCTCCTCCCAGTCCCTGCATCTCTCCCTTGTAGGTAACTCCACGCATTGTGGATCACCCAGCTGATAATTTCTCCCATGGTTGTCACATACCATTGCCTACCTCCAACAGGATTTATGACTACCACATCTCTGGTTCAGCTAATGAGTCTGTTGGACACTGGTGGGAGAGCTGGCTTAAAGGGGTGATTAATGCAACAGCCTCATAGGCCCCATTCGGGAAAGAGGAAAAAAAAAGTTGCAACATATGGACTTGCTGATTGAATTAGAATCAAACATGGGGTTGGCAAAGGGACAAAAAGAAAACCTGATTACTTAGTAAAACAAAAGCTTAGCCACAGTACATGTTGAGCGCACTCTTGCTCTATGCATGACTTAAAACAGGTGATGAGCTTGTTGTCATTCACTCTCAGTATTTTGAAATGCTCTGCTGTGCTATATGAGAATTGTCGGCTAATATTTTCTTCACACAGGGAGTGGATGACCCCTGTCCAAAGTCTGACATTTCACTGCACACCCAAGGTTGGCAAGAAAGTTCATGGTGTTGAAAGAAGTTGCTATTTATTACAGCGACTATCTTACTTAGAACCAATACAAAGAGGGCATCCTTTCAACACGTTTCCTGTACTGAAAAGAAGTGTTGAGAAAACAGGGCTAAAAGACTTCGCTCATGCAGAACAAAGTATGTGAGTCATACAACATGCGACATGTGAGCATACAGTTGTTTGCGGGGGTCCTAAAAGTGAAAAAAAAAAAAGAAAAAGAAAAGTCTAAAGAAAAAAGGCAAATACTTGGAATTTTCTAGTTCTAAGTCTTTCACTTTAATAGGCCCGCATTCTCAGATTAGGTTTTTAAAAAAGCGGCGTGTTCAAACTAAATGAAAAGTGGATTTACAGAGATGATGTGGAGGCATAAATAATGAAAAGATGCAAATAACTCATCCACGTAAAAGTTGGATTTTGCACTCAACCCCAGGCAATACACATAATAGAAATAACAGAAAAAGTGAAGATTAGCTCCTGGTTAGTCCTGAGATCTGTGAAAGTCTGAGTTGTACTGAATTGATGCACTGCTAACCACACCTAACCAAAATCTGTCCAGCCAATAATATTACATCACCTGTTTGGGGCCTAATAAATATCGAAGGCACAAACTGAAAAGTGGCCAAAATCATGTAAAATTATTTTTAAAAAATAGGTTTTTGGTATTTCTTTTGTGTTTACCTTGTCAGCATTAATGGGACCCTAGAAGTATTGTTTTATCTCATGGTATTCTAAAGCGAATCTAGGCAAAAAGAACCATCTACTTTGTCTCACTTAATCCATTCTCTTTGCTTAAAGTGTATTATTTGCAATATTGCATGCGTACTGAATGCTTGTAAAATAAGTGCTTCCTCATGTTAAATGTACGGCACAGCTGATTATAAAGCACACTGAAAATTATAACTACAGTAACGAAAAAAAGAATCTTTCTGTTGAGGTTTTTCTCACACATCTGCAAAAACAAGACAGATTTTGGTCAAGCCTCTGTGTCTCCAGCGGAATCAGATTAATAGAAGCCATGTCTTTTGCCTCCGCCACCTGAGAGGGGTCACTGAGGAGGAGGGAGATTTAGGAATGTCTGGTACTGGTCTAGGCGCCACTAATGAAATATTCAATCACTGAAGATGGAGAGAACTCCGAAGACAGCACCGAGCCTCCCTTATCCTCCCACCTCCAGAAATACATGCCCCGTCACACCTCAGTAATCTGTGCTCTCAGATCTGCTGGATGAGGGAACTTCTCACTTCACAGCCAAATGTCCGTGTGACAGAGCTACTTTGGAAAGCATTCTCTGTCCCCTTATACCATTTTCCCTCTTACTTCCTCTCCTTCCCTTGCAGCTGAGGTAAGCAGACAGGGTGAGAGGAAAGGGGCGGAGGCATCCTCATGACCTTGGAATTAGTAGAACTCCTGGGACACAGCTTGCTGGGTGGGACTGCATTGGCAGCTGCTGTATTTTTCCCTCCCGGGTGTACAAGATTAATGCATGCACTGGGGGTTTAGAGGTTCTGAGGCAGTGGGGGGCTTTGGGGGCATGTGCAGTCGGAGCAGGACTGATTCGGGACAGGTCTAAACATTGTGAGGGACTTATGTGGAACCCACTGGCTTTCCAAGGTGTTTGGTGTGTGAAAAGGCATCATAACCATAGGATCAATGCTATTATGACCGTTTATTCCCAGCTGGTATTGTGTTCAGCTTGTGACAGTGTGTGTGTCATCACGACAAAATATTGTCCTGGAGTCACTAACTGTAGAACCACCACAAAGGCAGTTTTACAGATTTTGTTAACATGGATACAACTGTGCAAGACACAGTCATTAAAGGTTATAGGTGTGTAGTTGAGGTCAAAAGTAAAGGCTTTTTGAGCTTGAATATAGGTGTGGTCTGACCCATGCTTGTGTAATAATGTAATAATGAATACTGACTACTGTTGACTACTGTTGACAGACGTCGCAATTGGTGTGATCCCATCACAAGATGGCTGCCAGTATTGCTTGTTTAGAAGCTCAGTCGAGGAAAGGCAGTACAATTTGGACTGCCTGGCCCTTGCAGCACACTATACTACCTTCATTTTTCTTCTTCTTTTTTTCCTTGGGTAGTGCAGTCATTCATTGTCAGCCCTTTATTGCAACTCTAAGGATTACAGTGCCTACAAAAGTATCTTCCCTCTTTGAAAGTTGCAGTGTCCAAATGCGCAAGGCTGATTGAGGCTATCCACACAGGCTTAATGCTGTACTGTACTACTAGGTAATGACTAGAAGGGGTGAATAGTTGTTTGATCACTCAATTTACATTTTAGATATTTAAATAATTGACACGACTTTGTAGAAATCTGTTCTCACTTTGACGTGAAAGAGTCTTTTGTCAAATTCCTGTCAAAGAATCCAAATTACATTGACCATGATTTAATGTTATAAAGCAGTAAAAGGGGAAAACTTCCGAGGGCTGTGAATACTTGGTAAAGGCACCACATATCAGTTACCAGCGTATTTTTAATACATTCCTCTATCAACTACACCTACTTGTTTTTTGAAGGGTGGCAGTAGGGTGGCACCTATTCCAACTGACAATGGGCTAAAGGCAGTGTACACTTAAGACAGGTCGCCAGTCAGTAGGGCTGATATATAAAGACAAACCATTTAATAGCAAATCTACAGATCAAGTCATTATTTAGCTGACTATTGCAAACAGTGCTCTTTGTTTTTTGTAGTTTTCCTTCCTTGCAGGAAGCCAGTGTTTACTATTCATTTTCTTATGAATCAGTTAGCTGACTCTTAAAACCCTGTGTTATCATCCAAGAAAGCAATAATAACGCAGACTTGATGTAATGGATAAGGTAACTGTAATATGTTTGAATATTCTCTTAATACCATACAGAAATGAATGGAAGCCTGGCCTTTAAAGTAGAAACAAAATCTAAAACTCTACAGCATGCTTGATAAAATATATATCAGTGTTATACAATTTATAATTGAAGGAAGAACACTGTAATAAAAAGTGACAGGATCCTATAGAAATTTGTAATCAAGTGAACACATGCTGTTGAGTTTGGTTTGAAGAACTGCAAAATAGTGTTTGTTCTTTCACATTTTTAATATTCTTCCTATTTTCTTTTAGTTGTTATTCAGATTTCTTTTCTCTTTTTTTCCTTTGTGTGTTTTGATTGAAAACCAAATGGATAATTGTAATAAAAAACATAATTGGGTTTGTAATTAAAACATGAGAGAAACAACAGACTGTTTTTTTCCCCACTTTTATAAAGTAATTCGGTCAATAAAAACGCACCTACCAAGAAGTTGAAATGTGTTGTGTTACTTGATGCCCCCAGTAACAAATCTTCAGTGGCAATTTTCCCAGAGCTCAGCACCGCAGGAGGTCCAGCAGTAGCACTTTCAATGGAGCTTCCAGACCTCAGCTGCTCAGGCAATCAGTGTTTTTTCTTCCTTATAATTTGGGGTGACTGTAGCTGTGCTCACACGTGTGTTTGTTTGTACACTGGGAGTTTGTGTAGCTTATGGTGTGCGAACACGTTGTAGTCTGATGCATTTATTATACTCGCGTGACATAAATCCAATGGCCTCAGGTTGTAAGTGTCACCAACTTGAGCAAATAAATAGTGGAAATAAAGGCGCAGAGTGACTGACATGTCATCCGCTGTTTGACTTCTGTATGTGTACTCAGGCCACATATATCTATTTATCCAACTGTATTTTGATTAAGTGAACAAATGTAGAAAGATAGATGCTAAAATGGTTGGGTCCCTTGCTCAAGATGTATATTTATCTTGGCACTGTGAGGTACTTTATAACACTAATCCTGAGGAGTTTTCATGTGTAAACAGTATCTGAGATTATGTAAAAACATTTTAGGATTATGTAAAGGAGCAATTAGTCAGCAAAGACTGCTGGCTGTGCGGCATGCAGGGACAAAGCTCACACTGGCTGTACTCAACAAGCCCTTTCATCTGGTATTAATTGAGATATTTCATTTAAGTGTCTCTCTTCTCACACGTATGTTTGTCGGTCTTTCTGACAGGTGTTGACACAAGAAAGCTACTACACATTCAAACAGAGCGATCCTGTCTGCTGCAGTCCCTTCAGTGATTCTCTCTTTTTATTCCACAGTTTCTCTCGTCATTTGAATTCCCACTGACCTCATGACGTAGCGTGGAATCAGGGAATTAATCAGGACTTAGGCCCAGCCTGTTCCGGCCTCTCATCTTGGGAGTGCCTACAAAGGTGCCCGAGCAGACCAAATCCTGGCTTCATTTCTCCATATGAACTCATTTCCTTGTGATGGTTCTCGAGTTCATGGTAATGTAACCTGAGGAGAGCATGGACTGAGGGCCTCCAGGGGATGAAAGCATCCAAAAGCCTGAGAATTAACCCCTCGGGTCAACTGCATTATCCACCTCTATTTATAGTTAAACTTTAATTTTTACCGGGTGAAAAAAGGCAAAAAAACAGGATTACAGGGGTCACAGCAAGAGATTTGCAGTTAATTAAATCAATCGTAGAGATTGACAAAATCTGTGGCTTTTTCCCTTCAATATTCTGTCCACTCAGTGACATCTTAATTAGATTACATGACTATTTCACAAATCCAGTGTGATAAGAGTGTGCAGTGGTTTTCTTTTTAAAAAGAGCTGACAGACAAAGGCAACAATTTAAAGATTTGTGTTACTATTAATTTAACCTTTTTTCAATCACAAAAATTAACATAATTTTTTTCAAGTTTGTTTGTTTTTTGATCTTGCTTAGTGCGGTGTATAAGCAACTAATACACCAAGAAAAAAGGATCAATGATTTGGCTTTCATTTGACAGAAAATTGCTGCTGGCTGTGTAGCTGGAGTCAAATGTTGGCATTTAAATTTAACATCGCAGACTATAAGCAGCCACACTGGAAAAAAATCAACGGAAAAACTGTCGTCACTTTATAAACATATCTTAATATATTCAGTTTTTAAAAGGTTCTTTCAAATCTTTTTGACCTCCCACTCAGCACCCATCAGGAAGAAACAGAGCAGCCTGGTTGGCTATATTTACTCTGATCTCAGAATAGGGTCAGCTACATTGATAGCAATATTGGAATGTTTGGTTTGCGATGTGATTGTGCATTTAAGGGCATGTGTAGGTGAGTGGGTCAGGCATTGGTGAAGAAAGATGGAAATGAACATTGCATCTGCACATTAGCCACAGAGACAGTGGATCAATGCGTTCTTTAGGTTTCTTTGTGGACAAAAACTGCTATTAGGCAGGTCTGGTTCAGTGCTTTTAAGGCACAATATCCACCAAAACAGAGTCAAAATATAATATAGGCTATTCAATGACTCATTAAAGAACCCTCCCAGGCGTATTCAAAAATGCATAAAATAGTTCAGTTTATCAGATAATACAATATTTGACATGCTGTATGTGCAGCTATAATTACCCAAACAATTTAATTGGATACAAGATGTCTCCTGCATCACTTCAGGATTATTCTCATGTGTGCAATGCAAGCCTCAAATTTCCAGATGACATGATATACTTCAAAAGTCAGATTGTGACTGAGCATAGACAAACTTCTTACTTTTAGCAGAAGAAGACATTGGAAAAAAGATATATCAGTAATGCTGTTCTTTTAACAAAAGTCAAAGCACAATTTTGAGTGGAGGGGGGTCGTTAAGCTTTGAAGGTATGGGATGTATGACATACTTCAACACACATGCTCACTAATACTTTCACAATAGATAACTGAGCAGCATGGGTTGAGTTTAGCAGTCTCTAAAAGATGACTTATTCACCAGCTGTAGCAGGAAAGGCACAGGTGTCATTAATAGCATTAATCGTGGCCTTGTTACATCAAGATTTACCAGAAAGCCAGGCAGTGTGAGCCAGCATTCGCAGTATGGCCTTTTTACTGGAACAGCTACATGGAATACAGCCATGATGAATAATATCTGTTGCGCATGTGTTTCACAGTGGAGCTGTGAAAATATATACACAGGTTTTTAGAGGATATAGTCCTGTTTGAAACAATATGATTACCGTGTTGTATCAGTAGTTAGACTGAAGCTTTGACTAATCTGAAAAGACACCAGGAAATAAATCACATATAAAGATATAGACGCTTTTATCAGCCGTCTTGGGACTCTACTTGAAGCCATCAACACAGTTGACCTACATCAGACAGATATGACCTGAACCAGCTGTAAGTAGAAACATCAAACCCACAGACAGCAACACAATCTTTGACGCAGAGTTTTCATGCTGCAACTTGTTGCTTTGAATATCAGCTGATGTGGGGTAAATTCAAGGCACATATTCTTTAGCTTGTCTGGTTAGACCGGGTGGCATATTATCGGTGGAGACTGTGATTCTGGAGAAAGTTTGTTGATGTTTAGCCAGTTAGCATATTTAGGCGGTTAGCATGTGCCAGATTTACCATCCCCATCGCTTCCAGTTTGCCTCATCATCACTCCTCTACCTTGTACCCCTCATCTGTGCACAAGCATGAAGCTGCACAAGGACATACACAGGACACGCTGGATTACTGTTGTATGAATAGGTTCACATTGCTATGCATCCCTTTTCCAGAGCAGGGTTGTGTATTTCAGTGCAACAACCAATGAGCAGGAGATATTTGCTGAATTTCACAAAAAGTGTATGGTATTGGACCCACTGACTACCCTTAAATAAGAAGATGGATGATAATCTGTCTGAGCATGATAATGACCAAGTGGTAATTGTTCCAGCAGCACGACCTTCTCCTTGTGTTGCTCCATTACACCCTGACCATGTCCTTAACTGCAGTTCGCAGCTGCCCCCCAGAGTAACGCAAACCCCTGCCCACAGCACAAAGGGAGCCTGTGTGAGGTGTTCACCTTCCCCCCACACCACCCAACCCCTCCACTCCCAGTGTGGCTGATGTTCTCCATTTGCTGGATGATGGACTGAGCGGGACAAGGCAAAAGTTCACACACCTTTCCTGTTCACATGGTGGGGAGGCCGGTTTGACCCCGCTGAGCTCGCTCAGGGGGCCACCTCCCATGTGCCACCGCTGGCTGCTGGCCCTCCTTCTTGCACTACAATTTGTCCCCTCATTTAAGGCCAGCCACGCCTCTGTTGTCCTAATGCCATAACTGCTCTCAACTGTGCTTGAGCTGCCATTTCCTTGCCAGGAATGGAGAAAGGAGGGGACGCAGGGGGAGGCAGAGAGAGAGGACTTTCTTTGTGTAAGGTCAATAGTAACCACTATATGAACACATCGTGAACATAATACGCTATAGTATGTACCCTTTTTGCCGAGACAAAAATACCAAGCTTCCACTAAATTCATGGACTTTTCTTTTTATACCTGTCCTGCAATATCCTGTTAAAAAAGTCATGCAGTTTAGTGGGGCCACAGGTTTCTGGAAAAATCTGATAGAAAAGTGTTTGTGTCTTAAATCAGTATGTACTCAGCATGTCTGGGTAAGAAGCTGCGACAAGCAAAACAAATGGCAGAGCCACCATGCTTCCCCTTTTCCCACAATTCAGCTGTCTCAGTGCAAATAATCTACCAGTGACTGTGCACAATTTGGCATCCCCCCTCCCGGCCCACCACCACCTTCCGTCAACACAGACACCCACGCTCTTACCCCGCCCTCGCTGACCCCCCCTTGTGAACACACTCCACTTCAGCCCAGAGGAATTCATTTTCTAATTTTCCTTGACTGAGAAAACAATACACATGCCTTAACAATGTTGACATCTCTAATGCCTTAAAACGCAGTAGT
Source organism: Dascyllus trimaculatus (assembly GCA_024666655.1). Lineage (NCBI taxonomy): Eukaryota > Metazoa > Chordata > Actinopteri > Pomacentridae > Dascyllus > Dascyllus trimaculatus. The sequence goes on from CM045454.1 coordinate 26,725,390, forward strand.
AATAGAGCTTTGATTGGTAGTAAGTGGATACATGCACATTGCAAACACACATAGGGGAGCTCCTCCACTGTACTGCAGTCTCTCTGACCTCGAACTAAAATGGAGTGAAATAAGGAAAGATTATCAGTTTGCATAGTTAAAGTTTATATTCAACCCTTTAACTGAGCAGAATTAATGTTTGCAGTGATCGTTTCTGAGAAAAAATGTTCTGTTTTTAAACACAGAACTGTGTTGACTCTAGAATTGTGTCTCCAGATCCACTGTCCTGTGAATTCTGTTTGTGGTTATTCGCTAACTATGGAGTAACACATTTAGACTTTATATGTGATTTATTTCTATTGCAATAAAGGTCAGTCGGGACTGACACACATGACTGAAAACAACAGTTGAATTTCAGGACAAAAACTGGGGCTAACAAATATGGACTGAGAGCTCTTTTACCATGGTAAGATGTAATAACAATAAATTCTGCCTCTCAGCCAATACTCAAGACATGCATTTTCTTCTCTTTTAGCAGTGGTTTGATTTACAGTTAGCACAGTGGAATAAAACAGAAGAGAGAAAGAAAACAGGAGGCATGGATGGATGAATGTTCTCAAAAAAACAATATGTTTCTGTAATGTTACGCATGTTATTCATAGTTTGGTATTTTAACTTTCATATTTTCTTCAACCAAAATTTGTGTTACTTCCACCAAAAGACACAATAAGGCATTAAATATGATGTAATTGGCTGTAATCCCACTTGACCCCTCCTATCCCTTCTGCATAGTTATGGGTACTTATAAGGAATTTGTTATATATAGGTCTTTGGTCACTTTATTTATGTTTGCAACCAGAACTGAGTGATAAAAGCCATATATTACTCTCATTTTGTCCCACAGCTGCAAATGCGTTTGTGCTTGTCAGTTGGTAGGCCTTTATGGACAGGAGTTTTAGTTTGTGGCTCTGTTAATTCTTCACAGTGTGTTGATGTGACTATTTTCAGTTTTGTGCTCTTCTTCAGGGACGTCATCTGCCACTGCTTCTTCCTGTTCTTTACTCTCAGCGGGGCCACAATCCAAAAAGAAATCAAAGGGCCTCACTCACAGTTTGTTGCTTGCTCATTGTGGCGCTACCACAGAATGAGAGAGCAAAATAGAAAAGCCAAAGTTATGAGAACAGGTCATAACTGATTAGCGCCGTAACAAGTCATGTTTATTGGATACAACTGTTTGCAAACTGGAGGGGAAAGTCTCTGGTTTGAATTTAAGATATTATCTTTGCATAATAAATTGAATGACACAGTTTAAATTTTGTGTATTCAAACACCTGTAACTTTATCTGCGTTTAAACAGGAGTGTAGACTGATGTCTACTGGATTTAAATTGCAGGACTGTATTAAAGAGCTGCTGCATATACATGCTGAGAGAGATACATTAAAACAAATGAGACATGTGCATGATGCCAGTTAGCTTGCAGATTCATTTTATTCTGTCCTTTTGGACTGTTCCTGGTGAAATGTAACACCCAGGAGTTCTGGTGTAGTTACTGTTTTCAGAAAAACTGATTTTGGCCTTTAATTTGTTTAACGCTCTGACATATTACAAGATATCTTGAGAATGAAATCAAGCACAGAAAGGTAGAAAAGTTTAAAAAAAATCATGGTTATCCACCTCAGAAACAGTTTTTCCTCAGTCATGGTTTTCACCTCTCTCAGGTTACATTCTAGAGGCTTTCCATGACAAGTCCTTGTCTGACAGCACTCATTAACCAGTTTGTCTCCCATGAACACCTCTCTCTGTTATAAAGGCTAATTGTTAGCCAAGTTAACGACTGCAGCAACTTTGCTTCCTCAGGCAGGTGATTTATAGCAGTCTACATTTTAGCCTGAGACAGTTCACACCAGTCCACCTGTCACATTCCACATAATATAGCAATACTTAATATTTAAGTAGTTTGACACATTGATAGGCCAGTCCACAAAATACATAAACTAAACAGTTTGAAAGTATTCAGTACTGGGGTCGTATTACTGATTTGATGGTACATTCTCCTTTACTGGTTTAAGAGGAAACCAAACCACATCACGACTAAACTTTGCAATCAAACGTGAGTGTGCACATGAGTATTTTACACCCCTATCAGTTGTACTAACTGACCAATAATTACTGTATTAAGTAACCATAGACTAATTGTTCTGCAAGTAACCTACCTGGGATGGATCTTTAATGTCATGTTTCCAGCACTAGCAACGTAAACAAAGGGTTGTTTTTGATACTCAGGTAACCAAAGCTTTGCTGTCCGGCTTTGCACAACTGAGACAGCCAAACAAAATCTGATCATTCCTTTCCCCCTTCAGACTTAGAAAACGACATTAAAAGGTCATAAAACCATGCTTTTATCTCCTGTAGACTGTACTGCAGCAATGCAATTTATTCTGGTATCAACAAGCAAAACATACAAAGACTGCAATTGGTGCAAAATGCTGCTGCCAGGTTTTTACCACACTAAGAGAAGTGACCACATCACACCAATCCTTGCAGTCACTTCACTAGTTATATATGAGTTTTGCAAATGATTTGAAGAATCCTGTGATCTGCTAACTCCCTATGAGCCTGAGATCCTCCAGCAGGGCCTGACTGATGGTTCAAACTCTCAACTAGTCACCAAAAGCAACCAGATCTCTGCTGTTTGCAGCCCTAAGCTTTGAAACTGTCTGAAGGTCTCGGGCAGGCAAACTCATGGACGGTAGTGACCAAACAACCAAATTCCAGTAATTTACAACTTTCATTTTGTTTGCCAATTCAAAAAAACAAATAGACATTGGGCAGTTTTTCAAGGGGGTGCAGGACTACTTGTTGAATGGCTAGCAGCTCCATTTATCACACAGATATGAGAATCGTACACATCTTCTCACAACTTTTGGCAAGAAAATGAATAAGTGTAGTTCTCAACATGTCAAACTATTAATTCAAAAGGTCAAACTGGCTATAAGTTTAAAGGACGTTTGGAAAAATAGGCCAAACATTATGCATTGATTTAATAGTGTAGTAAATCTATTTGCCTCAACATGTCACAAACCACTTAAACACTCTTGCCAAGTGATATGGGATTTCAGTCTGACCCTCGGGAGAGGACATCTCTCCCATGTCCATGGTTCCCTGACCTCATCATGTCCCCAGCCATTTATGTGTTACCATAAAATCATCTGTTTCTGGCAAACCATCCGTTGAGTGAGTTATGCCTGGCTGGGCAGTCGGGAGGCGGCAAGGCAGGCAGTCCAGTCCAGGAGACAGGCTAGTTGTAGTTCAGCAGCCCACACACACAAAAAAAGACCCCTTCAATCATTCCCATGGTTCTTATTCTGGGCAGCAAGCGTGGTGTCTACAGTTTCCCAGGCCCCTCCTAAAAAATGACACATTCTCAGACCAGATGCTTCAGACAGCCAGTACAGAGCTGTGATTATTAGCAGGGCCCTTTTTTGTCTGAGAGAGGGGCAGCCTATTTTTAACCAACGATGAAAGTTTGAATATCCTTCCACCCCTTGAGCACACCAACAACTGCTGCCAGATCCTGGAGGGTTTCAGCCCAGACTAGGGGTTCCTGGAGGGCATGGCTCCTACTCACAGCAGCGAGACAGCACAGTGCCATTACTGGCAATGCTGCATTTACTTTCTCCCAATGCACACAACCCACAGTTGAATGCAAAAAGTGCTATCGATGAGTGACTGAGAATGCAATAAGGTTAGTCTGGAGTTTTGTGAAGACATGTGACTGGCTTTGTGTTCCTTTGTTGGCTGGCAGTGATTGCCAGTGGCATTCCAAGAAGCTATATTCCCATACATTCCTACATGTTTGGAGGGGGTTCCGCAGTGGGGGCTGTCAAGAGAGGGATGCAGATGACAAGCTGGGATTGAGAGCAGAATGAGGGCTGTCAAAGCTCCACTGTATTAGATCTGTTGAAGAAAGGCAAATGCTTACAGACAGGACAAAATAATGTCTGCTGCACAGAGCAGGGCAGGCAGGAATCATTGTTGTTGGTGCTTACACACTCTGGATTGGGAAATGACTTAGAAACCAAAACAACCTTTCCTTGTGATTCTGCTCTGCCTCTCTGATCTGCTTTTTTTTTGCCTGCAGTTGCTTGTTGTCATTAAAAAAACAAATGATGCTGCACACATGTTCACTGGAAATGTGAGTTTTATAACAACTACACCACATGCGCTCTTCCAGAGTATTTCTGATGAGTTCACAACACTAAACCCACAGGAAGGAAAGATTTCATTTTCTTTCAGCATTGTGAGCTTTCTGTACAGTAGGGGGAGTGATGTGGATTTAGCCCGGAGGTCAGTCACAGTGGCATTACAGCGCATCAATTGAAACATTGTCATTTTTGTGTCTCGAGGTCCAGACAGCAGTATAAGGGGTGCACAGTTTACAAAGCCTGTCTTGCCCTGATACTTAATAGTTCCTTTAAACACTCTACATAGTGCAACTGATATGTAAAAGAAAGGCTTGTGGTCATTTTAATTCCCTGCTTGGAATGTTTCATCCTTATTTATCTAATGGACAAGCAATCGTATGGAAACTACAGTAAATTATTAAAGTGAAAACATTTATTTCTGTTAGACATCACAAATCCTACACATGACTCACATCCCAGGCAGAGGCAGCCCAAGGCTCAGCTAAAGTATCAGCTGAATGAGCATCTTGGACAAGGTTGATGAATAATGTGATTATCAGTGTTCTGCACTTATGGTATGTGTGAGAATCTCAACACGTACCGCTGCTGCCAAATACTTCAGATGTGTCCGCATATTGTCTTTAGACAAATACAAGCACAGATTATGCAAATAGTTTTTGCATGCACATGTAAGCGATAAACCTGACATGCTCTATCGTTATGATGAAGGCTCCGAGCCAAACAGCTAGTAAGAATTCCTCCTGCTCCTCAGACTTCTGTAGGCGCCAGCCACCACTGCACTGGAAATGACTTAGCCAAGGGGAGGAGAGGGGAGAAAGACTATTTTAGGAGTTTGCCTAAAAATATTTCATAAATAATGACAGGAATGAGTGTACATAGGTCAATGTGAGTTTATGAGTCACTAACAATGTCTGACATTGTAAAAGTGAAATGTATGGGATGCATAGAGAAGTGTGTGTTTCTGTCTGTGCATGCGTTGTTCTGTGAGGAGGGTAAATGGAAAGAACATGCAAAGTTCTCTCATTCTTTTTCTCTCTTAGGCGTGCTCTGTCTCCTCCTTCAATCAGTCTTTCCCTCATCTTTCCATCTCTCTAGGGGAGGAAGGTCTCAGAGTTTCTCAGGAATGTTGACTTCTCTGTGCCTTGGTCCCTTGGGGGACGTTGGTAGGGGTCTTGACCCTTCTCCTCCTGTATCCCTGGAGCCTATCAGCTAACTAAGTTAGCATGAGATAACTCTCTCCTCCTGGCCCCCTATTGCAGCCTCTTGCTCTTCCCTCCCTTTTTGTTTCCTTCACCCTGGGCTAATACAAGGCAGGAGCTTCATTAGAAGCAGGAGAACATCCATCACACTACTGTCTAATCCTGGCCTGTGGCAAAATTTGTCTTTCAACCCCTGTCCTCCTCACTCACACTCTGTGCCCAGACACTGATGAAATCTCCTTTGCTAATCTGTTACTGGGCAGTAGTGCCATACAGACGTCTATTTGTATATTCCACAATAACTGCATTAAGTTCCTGTTGTACTTTGTCATCCGCTTTAAATATATGTGGTTTGTGAACAGTCTTTTTGAAGTCTTATGTTTGCCATTTGGTGGTCACCGTCTTGTCGTTGTTCTTTAAACCAGATGTGACGAGTGAGGAGTAGATCTTTTCAATCACAATGTAGGTACACGCGAAAACAAACTGCTTTACTTTAAATGGGACCACAATTTACAAAATGCACATCATGCTGTATTGAGAAAGTCTTGCTGCAGTTGTGCAATATCATTTTGGACAATGAAATTGCTATTCCATTCCTACAACTGATGTCTTTGCTGTCCAGTTGCCCAGAGCTCACTTGGCCTCCCGTGTGTTTCCATCAGGGCTGCTGTTAAGCTCTGCATCGTGAGCAGGTACCGTTGGGAGCATTTGACATGTCATCACGCTGTGCAGGTCAGTCCCTCCCATTGTGTGTGTGGTTTGTATAAGAACTATAGGGAAGTGGCACCACAGTCCCTTTGCCCTAATAGGAAACTGTTTCTGTTTGTTGCACTAAAGAGCTACAGAAGATGTCACTCTTTGGTGATTACACATAATCAGGAAATTCATTTTTAAAAGTAGGGGCTAATTTGTTGCAAGTTACTGAACAAGCTAGAACCCCTTTTGCTTTGAATAATAGGGTATTATTCACAATATGCATCAAACACAGATACTTTTCATCTGCACTGCTTTACTTCTACATGTAGTGTTATGGAGAGGTTATTATGATCACTTGTTGTGATAATCAATGAATCAAGTGATTGCTCATACGGCAAATCTTGCAGTATGCAACCATTATTGTAGGGCCGCTAGGCAGAATGTGCTGCCTTTAAAGCCATACTAGTAAGCAATCTGCTTTCTGCTTAGTGTTTTCTTTGCTTGGAGATTACCCTGTCTATCCCGTTTTGTTTAACTATTTTTGCACATCACATTAAGTGAAAGGTTAAAACAATAAAACGCTATATTTTCCGAACCAATAAACCATGAACACAACTTTTATTTATTAGGGAATTCCCTTTTTTATATGTTGTTTTTCAGTGTTAAAGAGCAGGGTTTAGAACCAACAACATGCCTTCCATACAATTTTTCATACTTAGATTTCTAATAAATGAAGCTCAGTGATTTCCACATAGATACCAAAAGATATATGTTTATAATTGTTGTAACTGCAATTGACACTACTACACTGATAATTATGGTGATGGTTGTATAATACATGCTCTAGTGAAGCCAGCAGTAACAATGACATTGCTATCTGTAGTTGTCTATCCTCCTTTAAACCTAAAGGCAATTTGTCACCTGTATATAAGAAAGCTTAGATAGAAAACCACTACTGGCCTCTACAGCTAAACGTTGACCACTGCTGTGACCTCTTCAGGTCATTCAGACAATATATATCAGGACCATGAGCTGAAGACGATTGTGATCTGCCTCCCTGTTTGTTGTGTGTTTTCTCAAGCCTTGCTTATTTCCCTGTAAGGTCACTAACCCTGCAATTTTCTCCCACACACTGGTTAGTATAGCCTGGCTCTGACGCTGGTCCACCTCTTGTTCTCCTCACCCCGCTACATTGCCTGGGGTGCTGCTTGAACTTAGGGACACACTTCGTCCCTCAGTGGGAGAACTTGGAAGCAGGAGGAAACAGGCTTTTTTCCCAAGGTTGGGACAAGCAATGCTAGAGAAAACATGAGGATTGGCTTAAAAGGAAACATGGAGATTACATGGGTCTGAAAAAGAAATAGATAAATGCTGTTTAAAAATGTGTCACAGCAGAGGACATGCTAAAGAATGTGTTTAGTACTGACATGGTGACTTTTCAACAGCTCGAGGGTAGAGTTGTTCAATTAGAAGGTCAAAGTTGGAATGTGGGGCTTCAAATAAAAGAGGCATCTATGAACTTCTAACCTAAAATCTGGATCTGGTTACTCTGTTACAAGTTATTTTCTGCCATTATTTGTTAGTGCACCCTTGTTGTGCCTTGCTAAATATGAAACCACAAAATACTGGCTATTATTTATTATTTACGATTTCCATTCTGGAACCGAAAAACAAAGGAAATGGACAAGTCCATACCTTGTTTAAAATGAACCGCACCGTTTTCCTCCCCCTTCACATGAGCCATTTATTGCTCGTCTCTTAAATGAACTAGCTGCCTGCAGACGGATATTACTCATAACTCCAGTCACTGCCAAGTCCTGGTCTGAGGACCATTAAGGTGTTTAAAGTCAGCCATTCATATTTGTGCTGGATCGCCTTTCTCTATTTTAAATATCCCCCTGAAATTTTTTATGAAATATAGCCACAGTGATTTTCTGAGAGTGCACTGCATCATGCGTTTGTATCCTGCATTACCAGGCATCATTCAACACCTTACATATTATAAAGTCAAATTACACCTTTCTATTTTCCTGCAGGTACAGCCTGCTATATTTTACTTTGAACATGTTGAATTGGAAATTTATACAATGTGGGACTTTGACCCACCTGCAGCATTAAATATGGGCAATTCTGCCATCCAATCTAACAAGTCAGAAGAGGTCAGTTATTTTTCTTTGTTTGGTATCTTTAGTTGTTGTCTGTTGAAAAGGAATTGTGCAAGAATTGGAGCTCCATGCAACCATTTATTGTTTTGTTCACAATATTACAACTTTACTTGTGCTTAATGGAGAATAACATTGTGTCAAACAAAAAAGAAAAGGAATTTTAATTTTGCATAAAACCATCGAAATTTGCCTGTTGGACCTTTAGGATTTATTTTTTGAAACAACAAATATAACATCTGTACAAACGTTAGCTGTAAGCTAGCTAGAGACAATCGGATGGAATGTATGTGAGTGTGCTGGTCTGTGTTTCTTTAACTGATCACGTAATTTTCCTATTGCAAATCCAAAGGACGAATACTTTTTGTTGGAATATTTTAAAGCCCTTTTTTTGCTTTACTTTGCTTCGGTTCCCCTGGTCTTTGCATTGGGCTTCATATGCAGTCCGGCCACGTCAACAAATTTGTCCTACATTCAGTCTGAGCAGACTGCTATGACTGCCTTAGTCTACCCACACAAAACTGTAAATCTCAGCGCACATAAGCTACTTCTAGTGCAGACTACTGAATATTTTCCCACAAAGAAATAGCTTAAAGTTTTTGCAGGACCAAAAACATGGAGGAAATAGTCACCCAACAAAGAAAAGAAAAACATGGCATCATGGTTGCTCTTCATCATTAAAATTTTGGCACAAATTGGCAGCTGAAAACAAAGCTGTGTTTCAAAATGCCTCTATCACACTTTTAATGCATTTCTACCTTGAACTGCATTCAGTTTTTGATTAAAAATTCTCAGTACTATTCTTTCCCACCAGGGCAGTTTTGGTGGTATTGATAGATAAAGCCAAGTCCTCATGGTAAACATGCTTAAATCCAAATCAATCAAAGGCATAAAGCTGTAACATAGATGTTAATTCCTTTAGCAGCCATGTGCGGCTTTAGATTAGAAGGCTGCAAATGTTCACTCTGATCTCTGAACCAGGTGCTTTCAGTCTACCACTGCCGCTCTCTGATTGAGGGGATGTTAATCAGTGGAATCAGGAGGTGTCACTGATCAGTATTAAAACTTGCATGCTGTCAAAAATCAAGGTCACATTGTTTTCAGTCCTGTTCTAAGTTTTCTTCAGCTTGATCACATCATACTGACTGAAATGTGATCTTAAGACTGATATGTTTGGGAAGTAGTGGCTTTTCACAGCACTTTAACTACTGTTTTCTGCTTAGACTCTCTAACCTCTGTAAAAGGGTTTGAGTAAAACTGACTTCTTTGTGTACTTGTGCAGAAAGGCCCCTTGGGTGTGCTTTACCCCAAAGACTATGAAAGGCCAGGGAGTCGCCCACACGGCTTGAGTTACACTAGACCCCTGTGACCTTGGAGTCACGAGGCTAAACGCAAAAGTGACAATGTGGATAATTGCGTGCTAAAGATAATGAAGTGCTGATTGAGATCAATGACTTTCCCAAACACAGAAGCGGTGTAAGCTAGTACTGAATGAATCTACGGCTAAAATGTCTCGCAGCGGTGAACAATAGGCGGCCTGAGATACTCAGTCAGCCTAAAATGTTTAGAGAGACAGCTTTCTAAACACAAGTGTCAATCACAGCACTCATTTGCACTTTCACGCTTGAGAGCTCACAAACAGGGGAACAGGAATGCACACACATGCATGGATATCACAAACAGCTGAAACATGCAGGAATGATGCTGTGATTTCTATAATGTTGTGATCCATGTAAGTTTTTATTGAAAGGGACAGTGGTTAATAAGATATGCCCTCTGACAAAGACTGATTAAACAATTGAGCCTCTGTATTTATCAAAATAGAGTTTATACATGCAGAAACACACCTACAAACCTAAATACACATATTGACTTTTAATTGGAAACCATATGCATGAAAATATTTTATAACTAAAAGACTTTTTCTTGAGTTAGTCCAGCAGTTAATTTACCCTTTCGCAGTTTATGCCATTCCATTAGAGCTCAGCTGTGCTTAACACTGATAAATCATTCTATCATTCCCCACAGTATATGCAAATATTGCATTTAAAAATGAGCACGCCTATATTAAATGTGTCTGAAAGCTTCAGCTCAGTACTGATGACACGACCAAACATGGATTTGCTAGTTGCTGCTAGCTTTGTTGCTATCAGCAGAGAAAAACTCTTTACTTGGTAGCCTTTTCTGACTGCTGAAGTTACATGCTATGCACTTTTATTAATGGTAATAATTATATTAAACCAAAAGGGGTTTTGTGTCATAGGAAAGTGTAGGAGAGACAACCCATGCTGGCACAACTCCACTGGTTTATGATGGTAAGGTTCAGTTTGCTCAACATCTGTTGTTGAGGTCCGTCTATATCTTGTTTGCACTGTTTGCCTTTGCAGTTCCTATAGATTCATACAGTCCATGTATAGAGGATGATCTCTTTGCTGTCACCTTATGAACTTTAAGTCCTGATGGAGTCTCCTGGGTCACATAGATTTTCTCCTCTAACCACTCCATGATGATCACCTGAACCTAGCATGCTACATTTGGGTATTAAAGACTCCATTTTGTCTAGGTGTCGTGCGATTTTAAAGAATTTGAACTGCTAACCTCATGCAGTATGCAACGGCAAAGGCTCTGCAAGGACTCAAACCACCACAAATAAAATACTGGCAATCGTGTGTGGAAGTTACACAGCCTCCCCTAGTGTCTTTGTACATCAGTGTAAAGAGTGGCTGCGGTTTAGAGGGCACACATTTCTGTCACTCAGGGATTTTTGGCTTTAATTACTAACCCAGATTTGCTCCAAAAGGCACAGAGTGTTCTCACATGGTGGTAGTGGTTCTCTTGAGGGAACCTCTGCTAAAGTGAAATCATATGAAGAAAGTAGGGCTCCCTTGCTATGTGTAATGTAAAAAATACTGTAACATGTAACACATGGATGCTTATAAAGATATTGGAAGGGAATTAATAACACCTGCTCTTTTTTTCTGAATCAACCAATAGCTGTTGGGTATAATATCTACTGGTATCGGGAAACGTGAGACAAGCTAGAGCTACAATGAAATGCTTTGTTTTGTTTTGGCTCAATGACATTTTAACTGCACACAGTTCACAGTTATAAAGATTTGAAATTGCACACACTGCATTGAACACAGGCTAACACATTGTTTGTTTAGAGGGTTAACCACACTCCCTGGTTATGTGAAAGACCTATCTATCCTCATCATCATACACACGACAGAGATAACTGGGTTCAAGCAAAGTAGGTTTGAAAAAATATCTTGACCTTGATTGGGGCTAATGTATGGCAGGAAAAGAAGCAGTGGCAGGCCGAGGCTGAATTTAGTCTGGGTGGGATGCTGCTGATGGGAGCTTAAGTGAGCCAGGCAGAGCAGGGCGGGTATAGTGATGTTTAAGGACTTTGATGTAAACAAGATGAATATCTTGCATGTTTACGCTTAAATTTGGTGCTCAATTGTGAGAAGATTGGTTTACAAATTGAAAAATGAAGGTCAGGTGCAGAGTCTGGTAGTAATACTCACCTCCTTTCAAGCAAACTACACACTCAGATGCTTACAGTACACACACACACACACACGCCTGCGGGCACAGAACCTTTCTCATGTCCCATTCAACAAGCGCCATGTCAATCCATCAGAGGACCTGGACCACAAAGCTCAGCTGTCATTTCCCCTCCTCTACCAGCCAGGGGGAACTCCTTTAATTTTCTCCAGCCGAATGTGAGCCCGTAAACTCTCCGCTAATGTATTTTTGTCACATATTTAAGAAAGTCGTAGGAGTATTTATAGAGCATCCGAAGTGAGGAGGGGAGACGGAGCCCTAACTTGAGTTACACTGCTACTACCCTGTGTCTTGGGAGAATAAAAACATCTTGTTTTCATTATTGGAGGGTCAGGCGTGCGGGGAGGGCAGAGGAAGAGGGAGGAGGAGTGGAGGTAGCAGTTTAATGTGTATGTTTTATCTGATAGTGAGTGTGTGTGTGTGTGTGTGTGTGCATGTGTATAGTAAATGTATAGTGTATGTAATTGTCCACAGAAGTCCTACCATTAGCCCTGCAGGGGGATGGATCAGAGTCTGTGAAGACAAAAAGAGCTGACGACATCCAGATGACAAACATCAGCCGTTACCCAGTTATCCGATATGACATTACTAAGCATCCTATTTTGTGTCTACTGTGACCACTGTCTGTTTAAAGCATTTGCAGAGCAGCATTTTACGTGATAACGGCTGATGTGGTCAGCAAGTCTGATTTGCCTCTGAACCGCACCAAAATGCACGTACTGTACACAACCTTCTGTATGCACAGAATGCCGATTCGCCTGACCTAGCTACCTTCCTGCTGTCATTCATGAACTGTTGAACCTTCCCTTGGCCTTGTTTCTGCAGAGCTGGTTTTCTCAGGCTGTGTGCAAAACCATGTACATACTTGCTCAAGCACTCTTTCAAAGCAAGATCAACGCTTTCTGCAGTCCTACTTATTTCTGAGTGATTAGATTCTTTTTTCCCACTTGGATGCATGTTGAAACAAAGCACTTTCATGTTTAGGAAATTGGTGGGTGACTCTTCCCGCAGGCTCAGGACATGTACAGGTGAGCAGGTGGAAATCTCTGCATACATTATGGTCCTGTGTAAAACTTGCTGTCAGTGGAAAAGGAGGAGCAGGTGACTCCCGGTGTATCAGCCTCAGTGCAGACACATTCACATAAGCAACCAGGCTACAAAGCTTTTATCAAGTACTTGATTTCTTGAATGTCACACATTCAAGAAATCACATTGTAAAGCACTTTGGATACCACTAAGGTAGAGAAAAGCACTATATAAGTGCAGACCATTTACCATTTACCATACAGACCAGTTACCTTGATTAGGAGATTAGAGATTGAAAGAGCAGATTTCTTTGCCAGGTACACAAAGTTTTTTTACATGTGCAACTGTGTAGTGTGGTTCTGCATAGGTGATTATGTTTATATAGTATGTTGTCCCCCATATTGTTCTCAAGGACAACAGCAAATGAAAAACTTGCATTTGAAATTACTAATTGTAGCTTAGACTCAAGACTTTAGACAGATGGCTTACTGCTGTGACAGAAGTGGGGGAGAAAGCAACTAAGTTCACTGTCAAATTAAAAGTCTTAAAAGGTTTACCCTGTATTTCCAGTGGCTAAGTCTCTGCAGTGCATGTAAAATATGTTGTCTGATCACATACATAACCTGATTTTTGTCAGAGGGATTACCAGCAACATGAATCCTAATCCTAGCTGTGCTCAAATTGAGAAATTGGAAGGATACATTAAAATGAGTGACGGTTTGATGAGTCACCTTTTGTCTACTGATTTTATTAAAGGTCTTGTTACACAGTTTCAACAGTGTTGACCTTTATCATTCTGGCAGCTACAGCTGTTTCTTTTCAAATAAAGATATTTTTTTGGAATAAAGCCTCTAGACCAACCGCTAGCTCCTATAAAAACACCACACAGATAGAAACAATCACATCCTACCTGAGACACCCTGCCGTTACCAACAACAAGCGAGATAACACCGTTTCCTCCCTTTCCTATGGGCTTGGTTTTATCACTTCTCATGTGTTTAGAAATGGTATTATCTATTCATACAGCAGGAGCTGAGACACAAAAACCCTGCAGTCTTCCTGAAAATGTTTGTCCTCTGTCCTTATCACACGTGGCTCATCCTTTGTCACGACCACAATATTGACGTTATTGACATCAGCCATCATAATACTGTATTGTGTCACCAAAAGTCTGTTTTTTCTGTTTCCCTTCTGTAACTTTCTGGGTGTGTGACTGTACTTTTATCAGATGAAACTTTGTATATTTAAACTTTGAATTTATGACCTAAAAACAATTTTAAAATTGGCGTTTTAATTGCATAGGTTGGAAGATTAAACAAACACAGTGTTTTAGGGAGCTGGAGCAAGTGGTGGTGGACCTTCAGATATAAATCTTTCTCAGCTAAATCACTAACTTTCATTCTGTGTCACAATTACATGATAAAATATTCAGTCTAGGCTAAAACCTTGAGACAACAGCAAGACATCCCTGCTGCACAACTGAACACTAACTCCGAAGTTCTGTGATTTAAACGCTAACACGTACAGTAGTTTCCAAGGGCAGCACGACTGGTGTCTTGGTCCTCTGAAAGCTCTTTGAACCCAGCAGCAAACACATGTAGTGGAAGTGTCGGAAACAGGTGCTTTGTGGCTCAGGCAGCTCTCCCTGTTTGATATCCTTTATAAGAAACAGACGGTAAGTACCGGGCGTGTCCATAAACACAGCAAGCAAAAGTCTGCAGAGACCTCAGCAATGCAGTTCCCTTGTGCTATTAGCTGATGAAGGATGGGGTATTTCAGCGCTTTTATGAGGATGGAGACTTATGCTAAAACTATAGATTATAAAAAAAAGTGAAAGCTAAGGTGAGCTGTACGTGGTATTTCGTGTGATGCATCCCATAAAGCCAGGACTTGAACTTTCACTCTTGTGCTGCTTCATGAAATCCCCCATATAGTGCTCACTAGGGCTATGCTTTCTTTTTTAATTTTTTTTTTTTTTTTACAAAGTTCTGACTACCATCCAAAAATAAAACGTAATAATCTGAAATTACCTGTGTAATTTTAGAAATTATATTTGACACATTTAATATAGGCATACTCAAGGATATAAACACAAGCAGGGAGCATTCTTAAAATTAGTTGGCCTGACTCACTGCATGCCCTTTTGCTCCATCACTAAATTATTTGTTGCTGTTCTCTTTCATTAGAGCAACACGGAGAAAACCATCGAGCCCTGCTGACATGAAGAATTCTTAAAAGTAATGTAAGGAGGTATTTTTGATTCAACACAGATGGAAAAATCATAGATGCGAAAGGCCTTTTCTCTGACTGTGGAAAAAAATCATCTTAGAGTAATGTTAGGGAAGAACAAGTTCATTCATTGGTTATCTATGTAGTGTTTCAGCAAATTTTATGTTTGTTTTAGTGTCCGCTTCATAAATAAAAAGTATAAATCTACACACAACCTCTGCAAACTTCAAACGGCTGATGCACCTCTGTAACTTTAACCATGATATTGTCATCTTTAACTTTACCTTGATTGCTATTTGGTTCAAATGGAGTTACATTGATAATGAGCTGCTTTGTCTGGCTGACAGTAATTTTACACAACTCTAACCGTCCTACAGCCAAAAACACAAGTGAATGTTTAAATTAAATGTTAGGCTACATAATTTAAAACACATCTTAAACCTCTCTCATCTGTTGCCGGGAGCGACCTTCCAGTGCGGACCTCCTGTCAGAAGACTCCTCTTCCGTAGACATCAAGGCTGAAATGTGTCGCCCCCTCGGGAGAAGCCGAGGCCAGAACCACTGACATGCTCGACCTCCACCCAAATGATGCTGGCACAATAAAAATAAATCGCTTCTGATGATGTGTTAATCCGCTCTGACAAAGCATCTCGCCTCTGAATTAAGATGTCATTTTTTATCACCAAAGTGACACCTGTTTAAAATAGGGGGCCTGGAATGACTTATGTGCCTGTTATTCTTGCCTGTGAGCGGGGAAAGTGAGGGGAACCGGGCTGCTATGTGTGGCCTAGTATTTCACTATCATTAGAGCATGGGTGAAATGACCTCACAGGGGAGCGCTACGAAATGTTACTGTAGAAATTAATTCATTTGAACAGCTAAATTGGGAATGCATTGAATATCTGCAGATACCTCCGTTCTCACACAGTCCATCTATTGCTGTGTCATGGTAAAGCCTTATAAATCCTTACGTAAAAGTGAGAAATTCCTTCGATTATTGTATTTAGTATGCTTCATTTATCAGGACTTGGCTTGGCTCGTCACTAACACAACAGTACGGCACATATACTTTCTAGCTTGCAGACCCACAGACACACACACACACACACACAAGTGCACAAAGACTGCTGCTACCAATGTCACTGAATGATCGGCTTCCTGTGTAGCTGAATGCTTTGGCTCTGTTGCTGTCAGACTAAACTGTGGGGAGTCGGAGCATGCAGTCCAGATGTGAGCCAAGGTGTCCGCCCTCTCAGGCTAATCAGATTGATTAGGGGCAGTAATCTGGCGGGCTGGCACTGGACTCCGCGCTTCATGAGGCTGAGCAGTGAGAACTCACAAGATGGCTGGATGTTACACAGTCCAGAGCAGCTTAGGCCTGCCTGCTCCTCCAGCGCAGTGACATGAGAACGGTTAGGTAGAGCCGGGTTCTGACTATAGTATTATGTGTCTGTTTTAAATCAAAACCGCAGACTCCAAAGGTCCCAGTCGCATTGGGCATTCTCAGACCAGGCCTAAGCATATTTTTATCCTGTTTTTTGATGTAATATTGTGCCTTTTCAACTTGACTTCCTTCCATCGGATGAAACTGCCCAAAAACTTCAAATCAAAGCAGTCAGCATATAAGAGCGGAGCCGAGCTCATAAACAGGCGCAGCAACAGGAGGTCTTATTCAGCTCCGGCCTGAATTTCAGAGTTTGAATCCAACCCATTGAAATGATTCGAGAGGGATGTGGGAACCGAGATACTGGTGCTGACAAGCTCGCCCAATGATCAGAAAAGGAAATGCTGCTCTCAATGACCTTACTGTTACCCTTAGCAAGACCGCATAAGTCTCCTCTTTCTGATACCGGTCTCAGTCTGAAACATCCAATTCAGTCCCATCCCAGGAACTAGCCTTCCTCTCATTTCCTGTCTGTGCAACAGCCGTCTCCTGTTTAAATTATGCCCCAGTGCCTCCCCAGTTCCCCTGCACATAGCTGCGCTCTCTCCTGCTGTCTTTTTCCCTTCTCTCTCTCTCGCTCGCTCGCTTTCTCCATCCCTGTTGGCTCCAGCTGCATTTGCAAGCCATGTTATTCTGGAAGGGCCACAACATGCTAACAAGGTAGATCGCTGTTTGATGCTCTGTAAGCACGAGAGAACAGATGATACACAGTAAAAATACATACGTTTGTTTTGTTTTTTGCTTAAATACCAGGAGCTTTTAAAGGAATAAATCAACATTTTGTGGAAATTCACTGATTTGCTGACTCAAAGTTAGATGAGGAAATAACGTATCTCTTCTGTCTGGACAGTAAATGCAAATTTTGCGTACAGGGGAAACAGGATTGTTGTATTTTTTTGTGTAATCCATTTACAAAACACATCTAAACATGACGTTGGGGTTTTAGGGGTGGCGTGTGGCTATTCCTTGGCTGGGAGCTGTTGCCAAGCAGCCAGAAGCTGCTCCTGGTCAAAAATCAGTCTGGCACATAACCACCCATAAAATGACAGGATTTTGGTTTTTCGTATGGATTCAACAAATGGGGTATAATAAACTCAGGAAATAACCGTTTTCAGTTTTTATGCTAAGCAAACCATGTGTGACTCCAGAGGCATACTTGTCGCATTGCCAGTCTTATCTAATTCTCAGCAATTAGCATATTTCATACATCAGATTTACAAGTGATCAATAAAAAGAATATTTAACCTGACCATTAATAATAAACACAAATAATTTTCATATAAGAATAAATGAGCAAACTTTGAGGTTTCAGGCTGAAACAGACGCCTTTCTTTCTCCTCTCCTTGCCTGACCTACATCCCAAAAGGCCTCAAAAGAGCCCTGGTCCCTGTGACAAAATGCTGTTTTAAACATGCAGCTGAAGTCAGGGTTAATTCATGCCTCCATAACAGAAATCCTCTCCTCTGTGTGACCTGGCCCGGGCAGGCCTCCCCCTGAGATGCATATTAAAACATCATTACTGAAAGCTTTTTGTGCCGCCATTGTCATCATCTTTCAGTGAGCAGACCTTCAGCAGGAACAGCACTACATAAACAAGGTGAACCATATGAAAACTAATCAACAATGTAGCAATAAAAAGGCCAATTTTGGGGAGTGTGAAGAGACTGCGGTGAAAACCCAACACAGTCGTGACTTTTAAAGCACGCCGTCTCTGAGCGCAGATGTTATCGCACAATTTCACTGCGCACATGCTGCAGCCTCTATGAGATGGACATTGTTACTTTAACAAGGCATGATGTGGCTTTTAATGAAAGTACGTGAGTTCCTTAAGTCCAGACTATGTGGCTAATTCCCAGTAAGGCAGTTAAAAGTGAATTTATTGTTCTCGTTTACATTTCAATGCATGTTCCAGAGAAATCAGTGAAAACCACAGGTCTATTTTCCTCCTCTCTCAGTATGCATAAATGTGAAGGGGGAAAAATGCAGCCAGTCTTTTACATCTCCCCTACTGCTCTGACTGCACTCTGTGGACACTGAGGGGAGGGTGTTCTACATCGGTGCATTTCTCTACACCTCTGCAGTAATCCCACACATATACACGTACGAGACATATTCTGATATATAGCAATCATTTTAGATTCACAACTACAGTACCTCCTCTGCTTTCCAGTTAAACCACCTGAAATTATAATAATTTGTAGAACAAATACTGTAAAGTTTATGTCTGAAAGTCATGATATTTTGTGTAACCAGTATATTCATTGTGGATTTATGTGCATATGTTTGTATATATGTGCCTCCAGAATTGATTGTATGTGTATTCAGGCTCAACACGGGTGGAGTTTTGGATGGATGATGATGTGTGGGAATCATATTTGAATCAGTCTCCACGAAAAACCAACACATTAGTCGGAGAACAGATAGGCAATTTTCCCCTGCACAGCATTTGTCAGAGACCCACCCTGGTCAAGCCAAGTTTGTTGGTCCCATCGGTCAAATCACCCACTGACTGCGGCTCACTTACTGGTCAGGCACACAGAGGAACAGTTGCCAACAATATCAGCTCTGCACATTTGACGCTTGGAATGGCAGCAAGGGGTAACAGTGTGAACTTGAGTTTGAACTTTGGATCCCAGAAATGGTGTAACATGACGTCAGTAAATTGCAAACAGCTTGCTCCTGTTTACGGACCCGGCAAGTCTGTGTTCACTGTATTCAAGGAGTGTAAAGATTAACTGATACATGTTGGAAAATTGATACGAGTCAGAGGTATGTGCACTGGGTTCAAAACCGTAGATTCCGATGAAGTCCCGCAAAAATAAGCAAATAAAAATCCAAAAACTGATGTGGGTATCAAAAACCAATCTTTAGCAGGTAGCTGTTGCATTATCCATGTTAGACAGATAAAATAAGGACAAAAAGCAAGACACCATTATGCAAAATATAGAACATTTTAGTAAGATGACTCGGTCTGTCCTTACCATTAGATAATGGTAAGGACGGATCAAGGTACAGATTAGGTTTAGGGTAAGGATTCGGGTTGGGCAGCTGGTAGATATGGCATTAATGCTAATAATCGTCCAGTAAATGAATGTAAGTCAATGTGAAGTCTTCTAAAGGGATGTAAACATCCTGCTGAAGGACTGTCAATTTCATGAAGTAGGAAGAGAGGTAGGTTGATAGTTAGCCTGCAAGCTAACTTCAATAAAGGGATTTTTAACTACCCAATGTGAGTCGTGCATGCATGTAAGTAGTTGTAGTAAAAAGGTGCTCACATCTGGTAGAGTGTTACAGTTCAACCCAACAGAGGACTGAAGTGGAAACATGGCTACAACACTGCATTTTCTGATACCTAGTTTTCCTATAATAAACCAAAGGTTATTGTTTTCGGTTCCTCCAGACTATGAGAAGGTGTTTGATGGAACTGGTACTGTATGGTGGATGCCTTTTATCGTAAAGTGGACCTGATGTGCCGTAAATTGTCTACAATCATCCATGCACATTGTACAGCGAATCAGAATTGAACAGAATTGTTGATTAAATAAACAACTTCATTCTGCAAAACATGCAGCGGTTCTATCAAGTGTACAAGGAATAATGGCTTGTGAAAACAACTCTGCGTCAAGGAAAAGGCCACAGATGGTCACGGTAAACTTAGTTGTGGGAGCAGCCAGTTTGAAGCAAGGTACGGCAATGCTAATTTAAACAGCTATTTTCAGAGCACATTAGCTTCACCTTGTCAAAAACAGTAACTGAAGCTAGAAGCTATTTTATTTGCAGAGGCATGCACCTGTGTAGAGTCGTTAACAAAAAGAAACTGACTCTGGAAAAGCTGCACACAATTCCTTGTCAGCAGCATTCATCTGAGCACAAGGTGAAGCAGCAGCCCACTACTGCTGCACCACCAGATAAACCACAGAGTGATTTAAATGTCCTGAAAGCTGTTGGTTAACCCTCAGTCTGAACATGCCCTGGCCATTGTTTGAGTGAGGAAATGACAGGACTGACTACATATTGTAAAATTTATGATAGAATAATATTGTCTGGAGATTGCTGAATTGACGCTGTGGTGCAGGACTGTACTGTGCAGGAGTACATGTTATTTACCGTTGCTAAAGAGGGACATATTCTAGGCTTTTTCTTTTTGCTGTTTGAGGGAAAAAAAATCTGCTATTTAAAAACACATGTATAGATTGTCTAATGATCTGAATTAAACTTGAATATCAGCTGAATCAAATCTCACTGGTCATTGGCAAGATTTTTTGCAGAATCACTATGTTTAATAGCATTACAAAATTATTGCTGTCTGTTTACCATTTCCTGCAAAATTGGTAGTAAAATGTAATCAGTACATGTTATGTTATGTGTGCTGGCAATAGTTACTTCTAGAAACATTAGTCTGGGGACTGCAGAGAAAGTTTAACTGCACGGACGTTTGTTTTGATGATGAAGAAATGAATGTACCTCATCTTATGTTTCCAGTAGATGTTTTTCATATGCATTCGTATGAACATTTTCTGTTACCACTGAGCATTCTGCAGATACATTCAGTGTTAAAAACCCTGTCCTGAGATTTTACTTTTATATACTACTTATTTACAATTAAAAAAAAAAAAAAAAGTTAGAATCATAATCAACTTTATTGGCCAAGTTTGTCCACGCAAACAAGGAATCTGACTCCGGTGAATCTTACCTCTCTGTGTACAGTAATCAGACAAAAAGTACTTAATATAAGATAAAAGAACAATAAAATTTATTTAAAAAAAAAGACTGATTATTGCACTAGTGTACAATCTAGTTACACATTAAGACTGAACCTATCAGTTAGGTGTTCACTGAAAATTTCTAGTTTACTTGTTGACTGTTAGCTTCTCATTGTAGCAGCTAAGGCATCATTCAGCTACAGCATTTATAGTTATATTTTGCCACTTAAAGGTCCTGGTTAAGATTATGGAATGATCATATTTCGAGGTAAATACTAAATCCCATAATGACTTGACCTGCGAGACACACCGAATCTGCAAATTTTCCCCAAACACAGACCGGACTGAGGATGTGAACCACTGCACTCCTCTATCAGAGTCCTGTCTTTGGTTTATCAATCATGCACCCTAAGACATGTGTACAATCCATTACTCAAAAAACTTTGCCTGCGAACATCTGAAGCAATTTTGTTGGTAATCTCTGTGTAACTGTGAGACAGTTTAGCCTACTAAATGTACTTTCCAGGAAAAAAGGTTGACTTTCTGCTTCACATGAATAAAAATAAAATCTGTATTTTGTTTCTCACAAAACATTTTTGAAATTGCAGATTATTATTATATGAATGTATTTTTTAGAGGGATGGCTGCTTCAGAATCTATTTGTTCTTTTAATTTTTCGAAAGAACGTAAATTTCTCTGATTTCGCTCAACAACTAAAATGCCAAGAAATATGCTGTAAAAACTCAGCAACATTAAGTTATTTCATTATTGTAGCTTAAATTACCCAGGGTATAATATACTATATTGCTGTGGTCAGATTACAGCCATATGGGACTTGCTCTGTTTATTGTTGTCTCTACAAATAGGATAAGAATTCAATTACCAAACCCTAACGTATCATTATACCGTTCTTCAGCAGCATGCGTGTACGAAGACATACTGTAGCGAAGCGGGTCTTCTTACCACAGCGAGCAGGCAGCCTGACATGGTGGCCAATAAAATCAAAAGTACAACAACCCCTATTGAGTTTCATGGTCACATTTGACATCAATCACTGATGTCCAGGGTCAGCAGTGCGATTTTATCCACAGGACTCCTCTGATCACTCCCTCACAC
Source organism: Dascyllus trimaculatus (assembly GCA_024666655.1). Lineage (NCBI taxonomy): Eukaryota > Metazoa > Chordata > Actinopteri > Pomacentridae > Dascyllus > Dascyllus trimaculatus. Next base: position 26,747,723 of record CM045454.1, read on the forward strand.
TCCTCAGCAAAACAGGCCCCTACATCAATTCTTCACTGGGAGGGCCCTTACTGGACATGAGGTTGTTATTGCCAGAAGTAAAAAAAAAAAAATCATGAAGCAGTAATACCGTTGGAGGTCTCTTTAACAGTGTTCTTCAGTCTATGAGCAGCAAAAGGACAAAACCTGCAAGCGGGCCTTTTTTCCTGTAGAAAGGGAGAAAATTGTGTTTGCTTTGGAGTCTCTTTTGTTTCTCCTCATCACAGGAGTGAGGGGTCCAATGATTTTTATAGGCCATGCGGCTGACATTTTGATTTGGGCAGTGTGCTTTTGACTTTGATGTCAACCCCTGCAATTTTCTGCAGGGAAAGGTTGCGACACATCAGGGTGGTATGTGCAATATTTACTGTATTTCCCTCATGCATCTTACTCTCTGTCCTGAGAGACTACTTCAGAGTGAGAGATTAGAATGGAAATGATCAATCACTCAAGCTCCTAAATCCACACGTTTACTGTTCACACATGTGGGCACTTTTCATATTGTGTTCACATCCATCTTGTCTTCCATTGTCGTTGCTGAACTTTTCATTATGTGGTCTTTGAGCAACTTCCTGAATCTTCTTGCCACTATAAGACACATTAAAAGTTTTGTCTGCCCTCAAATTTTGCAGTCATACTCAACAAACATGCACGGTGGCCATTCCCACCATGCACTGGGAGACTATAGAAACAAAATATATCACCAAAACAACTCTGCTTCTGGAAATAGACATTGTAAGTCACACTGCAAAATTTACATTGTCACGCACAGTAAAAATAGTTCTTCTATGGTGTATATTATCATAAAACCAGCTACAGTTATTCATTCCTGTGCAAAATTAATTCTGATTTGACGTGTCATGCTCCGGTGCCAGAATTCTGAAGCCAGATTGTGCCATGTGTTTTTGTTTTTCTTTTCTTGCACATGTGAAGGACCATTTGGAAGCAATTTTTCTTTGTTAATATGAGTATTATTTTAATTGTAGTAATTATAGGTTAAACTGTTCGACCACTCGCAAGGTGCTCAGCAGCTTTTGACAACAGGACAACTTGACTTCTTTCAGTCTGTTTCACCTCTCTATAATACGTCTTTTTCTCCTAAAAAATAGGCACGATCAAAATTGTAAGACTGTCCACATTTAAGCCTCTAGTTTCACTGATGAAAGACTGGAAAAGCACTGAACCAGTACACTTTGACTACTAATAGCATTTTTTGTTTGAGACAAATCACACACGCACACTATTTTATGCTGAAAAAATAATATAATGCTACAAATTAAAATTCCATTGTGCATTTCTGTAACTATTTAATAGACAATAAAGCAGCACACATTTTCAAATATCCAAGGCTATACTGGAAAAAACTATCATGGTGTCTGTGCACAGCTTCTTGCTTAAACTCAGAACAGCAGACTCGTAGGTGTTTTTATACATGCTGCAATCACAGGTATGATTACCAGACATGTTCCACACATGCGCACTAGATTACATGGCTATGACCTTCTGATGGCAAGAAAAAACTGTATGCAGCCGCTTAAGAATAGGGTCAAGGATGTGGAATGCAGTACAAACATCATGACATTCATTTGGAGCTTAAAACATCTTACTTGCCCTTACTGTGCATACCACTGCAGTGCACACTAGAGGGTTACAGCACTGTGTTATTGTGCCAAAAGTGTATCTATCTTTTGCGTTTGTAATGATTCTGTAGGAATTTTGTGCTTTGCATCTTTCTTTCAGCAATAATTGCCATTCCTGAAATAAGACCCATTAATCCTTTCATATTTTGGCTTGTTTTACAGAGAAATAGCTCAACTTTGACACGGCCTGCACTGTGACAAATGAGCATGATGAGCAGCAAGAAAGTGAGGAGAAGGTTTTGGGAGTTCAACTGTTTGCTGACTAACCTCTTTGCGGTTTCCTCTTTCTCTGACCCCTAAATCACAACAGAGATACAGACGTCCAGCCTCGAGTATGGTAAAATGCAACCTTAAGCAGACCCTAGCGGTGGGTGGTGCAGCAAATTTCACTTACATGGAGGCGAGTTAAAATTCAGTTATGCAGAAGGATATTCAGATTTAAGTGAAATCTGACAAAATCTGATTTTTGCATGAAAAATTATCTCCTATTTTGTTTGTCTTTGCTACTAGAAAACTGTATGAAATGCGAAGCGAATTCTTTATCTCCCTGAACTGGCCCTAGAGGCTCATAAAGCCCTTTAAAGCAGGGTTTTTCAAGAGAATAGTTTATGTAAGCTGTATTAAGGTTTTTGTGAGAAAGTGAAAGTGGTAATTGTCTGCATTCCAACAGTTTCGATACATAAACTATGGAACCATCAGCCGTGAACAACCCAGCTGCTAGCAATTTGTGTAGCAGATAATAATCAGGCTACATGCAAAGCAGCGTTCCTCTTTCAGGCACTACGGCTGTGGCCCATGCTGTAAGGGATTTGAGACATTTAACGGAATGGTTGGTTTAGTTTAAATAACCTTGGACAAGAGGAAAAACTAGACCTCCTCTGGCCACATTAACAATCTCAGTCCAAGAGCAATCCAGATCATTTATCAAGATGAACCAAAGCATGGATACACTCATACTGTAGTCTACACAAAGAACACATGTGGCATTCAGGCAAGCTCTCATATCGTGTATTACTTCTACTGCTCAGTCAATTTTCAGAGGCCAGAAGTGAGCATTAATCATGGATTCCACTTTTAGAAATAAGCAGGCTTGTTATATGCTTTTAATAGAACTGCTGACACCGTGGTAGATTACTTTTAAGAAACTAAAGAGTTTATAGGCAGCAAGCGATTTATCACTGAGAGACACATTACAAAACCCAAGTGTAAACAGTATAATAACACAAACACATCTTATGTCAAGTTCTCCAAAGCAGCTATGGCAAAAATCTCAATGTCTTCACCACATGCAGACATGAGCAGCAACTGCAGCGTCCTCCTCTGTGATTTATGTCGGAGCTCACAGTCTCTCAGGGTCCCCCTCAGCACATGGTCACCTCATGAACAGCTGGGTGAGATATTTGACTGGCTGTCAGGCACAACTCCTAGTCTGTATTGTATGTCCTTTCATTGGTGCTCTATTCTTACATGAATGATCTGGTTTCATTTGAGTCAGGTGGCTCCTTCGGCAATGCTATCACAGCAAACGGGTCACTCTGATGTTTCTAGGAAATGATTCTCTCAGAATTATGTCTCGAAATGCCCTAAAACATGGCTGTTGGGGTGACTACATGGAGAGTATAAGCTAAAACACGATCTTAAACCTTAGTATTTTCAAATCACAAGTTAAATATGTCAGTAAATTGGCCCACATAAAGTTTTAGTGCAGTGCACCATTCATCTTGTCTGTGTAAATTGACGATTGGCTGTCAGCTGATACAGAGGGAGGTGTATCAGGTCAACGCAGAGCTGCCACTGATCTGGATTTTTCCCTCCAGTCCAGCGATGCCCCAACAGGTGCTGCTTCAGTCTGAGAGATTAGGTGATCAGTGTCCTCAGATTCCTTCCTACTTGGAATGTCCCACATGCAGAGGAGGACAGGCCTCGCTCGGCTTCCTGCGGGGAGGTGAAGGTAAGCCGGGAAGCTGGGTGAGAGGGTGAGTTGTTGAAGAACAACAGGAGCGTTTCATGTCATATTGTGAGAAAGAAATGATTAACCAATTATGAGTCAGTTAGCTTGTTGCAGAAAATGATTTCTTTTATTATCATTTTTCAAATTAAAATGCCAAATGTGCAGAGTTATGGCTTATCAGTCGCGAAGATTTGCCTTTTTATGTGACGGTGAATTGAGAATTTAGGTGTTGTGGATTGTTGACCAGATGAAACTGTCTATCATTCTTCTGAGGCAACAAGAACCCTGTAAATGTCATGTTTTACATTCAAATGGAAAACCATCCAGCTACTGTTGTTGCAGGTTGTTTTCTGTTTCCTGTTTTTTCTTACAATGTTTAGCGCTTTGTGACGACTTGTGTTGTAAATATGCGCTATATAAATAAAACTGAATTGAACTGAATTGAATTGAATACTGTATAAACTCTGATGAGAACAAAGGACGAAATCAAGTGACATTATTGTAGTGAAAAGTGAAAAGTCAATGTAGAGAGGAGAAGGATTTAGCAAAACCTCAGACTTAAACATTGGCGACAGCAGTTTGTTTCCCACAGTTAGTGTTGGCTTCTTTTACAGCACTGACCACAACTGTTCCCTGTTGGTATAATTGCGATGACAATAGTCCCCCGCTTCTAACAAAACAGTAGTTCTTACCCAATCCACAATGTGTCCATCACCACAACATTGTCCTTTATCAAAATCCTTATTTAAACTCAAACCATCTTTCCTTAAACTGAATGAAGTTATCCTGGGGATTGACATGTAACAAGGGACCCTGTCTGGGCTCATATTGGAGTGTTGCACTTAGCTGTAGCCTCAAAACCACAACTGTTTTTATTTGTTCATTCTTCTCTGATAATAACGGACAGCTACTGTTGTCATTTTCTTCAAATCTCCAAAGTCTGTTCCACAGAATTGTTTTTATTGCTGAAAGACTGATGCTGGAAATGGAAAATAAACCATGGTTAAGGTGGTCAGGGATCATTGTTAGAGCGAAACAATAAGTTAAGGTTGCAGAAAGATTATGGTTAATGTTAACTGCAGGTCTGTTTTGCGATGCAGGATGCATTCCATAAAGGACACACTCCTTCCTGCACTGGCACTAAACAATTGGATATAAATTATGACCATGGAACCGTCCACTAGAGACGTAATTCCCAGATATACTGGGCTGCTGGTGGAGCTGAAGGTAAGTAACATTGAGAAACAGCATGATCCTTTCTACCCTTTTGCACCTCTGCCAATAATAAAAAAAACTTACTTGCTAGCTTCAGCACTGTTTCAAACTTCTGGCAAATACATTCAGATTTTTTTATGTATAAAATGAAACTCCAGTTCAACAGAAAACTACCTGTAGTAAATAAATAGGATGTATTTTATTTTGTGGCATTCATGAAATAATGAGCAGATATGGATGTAAATTTAAATGTTCCTGCTTGGTAAACACAGAGGGATTGTGCATGGAGACAGTGATGATACAGTGAGAGTACTGAAGGGTCGTGTGCAGATGAGCCCGTAGGCTGGGTAAAGGGAGGTCACACATGCTTTGTGTCCCCCAGGGAGTCGTACGGGGCGAGACAAGAGTGGTGCCTGCGTTTGAGGTGCAGCTCCTGGGCGCCACACAGATGAGCTCATGAAACGCTATGCTGTCCGCCTAGCCGGGGGTGGGGCATGGAGGGCGAGAGGAGAGGGCATCCCTGCCATCAATCACCCAGGGTGGAGCGGGGACCCACGGCTCCCGGATGAGTCAGACAGGCAGGAGGAACATGGGGCCAAGGCCACATTAAAGGCATTGAGTGTCACCCCTCAGCATGAGCGGGTGGGGATGGAGGCAAAGGAGGGAGGCTGAGGGGATAACAACCAGGAGGTGTGGTGCCACGTAACTGGAGAGGTGTAGCTGAGCGTGGAGACAAAGTGAGGAGTCGAGACTGGGGCAGGGGAGGGACACATCTGAGGGAGAGCGGCCTGTGAAACTTGAAGACACAGGCAAAGATGGAAAGAGACAGACATTGTCAGAAGCCCAGCTTACGGCTCAAAGCTTAGTCCATGAACTCATCACCTCTGGTCACATGTTGCGTAGCTCGGAGAAGAATGCTTTCTATTCTTTAAATGTGCCCGTGCTTGCTCAGAGTCAAGAGTCAGTCAGGAGCAATTTCAGGACCCCGTCATGCCTATAGTGTTCTGGACAGGAGTGTGATCCACCCCTATACGTGTTGGCAGCAGTTAGAGACTCTGGGTGAAATGGTCTGCCGGCACACAGCCTCACGCTCAGGGATCTGGTGTTGACAGACAGGCAGCAGACGCACCAGGTACTAGTCATAGCCGATCAACTGGCAGTCCTGGAAATTCATTCAAATACAGACAATCCTCCTATAATGTGAAAGTGAACGTTCAGATTACCGTGGGACTGAATGTTCTATGTGGTAACATTCTCGAAGATTTGTTCGAAGAAAAAATAAACAAAGAGGTTGTTTTTAATGTCTGTAAATAAGAGAAAAGTAACCTGTATTAGTGACTTAAGAAAACCATGAGCGCTTTAACTCAGATAACCACATAATGCTACTGACGTTTAACACTAAAGGAGACAGAATTTAGACATAAATCGTGTGAAAAAACAGAAATAGATATAGATGAAAAAATTGTTATTTTTCCTATATTCAGTAATTGATTAATTATTTTTGATCATACCTGTATTCATAATTTACATAATATAAATACTACACTGCACTACATAAAACATCCTATAATGATCTGCACTGAAATGGAAACTGAATAACCTTATATGATCAAAACTAAGCAGGGAGCTGCAGAATCTCTTAATGTAAATACTGTTGTATGTGTACAAATTACGAAATGAACACATTGATAACTGCAAGCATGCTTACCATTTTCATTTAGTGTATTAGATTCAGCCATTAAGTTATAGCCAGAGCAAAAAGGATATTTAATGAAATACTTATAACAAAATTTAATCATATGTACACATAAACACCCACACACACATATATATACATACATACATATTGTAAGAAGATAATTATTTTTTGCAAAACTAAATGCATATTTCTAGGAAAGCTTGGGTCAAATCTGAAGATATACTTTTGTTTACAAGTCAGCGTTTTAAAAAACAATCCTAGCCACACTTTTCCCTCTTTCATTTCTATGTCTTGACGCAGATCATACAATCACTGTTGCATGCTTTTTAAAGGGAGCACCTGTGATACATAAATCTGTAACAAACTCCCAGACTAGTATGTTACATTTCTAATAAGCGTCACCAAACAGGGAGGGGGTAAGTGAAAAGAATGGCTACTGTATGGGTTTGTAATAAGAGCCAGCTGTGGATGGCCATGTGGGCTCTGCGCTGGGAGCATGCTGCTGGAAGATTTGCGCCAAGAAGAAGCTGGCAGGCACGTCATAAATCCAGCTTGTTGGGTACGGTTGTTTTCTTGAGGAAGCTTGGAACAACAAAATTGTGTTTTAATTGGTGAGAAATCCCTTTTGAGCGTGTAACACTTGATCCTACAAATGGATTCCTCTCTAAGCACCAAAGTTATGCATGTAAGAGACTAGGAGTTTGCGTAACCCTAATGCTCCTGCATAGCATGTCAGGTTTTATGAAGGTTTTCAGAAGTGTTATCCTTTGGCCATGTATTTTTGACAGTGACAGAATACTTGTGCACTGGAAGTATAACAGAACGAAAACACCCCGGGATAATACTGGATGGTATGGTAGGTAAAGCTAAAATGCGAGTAGTTGGTGTTCCAATCCAACAAGTTGCTGGATTTGCTTCAGAAAGCAACAGGTCACAGTCACAGCCCCAGTAATAATTCTGGGAAATGGGGTGGCATTTCACAGTGCTAAACCTGCTCCAAAGGAATTTGTCTGTCCTCTGCTTAAATAATTACAGTAGAAAGTCTCTCGTATAAAGCATGTGGGACCACATTTTCTCCCTCTCTCTCTCAGTACTGCATGCAAACATGTGAAAGTGTGTGTAGGTATGAAAAGGAGAGGTAAAAAAAGAAACATTCCTGTCTGAGCAATCACTGTAAGCACTACATCATGTTTATTAACAGTACTAAATCAGAGTCTGTGCCGCAGAGGGGAGCTACAATGCTCCTGAGGAGCCTCCAGAATGACTCTGCCTGGGTGAGGACACCATTGCACATTTGGAGCATGTAATAGGAGGAATGGGAGTTTTAAAGACAGATCTTTTTTGTTACTTTTTATTTTATTCTTCTCTTTCTCTAGCATAGTAAAAAAAGAAGTTCCTTTTAGGAATTTCCTCTGAGATTGAGGAAGGTGGAATGCTTTAAATAGTCAGAGCCTTTTTCTCGCTTATTCAATCTTCTTGTTGTTCATTTTCCCACAGGTCAGGCCAGTTTCTTTTCATTATTACTCTGTGAAAGATTGCAGCCAGTTTAGGAAAAAAGAAACAGCCTCCACAGTGACAAACAGACACAAGGCTAAAATTGTACATCCTCTAAACCTTATACGTCCATATTATCTTCCTCTCCTCTCTCAGCCTTCACTATAGACCTCCAGGGCCCCCTTGCTCTCTGTGTGGGCGTCGGGTATGGTTCAGGACCCAGGCAACCAGGGACAAAGTGGTAAATTCACACATACCCCTGTAGCCCCGCACTTCCTGCTCTCCTGCAACCCCATTGGTCCGAGTGTTTGTAATTACACCTCTGAGCAAATGCACTCTCCCTCAGGTACAAATTGCTGATATGCTGCTTTTCTAAAACACAGCCCACCACTACCAGTCATTAGCCAGATACTCTCATAGTGTGTGCCCACGCTGGTGCCTGAAAACACAAACTTTCACTGAGGTAGACTTCATAATGGCTACCTTCATGTTTCAACAAACCTTGATGCTCAACTGATGTCAGCCTCACTTTTTTATAAATCTTTTATGAATTAAAATTAATTTACAAACATGTAGGCAACTGATTGGTTTTGCCAATTACTTTTTAATTAAAAACAGGGCAATCCAATCCAGTAGAATCCCTGGTGAGCAGCAAGTAAGCTCCCCAATATCCTCTATATACACAATTGATGAAGTTGCATGCTCTATCCTAACAAACATGGCCCCCTGCACTGAAGTACGGGCACCATCAGGAACCAGAATAAACCTCTTACAGCTTAATCAATGACTTACGATGGACCTAAGAACAAGAAACACCCATTCTTAGACAACATATAACCAGCATACAGAGCAACATATCTGAAGTCATACCAAAATTTGAATTAACTGGAAATAAGTTGGAGTCTTGGAAGTAGGCATGAACAGCAAAGCTCCACATGCGAAAGTGATTAATTTGGGTTTTGTTAACATGAAATATAAGCAACAGTCTGTCAGTTTTAAGAAAGAAGAACTCAGTAAGAGTGACAGAGATATGTAACTCTTTCACCAACAGCTCCTAACAGGAGAACACTGTGTTATACTTGACTAATCAGTAGACTTCTTTAAATCCCAATTGTTCAAAAATATGGTGAAAGAAACATTTCATTGTACATTGTTTACATATATATACACTGTCTAGGGTAAACTATGACTCTCACTTGGATTTAGCCAGGGCAAACACATAACCTATTCATGCATATTTATCAGTGTAACCAAAACTACTTGAATAAAGGAACAACAAAAACACAATGTCTCAGTTTTGATTTTGTACTGAACAAAACTGCCATTCAGTCTTTAACAGTCATCACAGGGATATGAAAAGGAAAACAAAATAAAAGACCCCAGGTAATAGTTTGTGTTTTAGAGTGCACTCTTAGTTTTAGGTTCTTTTGAGCATGTTGGGGCGCTTAACGTTGTAGCTTTTAACGACACTGCTGTATTGTTACCTCCAAGAAAACCCGCTTCTCCACATCCACCGCAACACAGCAGCAGCAACCGGGACAGGAATCACACTTCAGCAGGCGGCAGACCCTCCTCAGCAGTCAGCAGAATCTCCTCAGCACCTGGAAGATGTCCGTGAACTCCGAAGCTCCTCCCGATCTCCGCTCTCACTCGTCTGTGCAGCGCAGCTACCACGAGGCGTGCGTGGCAAAGCTAGCGAAGCTAACTCGTTTCACAGGACTAAAATTCACTTTTCAGCCGTAAAAGAGTCCCAAACTCTCCTACATTAGCGTGCGTTCATCACAAGTCAAGTAGCTAAAAGTTTCTTTCAAGTTTCACTCAGTAAAGAAACTTTAAAGTCCGAACATAAATTCATTGGCGGTGACGATCTGTCTGTGTACCGTCCTTCTTCCTGCGTCTCTCCTCCCGAGCCACTTCCTCCCCTCCGGTCTCTACTTCCGGTTCAGGTATTGCTATTAATAGTGAACGATTTTTAAAAACACCATGAACAATATAATGAACTCAATCACCCTTCTTTCTTTAGAATAATTATAAAAAAAACATACCTACACCCCTCTCAATGATATGTAAACACATCACAAACCTCCAATTTCACATCTTATCAGTAGGTGGCAGTAATCTCATGTTTTAAACAGCAGAATCACAAAAAAAGCAAATAACTGATGCTAATGCAAATCAGGTTATTACATATACTACTTCAAGTTTTGCAAGATGAGATTACATTTAAGATGGACTGAAGATGGGCCTGATCTGTGGAGGAACCAGAAACACATATAGTTGTGTCTCTGCATAAAGGCATACGTTTAAATCATTTTATTTACATAGTAACAGACCAAAAATAGATCCCTGTGCCATGCCATTACTGCTGGCAAGAGGAGGCAACATCAAACACAGAGTATGCGATACTTGCGATACTTCCATTGAAGAAAGAAAACACTAAATGTATACAAGCAGTCACAACCCACATTACTGACCCTCGTGATTTGACCAAGAAGATAATTGTCACGTTCATGGTTCACTTTTTAAAAATCTGAACTAAGTTCACAGTCCTAAAAATGAACTAGTTTACGTTCGTTTGTTACATTTTTTATATAGATAAGACACTATGTTAGTCATTAGAACCAAGTGCGAACGTCAGTCTGATGTTCGCACTTGTTTTTTCAGACCAGGTGGACACAGTTTGCATAAAAATGTGAGGTTCTTGCTGTCTGCGTCTTCATTTGCTAATTCATAAAACTTCGCTAGGTCTTCTGCTAAACTGGCTGCGGCACTAGCCATGCTTAACTGTCACCAGTGTTTGCATTAACTGTCGTAAAACTTGAAACCTTTCTCTCGCGAGAGTTTTCAAATGAACATGAATGTGAACGGTGCATGCCGCTCATTCTCACGAGAGTGAGTGCATTCGCGTTCATTCTCATTATTTGAAAACTGATCCGTTTAGTTCAGCGTTCACCAAAAATATGAATGCATTCAGTGAACGCCCATATTCATGTGCACCTGTTCTTTTTCCTCTTGATGGACAGATGTTTTAACAATAATAGTTTCCATTTAAAGTTTGGTTTATCTTATGGATAGTGAGCTCATCATGGAGCTCATTTTTAATGGTCTTAATACAGTTGAATGCTTCAAAGCACTATTTGAGCGATCATGGAGTTTACATCCAGAGTCCATTCTCTGAATTTTGCCTACAAGTGTACCTTCTTGCGAAAATGGGGTTTTGTCTACCAGCTGTGTTGCCTACACTGACAGGTCAGCTATCTCTAATATTTAAACTACTTTAAGAAAAAAAAGTGATTGGGGAACGGTAACAATCATTCACACAAATTGTCAGATTTGGTCACATAAAGACGTCGTTTCACAAACTAATTTGAGGCATGCAGTAGCATTTACAAGGGACGGATGGGGGAGGGTTTGTGAAAGGTGTAAGGGAGATCAGGCAAGGCAAGGGCCTGCTTGTAAGGCCTCGAGGCCGAGAGATGCTGAGCACTCTTCACCCGGGCAAAGGTTCATTCCGATCATCTGGGCCAATCTGTTCCAGACGTGGTAAATGACACATTATTGGATCCAGACCTGACAAGGGCTTTGTGTATATTACATTACCAGACACCAGGCTCACTTAAGCTTCATTACCTACATCCCTCCTCCCCACCAAGACAGAGAAAAAGGAGAGTGAGAGGGGAAGAGAAAGGGCAACTTAGATCTTACCCCAAGCCATGCACAGAGGGTGCTTTTTCCTCCAGGTCAAGCTGATACTCTGCATTCAGCTCCCCATCACACAGCTCTCTTTCTCCCTCTCTTTTCCTCTTCTAGCTGCTCTCTGCACTGCGAACCCGTTAAATATAACAACACCAGAATCCACCCTAGAACACCCAAGATGATCCTACCCACAGGGACTTTTGGGGAGATATTAGAAACACACCAAGGAGGTCGCCCCACCCTCTTCTCTTCCCACACTGATGGAACCGGCCTTATTTGAGAATTACCAACCAGCATGGATGTGGAAGACTGCAAGTTTTTTCTGGTGATTAAGTCTGTGTATCCACCATTGTTACCAACTTCAAGCAATTTCTCACTTAAATGAGGCACGTTTATGACTATTTGGTGGACAAAACCCTTACATCTCCCCTCAAATTAAAGAATGACTCCCTAAACCGAATTAAAACCCTCAAGACTGTGAAACTACTATGCACTCAGAATAACATCTTAACTATAGCATGTTATGGTGGGAGGTTTCCTGTGGTTTGGATGCCTCAAGGTGGGATATGTGCCTTAAGCAGTTGGCGGATTTGGCTAAACCTTCTTTTATTTGGATGACATACATGAACACCCATACCACACATTTCTGGCAGGGACCACTTGCTCAAGTTTCCATTCTGCACTTCTTAAACTACAGACAGGTGTGTGTCTGTAAAAGTGAGCATCTGCAGGAGTCTGTGCGTCTATCCATAAGTGCTTGTATATGACACTACTCAGGTATACATTCCACAGCGCAGGCTGCAGGCTCAGATTCCTTCTTTAACATGTGGGCATCAGGCTACTATCTAAACATGCAACTCCAGACAGAGGCAATTTGTAATAAAATGATTTTGTGGCATAAGGTCACATCTTTGGCCTCAGTGCTTCTACCATTGTCAAATAGATTACCCGTGATGATTTAGAGCCTATAGAAAAGCTCTCTATAGCACAAATACAACCACACCCTCTTGCTCTCCACCCAGAGAAACTGTAACAGTGAATGGATCTGTTTTCCGACCAACAAGAATTTAAATGACAATCACCCTCCACAGTTTCTCAGCTGCATCACCTGCCAGGGTACAAGGACAGGGACGCAGCAACGGAAGCTGCTCTAAAGATATATGTGACTGCAGGAATGAAAACTGAAATGTGCACTCGAAAGGGTCACTTAAGATATATGTGCCACAAGGATTACGGTTACAGTAAGAGGCTCACAGCTGTAGCTTCCTCAGTAGCCAGAGAGAGGTTTAGAAACCGCATTATGTATGGTTTGCCATATGTAACGTAAAAAAAATAACAGCTGCACTATGTAGGATCTTACGAGGGATGATGGCTTTATTATTTTTTGTGCTTAAAGCACTGCTGTTCACAGTATGTGATAACTGGGTATTTGGCAACAAATATAAATTAAAGAATAGATTTAAAGAGTACATGGAGACATTTGCTTCTTGCCCACATATATAATGGAGCCATGCATACATTTTAGCATGGCATGGCCTTTCAGCACCGAAAAATGCTAGCCGTATATTTCATCAACATCAACTTTGTCATTCGTCACTTTCTACATGACATCACTTATTTCTGTTTTCCTCCTTCTCTCATTCATCGCTCTGCTTTGGTGTTTGTTTAAACTCTGTTCATTACAACTGGCTGGTTGCAGGGGTCACTTTGATGCCAAGAAGTGTGAATACACAATGGTAAGTTTGCATTCCTGGTAACATTGTTGAAGAAAGAAATTTGGCAGACTTGGCTTTTCCTCTTACTAGAATTTCAAAATTCAGACACAATGCAGTGCCTCTTTAACCATTATTCTTTAACATAACTGCTGTAAGAATAAATGAGAGTATACATTATTTTCTTTAAAAAAATATTAAATAACATTCTAAAAACAGCAATGTTGCAGTTTATTAAAAGTAAGTAAAAATGTGGAAAGAAAGACAGATGCTTCTTTGTGTCAATGACCGACTTTAAATGTAACGGCAGACTAACATTACAAGTAAAAAATCTCTCTGTTATTCTGCCCTTCACACGTCTGCCCATGTCAGACATTACGTGTGTGTGTGTGTGTGTGTGTGTGTGCGTGCGTGCGTGTGTGAGGTTAGATGGTCATGGAAGGCAGCTCGAGCTACACTGTTCCAGCTCATTAGCCGTGATTAATCGGCATGTGAGCTTTCCCATGGTCCTCTTTGCCTGGTGGAGACGGAGCTCACCTTGGAGGGCACAGGGAGCCCCGGCTGCTACACCACCACTGTTAACACTCTGCCACATGTAACAGCGACTTGTATACATTTTATTTTACTCCTCTCTGGCATTTTTGTGTTTACTTACATTTGTGCTGTTTTTAGATGCTGTACTTTAAATTGGTTATTATCACAGCTTTATAGTTTTATCCAATTATATAGATGTGCACGTATATTTGCCACGTTTGAAACATATTGTCTCCTAAATTACAGTGTCCATGTCTATAGATGGACATTTAAGTCCATAGCAAGGGAATAATTATTTAGGTAAATATCTTCAAGTGAGAACATAAATTCTACTGTGCATTATTTACTGATATTATTAAAATATTTTTTGAGATAATCAAAGCCATGAAGGACGCAATAGTTACTATAACCTAGAAAAGGCAAATGTATGTGTATAGACCTTGAGGCAATTCAAAGTGCTTTACACTGAATATAAAATCTTTGTAATCTGTTTTAGACTGCCGTCTTGGCCAGGTCACTCTTGAAAAAGAGGTTTTAAATCTCAATGAGCTTTTTTTTTTTTACCTGGTTAAATAAAGGATATGAATGAAAAACGACATAAAAAAAATTAAAACAAATAATTACACAAGAAATATTAAAGGCAAAATTTAAAAAAGATAAACACATTTAAAAGATAAAAACAAGCATCAAAAAACGTTGAATAAAACAGGACAATAAATATCACAGTGTAGTCACAATGCACTGCGACTATTCTGTATATGTCATGGCAGATATAAGACTCCTAACAGTTGCCATGTCAATATAACATTTTACAAATTGAATATTTACTTACCTTTATTATTTCTTTTATTTTCAGCTTTTATTTCTATCTCATGGCAAGCGTCTGGCCCATATAATGTGGAAATGCTATTTTACAAAACATACGTCTTGTAGTAAGAACAAGTAATTAACATCAGTTACAGCATTGCAAGTACTTCTTTACACAGTGAAATACTGTTTTTTGCACTTTGTTTTTTTTTAAAAATTTTACTACTTCCCACAAACCATTGGAATGCAATTTCTAACATAGGCTACAATCATAAACATGATATGAGACTGAATCGTTAGAGCGGCTTTAATGTGCTGTGGGAAGAACCTACCTGAGGAATTTTGTTTCTAAATATATGACTCCATGCAAGCACCACTGATAACAATCCCTGAAAGAGATTATAAAACCACAAAAAAATCCAGGTTCCTTCACACACAAATATACATTGATGTAGGTCTCCTCAATTAAGACATAATAAATTCAGTAAAGCCTTTGTTTTTTCACTTATTGAGGAAATATGCTCTCTAATCCGGCGATACAAGAACCATCTGTGTAAATTCATGCCCACAGAGGATGGACACTCGCTGGCTGTGGTGGACTGTATCTGCACGGTGGTGAGAAGACTGGGATGAACTCGCTGTGATTGGCCCGAGACTTTCAAAAGGAGATTTCTCTCCTCATCATTCTGCCCCTTATATTTCTCCCTAAAACAAATAAGTCTTGTTTCTGTTGGGTCCCCCGGCGCCCACACACATACACTGACGTAAGGATGTTAGAGTCGCATGTGGTAGTGAAGGGTGTTCATGTTTTATTCCCATTGTGTAAACATCAAACTCTTACATTGTTAGCTGTCCCTCACACACACATGATTACAGAAGCTAAAGGTACATTAATACTACTTTAATACAAAACTTTTTGTTGCTTCACCTATTCCTTTTAATTTGTAGCAATTAGACAAAAATATCTAATACTATGTGATATATATTTATCATATGCACATCAATGCATGTACATAATGGCCCAAAAAGATAAAGAAATCTAAAAATGATCCCATATTTTGGGGAAAGAAAGCAAGCATCATTTACATGTGAACTTTTAACCCATCCCCATATAATCTACAATTAAACTGAGAGCTGCCACTGACCACACATGCCCAGAACGAGCACATGCTGAACCTTGTTTCACTTTTGTTTAAAGCCGCTGTTCCAAGATAATTCAGACACAAATATGCTTAAAGCTGCAGAGGTTTCTTAATTTCCTGTGCGGGCCACACACAACTACAGAGATCCTCTGGATACAGACTGCTCTCTGAAACTAAGATGCAGAATCCGCTGTCATTATTTTTACTGTAAAAATAGATTCCAGCGAGGGGCTTTGTCTCCCACTTATGAAAAGTTAACAAAATAATTAACGGATTAGCCTAATACTTGCTCCCAGCAATTTTCTGATGAATATAGTTTTTTTCTCTCAATCTGTGAGCAGGAAAAGCCAAAAACTATATTTTTACTTTAACAAATAAAGGATGAATGATGTTGGAGTAAGTGAATGTCAGCATCCAGTAAGTCATTTTCTTCAGTACATCTATGATGATTCACTCAAGAAAAACTGATGACTGATCCTTGTGTCATTTTTTAATATTAAAGCGGAAAGACAGGTCAGTGCAACTCTCTCACTGATGGTTATTTCCCTTATTGCCTTATCTAAGTTGTCCGGTAAATAAAAGTGAATGAGTGAGACGCCAGCACAGTCAGTCTTTCTTAATCTGTCTGGCTCTGTGATGGGGTTCACATCTTCTGATCTGAGCCAATTACTCAGCAGTTCATCAGTGGTACAGTCCTGGTCAGCCTGCACAGGACCGACCCGCTTTGCCAATAAATGTAAAGAACGTGCTGAGAAGAGAAAAGCAGAGCAGCAGGAGAGAGGCCAAGAACCTGGAAGTAAACGGAGCCACCTGATCCACAGCAGCAGAATCACAGCCAGCCAAACAGAGCGCTCATTGTCTGTGGCAGACACCACTAAGCTCTGCTCTTTGTCGCCCCCACCCACCTCCACACACACTGTCCTCCACCAGGGCTAGCTGCAAGGAAGAATTACACAGCTTAAAATGCTTTTTGTCGGATCTAGGGAGTAGTCTTCTATCTCTAAAGCACCTACCTTTTAGGATATAATATTGTCTGGAAAAAGCTTTCATCAGTCTTGCAAAGTCTTCTAATTTTATTTTGAATTTTAGTGATCATTCCACTTAACTGGAGTTCAGAGGATTTAAACAGTGACTCTCTAGTTTACTCTCTTGATTTAAAAAGCACAGACCTTCAATCCTTCTGTAATTTCCTTGACACAGTGACATAAATGCACACAATAGATACGGTCACGATGACACAACTTTATAAATAGTAAGAAGCACACACTCACACACTCACACACACATATATGGAGGTGGAAGTCAGCAGGCAGCAGCGACTGCTGAATAATTCAGAAGTGGAAATGCATGATTGATGTGGGACGATTCATTTCCACACCTTTAAAAGGTCTCTTTTAGCTCCCGCACCAAACAGGCCCAGTGGTCTCTACAGTTCAAAGCCTGGCGTGGATCTGGCCTTCCTAGTCAGGCTCTCTGGGACAAGAGCGTCTTTATTCTGTTGCAGGGGCACCAGCGGTGGCGGTGGCTGGGATTCCACACCTGTATTTGCTCCTTACCCAATAATTGAGAGCTGCATGCTATTTTGAGCCCAGAGTACAAAGTGCCTCACTCATGAAGACCTCGGGGTGAAGAATCTTGGCTCCCAGTTTGATGTGGGTGGAAAACCTGAAGGCCTGCGGATTAGCCCAGCAGGGTGCACATAGACTGGAGAACATATGAGATTGAAAGACAAACAGTTCTGAAAAGGAACATCTACTGTATGTGTGGCTAAAACGTGACATTGTGAACCTCTTATGAAATTTTTCCATTTATAGTGTATTGCAGTGACTAAAATCTAAATATAGGAGAAGATCAATATGCACAGATACGTAGTAAGGATGATATCTACTTAGAATTCATTATGTAGAGCTAACCCTAACCCTGTTTTTTTACTTTTTGAAAACAGAAGCATTCATTTTTGCAGTACTGAGACCTTTTGTGTGTCCCAAAATGTAAACACAAAAGTCTTGCATTCATAGGTAAACTTCAGCAGAAGAACAGAAATATAATAAATATCAAAGTAAAACCATGAAAATTTGAACCACTATGCAAAATAGCTTCTTTCTCCTTTATTGTTTGATTATTGTCACTATCTAGCAATCATCTTCTAAAATAGTCAATAATCAGTTTACTAGTAATATAACAGTTAAATTAATGTTGCGGAGTACAAAGTTTAGACAGCAAATAACCATTCTCAGGAAATGTTAAGTTTCACTTTAGCATTAAAAGGAACCTACATCAATGCAAAATTACTACATGTGCTTTGCCAAAGCAATAAACTACAGGAATATGAAAATTCATAGACAGGCTTAAGAAGCTGACAAAGTAGGGATAGACAAAATGGAAATGAGCAAAAAGAAGAGCGAGTGCGAGCCAGTGCACTGTTACCGAGCTCAGTCAGTCTAGTGGAGGGTCAGTCCAAGTGCAAGGAGAACTCCAAGTCAAAACAAACACTCACTTTGGCTTCTGATGGGACAGCACGCTCACTTTTTCCCACAATTCTCCCGAACAGCTTAATTCATAGTCACACAAACTAGGTGGTCATGAAACTCATCACAACCAAATGTTCCAGATGTAATTATTTTTCATGAAAATGTCCACTTTTCCCTGCCATATATGGGATGCATGTTATATATTTTCACGGAATGACAATGATAGATTTAGAGTTTCGTTTCGCGTTTCATGACAGCTCTGCGCTGCCAGTCCATTATGATATTAATAGGCAGGGCTGAAAATGTCAAAACATTCCTCAGTTGTCAAGCAACTCCAGTTAAATCTTTAAAAATGTGAGCTGTTACCAAGCAAGAGGATCCAAATGAGAGCCATTTTTATTTAATATGTTAACTGGCTGGCCAGGCTGGCTGGGTAATTTATTACCAAGAGACAGGAATTTTGACAAATCATTCAGCTCAGCAAACTCGGCTATGGCAAAGTTCAGCAATTAGACTCCTATGTAAAGAAGGTCTACTCCTCTGCATCGGGCGCGCTGGATTTATGTGTGCTCTCAAGCTATGGGCAGGTTCAAAGCCCTGCGTAGGGGAGCTGAAGGTTGACACATGGGGAATTTCACAAATATGGTGGAACACACACATTTTGCAGTAAATCTGACCAGAGAATAGTGGTCTTTGGGGGGAAAGGAGGTGGTCAGTGAGGGGAGTGAGGTGGAGTGTTGAGGGAAGGCATAGCTAAATAATCAACCCGAGATGGGGGTCAACTCTCCTCAAGTCATCTGTGATATTGAAGAGACAGAAAAAAGAAAACAACAAAAAAACAGGACAACATTTTTTTTACAGCCTCACTGCAGAATAACCGGATTGCAAGTAGCTTTGTAATGTTTCAAAAGTGCATGCTTCCAAAATACAAACTCCTAATGCAGCTCACACACATGTTAAATTTTGACTTCCAGTCAGCCAAGCCTAAACCCTCTGTCAATATTTAGCTTTCTTTTAATGGGGTGATTTTATGCTACTGTCTGACCATGATGGCCAATGAGTAGCTGCTTTCTCAGTGTCATACTGAGTGTACCTGAGAATAGCTCTGGGTAAACCATTACAGCCGGTGAGTTCATAAAGCAGAAAGTCATGGAGATTCAAGACTTTTCAGCGTAACACTTTAAGACACACAAGCTCACATGTTTTTACGTGTAACTAGAAAGAAATAATCTTTCGGTTTCCGCACCAGCAAAACCATTTCTGTTATGATAAACTTGGATTCAAAAGAGTCTGTATATATTATGTGTATTTTCACTGCCATAAATCCTTAAAAAATGTATAGTAAGGAGGGTTTTTCCTCATTCTTGTCCATATATTTAACCTGAGTTCTTTAACTTAACTACATGTGAAAAGTATTTGCTGTCATACGTTGCCATAGTTGCTTATTATAAATATTCAAAGGCCCATAAATATCTTTGCAAATATGTAATAATTCAGTGATTAATGAAGTAATTCAAAGCTCCAAAATAATGTCAAGGCTCTGCTTTTTAATAAAATGTGATTTAAAGGTGCGCTATGTGTTTTTTTCACTATCCCACTGCACTAAATGACCACAATATATAGTGCTTGCGGATGTTTTACAGAGTCGTAAGATCAATAAACAGGGCCATCGAGCTCTTTGCCAGGTGTTGATATTTTTGGCTTTGAAAACTCAATTTCTGGCCAGTGAAAAACTCAAACTACCACCACCTGCTCAAGGACATCACAAAGAAGAGCAAAGTTATGTGAATATCTGCAGTGTCAATCTAGTATTTATTGTGATATTGAGGAAAAACAGCGCAGTGTAGACACCAGCCATGTTAGAGTTAAATTAACTGGACCAGATTATATAAGATACATGTTTGACAGTTCAGTAGTTTTACGAATAGTACAGCCATTTAGATTTTAAAAACAATTTTAGCTAACTTTTATAGCGTATCATAAAAGATATAAAAGTGACCAAAAATCCAGAGCAACCCTACCTCTCTACCTGTCAGTGCCTTCCTGTTTTCTGAAGATAACAAGCACAGACTTTGTTTTAGGGACCTTGTAAAGTCATTTTACTACAGAAAAGGTTTGTTTTAATAGGACTACTTGGATTAGACTATCTGCTCCCTAGCGGTTGGCAGTAGCACACGTCACAGATGACAAAGTGAACTGGGATTATTTACTTACTACACAAAAACACTGAGCTGTAAAGAATGTCGTGTCATTGTTTGAGTGAAAAAGATCTTAAACACATTTCAAACATGCTCGATTGGAAGGTGTGTAGCAAAAACTAAAAGCATCAGAGTGTTTGAATCGCCTTCTGTTTTGTCCTACCAGCTGTAACAGTGAGTGAACTCAGAGCACTAACAGGCAGGTGAAACACAGGTTCACTCTCTGGCTGCTGTACAACCATGCAGGGCTCTGTGCTGTGGACTCGAGCGTTTTCAGCGAGTGACCTCTTGTTAGCCCTCGTCTACTAATGAAGTCCAGGCCAGCACACATACTGTATGGTGTGTGTGCATGCACATGCCTCACACTCACACATACACAAAACACACTAATGCAAACAGAGAAAACACACCTACAGTGTCTACTTTATTTTCTATTTCATCCAAATTCTAATTAGTCTCAGTGCTTGCTGTAACTTTTTTTAACTGATGTGTACTAAAACACATTTGATCTTTTTCTGATCATCGAATATTATCTTACACCGCAATAGATATTTATGTACATCGTGTGCATGCAAGCATTGTAGAGCTCTAGCTGCACAGAGTTTTACACACTAAATGTTTGAAAACCCCCGTCCTCTAAGTTATATTTCTCCAGTGACACGGGAAAAGATGTGTTAATAATATTTCCTGCAACAGCAATATGCTCGAAGAAGCAAAATGACCTGCAATTGCAATCAAGAAAGAAAAGGGCAGCCTTTTGGGAAAATAAATGCCATCAACAGAAAGTCCAAAGAAAACCATCATACAGTGGAAAAAAACACACCTCCATAAATATCAAGTTATTAAAAGAGACTTACAAAACAAAACAAAAAGACAGCTGACTCTGCTACGATTGCTACACTGCTGCTGACCGAGGAAGACGGAAAGCTGAGGATGAAGGGGAGAGTCAGGGAGAATTGAGAATCTAGAAGAAAAGAAAGAAAGTGCTGTCATCTTTAATAATACAATCACTCATAGTTTAATAACTGCTGAAAAGAGGGGGGCGTCCATCAGCGTGGACTTGAAGTGCTGACTTGGAAATTTAAGACAATAGTTTGTGTCTCTGCATGATTGGCCTGACAGTGTTTGATTGATCGCCAGTTGTTGCAAATGCTTCTGGTTACACAATCTGTGAAAAATAAGCATCTGTTTTCACCTTCCTCTCTGCAGGGAGCCCCGTGAGCTAAGGACACGGCCTCTAAGATAGTGGGACACTGACGCTGCACAAATTGTAAAACCTTATGAGGCAAACTTGTGATTTGTGGTCTTTGGCAATAAATAAAACTGACTTGAGATGATTTAAGCTGCTTAACCTGGCAGTCTCTGGTGTGTATGTGCATTTTCGAGAAAGAAGCTGCTGTAATTACCCCAACTCCTTCTTTTTCTTTTCCTCTTTGCACAGCAGGGCAGCATCATGTTCTCTGAATTCAGATCTCTGCAGTACATTGATGCAGTTCTCTTGGCCATCAGCAGTGTGTCTGTCTGTCTTCGTGCCCAATGTGTGCAAAGGGGGCTCTTTTCCTGTAACTGCAGTGGAACCTCATCATCAGTTTAAAGCCAAAGCTGGGCTGCAAAGATTAGATATTGATTTGCTAATGGACCACTTGATTGTGCCTTTAAATGCACAATTTCACTTTTGGAACGAACACAATGGCCCATACTGTAAATGTTCTGAGTAGAGATGGAAAGTAATTTGGAAAAGATGTTTTGGAAAAGATAGGATGGCATCCAGATTACATGAGAAAATCAAATTTTCATGGGAACTTTAATAAAAGAAGGAGATACGCCCTGATAAGTCTTAAAAATCATTTACATCTTTAAAGAAATGTGGTCTTAGTCAAGCACATACACACACCATGGCCTGGTCAGTGCTATAATCCATGACTTCAGAATGATGTCACATCTGTTTGACCCAGTCCTGTATCCCCTGCAGGACACGAGTAGAGGGGTCATGGCCGCAGGACACACACTCGTGTCTTTTTAGCCAACGTACAAATCACTGGAGTCGACGTCAGCCATCATTTAGCTGTCAGGGGTGGAAACAAAATAGATGAGAAATGAAGTGCTGAGATTGGCCTGACCTTGTGGATGATTGCTGTCTAAATAGCTGGGACCAAAATTGGGCATTTTACACCCTGGCAGCTGCCCAAGACACAATTTGTCCCAGTTTTAGAGGACACTATGGCCTGAATAGCATGCCACGTCAAATACCAATTTCCTGGGAACTCTCATAAGCCACTTCGTATAGAACCACGAGTAGAAAAATACGGTATTCATCAGAAAATCACATCAGATCAGCGGTGATTAATCACTCTGGCAGACACTCTCATGGCATTACTTTACATTGAAAGGCGGCACAGAATATTGGGTGTTTTTTGTACTTTATTCTTTCTATCACTGAAAATAACATCAACATGGGCACATGTGAGAACTGAATAATGAGCTATAAGTAAATTTCTCTTTTAAATCTCATTGCACTCATTAGACTAATTAGCTTTGGTATTTGGAAGGAGGCAGCGGCAAGCCACCATTTTACTGGAAAAGCTAAGGTTATTCTGGCTGTGCTGCTAAAGGAAAAGGAAAGGGAAGGTTAACATTTTGGACAACATAGTTATTTGAGAACATTAACACCACCCCTATATCTAAACATGAAGCTATACCCAGCAGCCGGCTATCTTAGTTTAGCATAAAGACTGGAAACAAGGGGAACAGTTAACCTGGCGTCCTTACCTTAACAAAATCCACCAACATCTGTACCTTTTTTTGAATGCCTGATCTAACATATTGACCTACTCTTTTAAACTGAGGCTACCAAGACAATAATTTAGCAATCAAAACAAACTTATTTTGTTTATTCGTGTTGTTCTGCAGCACATTTTTGATGGCATCTACCCATCCAGAAACATCCTTTGCAGAAGCCACAGGTATTCTGGGCTGCTACTGTAAAGTATACTGTATGTGGCCATTACCTCAGTTATTTTGTTAGTTTAGGAGCTTAATCCAGAGGTGCACCTCAGCAGCATCTGCCTGGGACTGGTGGGCTTAAGACTCGGAGTGGGGATCACTTATAATGGAATCCAATCCCTAGCTGTCTGTTTGAGAGGTCTGGAACTAATCGATCAGTAGGGAGTATCTGTGAAAGAGATGTTCAGAGGGGCAGCTTTGACTGCACTGGAGCCAGCAGGGCTACTGTCTGATGCCCCAGTTCTGGCATTACAGAGTAGCATTACAACTCGATGCAAAGCTTTGATGCAAAATATGGTACGATGTGAAATATTGGAGCTGGCACATTTCTGTCCCGACTTCTAATTTTGTCATCTCTGCTGAATTAAGGAGCTATCATTCCTTCCCTGCATATTTAATCCTCGGTCCATGTCCCTCTCCTTTGCGCTCTCTTGCATATTTTATATCAGTTTCTGCGTTAAGTCCTTCCCCTCTGAACTCAATCCCCAGTCTGGCCCTCTGCTTGAGCCCCTCAGCTGCTGGTCTGCTCTCACACTAACCCCCTTGTTTATATCGGGGACGCAATTAAGTCGAAGCCAAGTAGAGGAGTCCCAGAGAGAGAGGCAAGAGTGCAAGCTGGTGAGTCAAATTTCAACTTCTACGCTCACACACTCCTCCCTTCCCTATTTCACTCATTTTCTCTTTCCCTCCATCCCTCTTGCTGTTGCTGTTTCTGCCTCTCTCACTTTGAACATGAAAAGAAATGCTTTTTTTTGTTTTTCTTGAACACAATAGAGCTAAAGCATAAAACATTATTAGTTAACATCCAGTAAAGACTGTACTTGCTAGATTTATTTTGTGTGGCTGACAGTGGTTCACTGGGAGAGAAATATGTGGCTTGAGATAGCCTGATATGCAGCTGAAAACTGCCAAAGCAAGACATTACCTCATCTGTGCGTGATGTAATTTTAAATGCAGATTTACTTATTCTGTCTTCACCGATGTAACTTTGCACATCCGAATATTGGCATAATTTTATGCACATTTTTGTGTCAAAATCATTCTTTTCAAGTATTTATTTCACTCGATACTGCTTGCTGCAATTTCTTGTTTTTCTCTTTTTGTCATGGAGGAATTGGTTTGAGTGCTGAGTTCACATTCTCCACATGTGTGGTCCGTCGGCCCAGGGGACCTATCCCAGAATCCCAGACACACGTGTGCAGGCAGAAGCAGTAGTGCAATGCAGAGTAGATAAACAGTGCTTTGGCTGGCCACTGGGCACACTCCACATCTAAACAATGCTAAGTTAACTACTTTGCAGGAGTGTATAGAAACGGAAAACACAAATAAAATCATGTTAGTTAATTTCAAGAAACTTATTTTGGATTTTTTTTTCCTACCATTCATCCAGACACTGTGGCAGGACATGGTATGCATTATTTAAACCGCAATATACGTAGGTGCATGCGTGGGGGCTGAATAGGTTTTAAAGCATCATTCCTTCATGGCTGAATTTAGTGTCAAGCACCTTGATTGCTCTACTTGAACATTCCAGCCCAGCAGTGTAAGTGTGCCTCACTTTCACGGGGGAGATGCAGAAGAAACCCCAGGGATGTGTGCAGCGTTGACGGACAGGGGGATAAACAGAGGGGTTGTCCCTGACCTCCCAACACCAGTCTGGAGGAAGACGAATAGCCCCCCAATGGGCCCTGAGCAGATAAAATACACCCTACCGTCTTCAACACCAGGTGTGACAGCCATCAGGGGTGGCCTATCAGCAGGAGGCACAGAGAAGGGGAGGCAGGGGTGAGGGGGCACATTAGGAACATATCAGCAATTACTCTCTGGGTTTATTTTTCTTCCTGCTTTAACGCCTGGATACCAAGTTACATTCATCCTGGGTGTTGATTGTATCTTAAGGTCTAAGTGAGAACACTTTGCAGAGTCATTTGTCGATTATCTGATAATGCACTCCAACATGTTAATGTTATGTTATAGCAACCATTTAAAGGCCCTGCAGTTTGTTTATTTGTCCGAGCGAAGTTTTTCGTCCGTGGATTCCGTGGCCTTGGTGTCTCAAGTTTTAGTACTTAGCTGGGGAGTTCAGCTCCATCTTTTGCTGTTAGTGTACCCAGAGTTGCAAATCAACTTCTTTATGTAATGGAATTCACAGGGTCGAGGACATGTTTACCTCTTTTTCCAGACCCATTAGGCACCAAGCGGCTATATCATATCTGACACAAGAAAATGGCCTCAATCTGTTTAAGCCATGATCTCTGACTGCATGGGCCCCACATCTTTAGACCGGCCTCTGCAAGGAGAGATATGAAGAGGGATGATAGTCATTTATATGTCCTGAACTTGAAGCTATAAATGTGTTATGGGCGCAGACATCCCACAGCCGAGACAAATAAATTGGCTTTGCTGTTGTTCGGGCTGTGGAGCAGGACAAAGCTTTTGCATTCATTCATGTCACTCCAGAAACAAGCTGGAAAATAACCCCACAGACATGAAATTGTAGTCTATATAATAACAGGTTTTTTTCTCGTGAAACTGCATATGCTAATTCTGTCAAAATAGCCTTTTGTGCGTTGTTAAGTGTCAAGCCGATCTGCAAGAGTGAAAGAAAGAGGCTGTGTGCAAGAAGAGCTCGTGTGAAAAAGGGAAGCCCAGACCTCTAATTTCCTGTGTGAGCATTTGCCGTAGAACGGGAAGGCCAGACCGCTCTGCGGCTATCAGGAATCAGCCCAATAGTCCCCCAAGCCACCCCTGCCCTCGCGATACCCTCTCTCACCCCCCCTTCTTTCCTCCCAGCCCAGGCCCCAGGGCCGCTGTGGGTTAACCTTGCTCAGCCGTGACCAGAAAACAGAGTGATATCTTACTCATCTAATCCCCCTCTCAGTCATCATGCAATAAAGTATGCCTTGCAACCCTTGACCTCACAAGCCAGAACAACCCACCCTGCAGCAACATCACCCCGTCAACCCCCACCGAGGGACCTATAAAGAGGAGAAGAAGTCGGTTAGGTTGGAACCACAATTAACAGCTTCAGATGCATTGTCATTGCCAAGTTAGAATGAGTTTGAAACTCAAGTATGAAAAGGCGAAAACTTTCCATTTCATGAGATGCAATTTGTACTGCACTCTATATACAACAAAGTTCCCAAATGATATAATGTTCAGTAAAATCCAGTTAAATGACAGAAGAGAACCTGAGAAAAGTACAAAGATCCTGTGTTCAAACCATAATTTTTTATTATTTGAACTGAGATTTTGAGATTGTTTTCCTCCCAGCTGGTTATGGTAGATGACTATAAAGGCTACAGAAATCCTGTTGAGAGTGTTTTGTAGTTGTAGCATGGAGCAAAATGCTGGTAGATTTGCCCAAATTTGAAACTGCTGCTTCTTACAACAAAATTAACCTTGATGACTGATGTTTCTTTACACAATTGCTCCTCAGAGTCATAGTTATCATTTCTGCTTATGTTTTTAGCACACAAGCTTGTTTTTTTTATTACATTTTATCCCACTTAATCCTTTGTACTGATGAGTCAACTGAAAGAGATTCATGTCCAGTCAAGCCTAGAAACTACTCCAAAGCACTGAGGTTATAGGACTTACCTATAACCTCAGTGCTTTAATTATTTTCCTCCCACATTAACTACTCAGATCTCTGATATGTTGTCCCCTACCCCTCTCCAGTGGACTTTTACATTCTCCACCATCTGCCCATAGAGATGCTTTAGACAGATGCATGCTTAACTAGACAAAAACATACTGCAGATACATCTACTGTGGCCCCACCTCTATCCCCGGCACTACTTAAAATATCGCACAGAGGCTTTCTGACAGTGAGGGCATGAGGAGGACACAGGGCATGATGAGCGCACTATGACTCTATCGCAATTACAAGAAAGACATGGACACATGTGGAGACCTGCGTTGCTCTGTCTGTGTGTGTTCAACTGGCAGCGCGCCTCGGAAGATGCAAACAAGCTCCCTTTGGTTGCCTTGTGTGTGCACATGTTGATATACAGTTCATGCATATGTGCTGTGCATGTGTGTGTGTAGAGAGAGAGAGGGAGAGAGAGAGAGACCAAAGTTGCTCAAAAGGGTTCAGGGCTCCCTTGCTCCAGCACATCTGGGCTTTATATCAGGCCTTTAATTAATCCTGAGTGAAGGCCAGGCAGTGACAGGCTGACTGGGCAGGCTCCAGTCCAGGACAGGACCTGATTTATTACAACTGAGCTCCAACCAGCATTGATTTATTTCAGACTGAGGAAAGGGGAGAGTTGAGGGGGTGTGTTTAAGTGGATTTGGGGGTGGACACAGAAAGGGGAGAGACACTAAGTTTGAGAAAGACTGAGAAAAGGTGAGTAATAGAGTGATAGTCCTGGAGTGGAGGTGGTGGTTTTTTGTGATGCGTTGTTTTAAAGGCAGGTTTTGTATATCACCAGAGTTTTTTTTTTTTTACTGTTGGTAAGCAGTGAGGCACTCGAGGGAGAGAGAGAGGGATGATGAATGTGATGGAGGAAGAGGGAGAGATTATGAAAGTTGAAAACCTCTCTCCATCAGGTGGGTTATGTTCCCTCCCAGGCATGTGCTGTCAGTCAGAGTCACTCCTCTCGCCTTATCTCCCCACATAAGGGGACTGTAAATCCTCCTCTGCTCATTTGACTTAATCATGACAGTCATCTGAACTCAGCAAAACACACACATGCCCCCCCCTCCCCCTCCTCACCTCCACCCCCAGGCCTCCTCGCTGGACAGCAGGAGGAGTATGTAAAAGGGATGTTCCTTTTGTTGTCCAACACATGCATCCACTGGGCACAAATGAGCAGCAGTGTGGTGGAATTTGATTGTTTTTTTGCCTCTGTGCCTACGTGTGTGTGTGTCTGTGTGTGTGTGAGAGGTTACATTATTGACTGAAGATATGTGCATGAGACTGGGTTTTTATGAGCCACTGGCGGCGTGTTCATCAACATGCTTCCTTGTGATAAGAACTTTATGACAACTTTTACACCATCAGACAACTGAGAATTAAGGTCTTGTTAAAAACTTATATAACGGAAAATTCCTTTATGTTCATGCACCTTTCAAAATAAGAGTTTCAAACCAGATTTTTGTTTATTTGCTCTTTCTAGTTTTAATTTGCAAACATCAGTGGGTTGTAAAACCAATACACAAAGATCTTATTTAAGTTTTTATTAATACAGCTGTAGAAACCTATGAAATGGCTTAAGATTGCATAGAGATGACAACAGAAGCTTCCTCATATATGCCTTCCAAAAACCCTTATTCTTCTATCTTAAAATATTAGATTCTTAAATTGTATCCCCTCATTGTGATTTGTGCATCTGTGCCATCTACTGGTGACTGGTTTTGATCCTGCGGTCTGCTTTGACTAATGAGGCTTTTTAGCGCTATCGTCTAGACGTCAATTCCTAAAATACCTTGGGGGTAAAGGACACATCATTGTTGTTGCAGGGCTGCCACCCCCACACAGCCCCTTAGTCATTTCAACATTTGTGTTTTCCCCTTCCTTCCTGTCGGTCACTAAATAATTTTTTAGTTGTTGACTGTCATCAGTTTGTCTGTGAGTAACTGTTTAAGGAGCTTGTCATGGGAGCTGAATCTTAGTATTTTAAAAGTGCTGCCACACATTCAACCTCAGCAGTAACTTGTATAGACAATGCTGTTATAAGCATTTTTAGAAAGGCTAAACTCCCATACAGGATTGTTTAGTTTGGATTGTCTATCGATGATTATTAATATTATGACTTAAGCATATTTATTTTGAACCAGCAACAGAATGAATGTAAGACTAAACTGAAGATAGCGGTGCAGAAGAACAGTAAAGGGCAGTGATGAATTTGCCTGCTGGTGTTTGCACTAAATTTGAACGGTGACGCAATTCAAGAAAAGTGAGCAAACCACATATCAGTGATGGTCTTTAAAACGGGCTGGACAAAGCAAAAACAACTGGTAAACTGGTTTATAGTTATAACCTCTCACTGTCAAAATGTAACTATTAACTATTATTGTTAGATTTAGCGATGTTAACTTTAAATATGTGAATGGAAGCAAGTTTCCTGTGAACAGAATTGGCTGCTTTTACCAGAAAAACTGTCAAGCTGCTTCATGCATGAAAGCCAGCTGTCCAGAGGCTAGTTAAGAGAATGAACTAAGGCTTCATGGCAAACAAGGAATACTCTCAGTGCAGAGAACAGACATGTGACTGCCAACATCTTTAAGTTTCTGCAGCAGCGCTACAATAAAGTGAATATGTTCGACTGGTTAAAGATACAGTCTTCGGAATCGGACGAGGTCGCAAGTGAAAGAAGAAAGTACAACCCAGTGGTCACAGCCTGAACTGCCGCATTATAAATTTGGTCTAGTAGCCAGCAGGGTTCATGTTGTCCTGAATCTTCCCGCCAGCGCTTCACAGTTGCTAGAGGGGAAACCAAGCAACAGAGTTGAAGCTCTTGCCAAGACTGGAATGAGCCTGGGCTGTTTGTGAGGTCGAGGCTGGGGCGTTCGAGCACCGCAGACTCATATCTCCCTCCCTATCCCCTCGCATAGGCCAGAGACGGCCACTTTCAGTGCACCCATGGGGAATGGGGAATTCGGCCTGCCACCCCCTAAGAACATATTTTAAGCAATACCTCTTTTCATAGTCATATAATCACTAATATCGCAAGGAATGTGCTTTTTATAAATAGAAAGGCCTAAAAAGAAGAGGGCAAGGGTTTTTTTTAGGTTTAATCTTTTGCTCAGATACTCTTGTTTAGATTGTGGCGGTTTGTGACATTACAGACAGGAGCACTGTGAATGCCAGCAGCAAACTGACACTTAAGAGGTCCTTAGAGGGAGTTTTAGGGATCCATTTTAAAGACACTCAATAAAATGTATCTTGACACCTTAGCCGTGTTGGAGCAAATATTGTGAGACCGCTTGCACTCACAAACCTGTATTCATTAGTCCATTAATCATAAAAACACTGACTGTTCATTAAACCTCTCTTCTGAACACCGATTGTATAATTATAGCTTAGAAACTGTAACCAGGCACAGCAGGACTGTAGATTTCTCCACATGTTGAAGCGTTGTGTACTGTCGTGTGAGGAGTTTCTCTGGTACAAAGGGCTTTAGTGTGGTGCTTGATTTTTCTTATAAAATATGTGATAACAAAAACATACAAAGAGTAGGAAATTAATTAAATAATGTATCTGCTCTAGCTTAAGCTATAAACATTATCATGTATAGCAAACTAGCTTTACAGTAGTAACCTAATCCAACATTTCTTTAAAGACTACAGTGACAAACACAAACTGTACAAACTAGGTGATAGTTTTTTTCCATTTAATGCTACTTTTTTACTTCCACCCCATTACATTATTTGACCGTGTTAGTTTCTAGTCACTTTTAGGATGAAGATTTTACACAACACACCAAACTTCTTGATCCAGATGTGTATGAACTGCTAACAGCTTCACACAGTTATTTTTCCCTCCTAACCTTTCACATCGATTTACTTCGATAAATGTTGAAATTATCCAATATCTCAACAAAAGATGACGGAAAAAGTCCACAAACTGAAAACAGATTAGTGTATCAGAGCTTTGTTTTTTTTCGCCTTTTCTCTCTCATTAATCCTCTCACAAGACTTTTCTGTTGTCACTGAACGCAGAACTGTTTGTAAAGTTCAAACCAGCTCCATCTCCAGCACCTACAGCAGCAACATGATGCTGCCACACTGATGCTTCAGTAACAATATTCCACTGGTTTCATATAATAATAATAATATGTCAGTCAGACGGATCAAATTACTTTTGATTTAATTACATATTATTATAAGTGCTTTATAAGTGCTGATAATATTTATACACTTTTACAGAGGCATTAGTCTTTATGTAGTGCTTTTACTTGTAATAGGTTATTTTTATATTGATGTATTAGTACTTCTACTTACTAAAAGTTCTGAGTGCCTCTTCAACCACTGACACCAGTATAGAAATATGGCGTCACTAAAGGAATGTGTACTGCTGTGCTGACTGCACTGAAGAAAAAGAGAACTTAAACAAAAGAGTTGGTCTTTCTCTTGTTGTTTCTCTGTATGTTTTCCCATAATAAGCATCCAAGTCATCCGAGGGATAAATTAAAACATACACTTTAGTTTCCTTCTAATATTGTCACTGTAATGCTAGGACAGACTAGCTCTACTCTGTAATCAACAAACAATTATGCTCCTATTTCCACGTTTTTTAAATATTTTATCAGCTTGAGGATGCTGACTTGTTGCCTGGGAACTGTTTGGTTTGTCTGTTACCACTGTAACATATATGCAGCCATCATGTGCATATTTAAGAACCTTTTATGGGAATCTCATTTTACAGAACAACTAATAAAGATCGGCTGCAAGTGGAACCTTTAAATCAGAGTTTTTGTGTTTGTCTTGCAAAAGTCATAATTTCTATCTTGTGTTGTTCTTCTTTTTGTTCTGCTTCTGTGTAAAATCAAACACGTGCATAGACTGAAAATAAATGCACATTTTAAAGAGCGAATCTGGCATTTTAGTCATTGTTTGGAGAGCTGACAGACCTAGCATCAGTGAGTAAAGAGGGTTTAGTTTGTCTGTTGTAAAAAAAAAAAAAAGTAATATCTTATTTACACAAGTCATTATCTGTGTTATCATTGCCATTATTGCCCTCTTTGTCATGAAAATCACTCACCGGTGTTATCATCAACACCACCATCATCATAATCACCCTCCCTGTCATCACCATTGTCATTAGCCCACTCATAGTATCTGGTGTTCGTTTGGTAACAGGCTACAAAAATAGCTGCTCTGTTCTCCACAATATGACCAGGATCATATTACTGTTTAGGTCATTTTTACATGCTTGAGAAATCGTGTAAATCACATTTAAGAAGAATATACACCTCATTATACCACTGAAACTCTAATTCAGCAAAGTGCACTGGAGAATATTCAGACCTCATTTGTGGCGTAAACATGTCTTTACTTATCCAGATTAACTCGGCGGATCAGATTACCCTTTCTTCCCTGGCGTCCCTCAACAGCGCAGTTAAGGAAACCAACCCCGGTATCCCAAAGCAACTGGTGGCCCTACAATATTTTCTCTTAATTAGATGTGTTTTAAGTCATTACAATCTATTTCGTTCTGTGCTCATGTTACAGCAGTTAAGCATTTTCTTGTGTATGTTACAGTGAAGTGCGTTTGGCCCGCTCGCTCCATGTCTAGTGAAGCCCAAGGCCACAAGCAGCGAGACCTGTCCATCAGTGGCAATTATTAGGGGAGACCACCGGTGAACCAGGGCCATTTGGCAGGCCTAATAACAACGTGAATGGGAGAGCTGAGGGACAGGAAGTGCAGCCAGACAGGCCGGTGCTGAGAAAAGCACTTTTCAGAGAGGGAGGCCTCCTTGGAAAAAAACAATGACAAGGCCTATTTCAGCCTAAAACGCTCCCGTGGCTTGCTTCCAGATGACAACAGATCACTTGCAGCTTAAGCAGAGAAGCTGAAATTATGTGAACAATAACGGTGGACAAGGCTCCAAAAAATGCAAACCTTGCACCTGATTATACAAAAATGAACAGAGCCAAACATGAAAACAACTGCAATTACACCAGTGTCCACAGGATTTTATCTGCCTTCCTCTCCTGTAATCCAGGTGCTCAGTTGGAACCAAAGCCGGTTTGACAGTAAAGATTTGGGACCCCACGTGTTTAACTGCCCATCAACATGGGAGGCTTTCACTTTACAGCCTGGGGTTTATTGCGCGACAGCTTAAACGCAGCTCAGGTTTCATGCAGGACTTGCTCTGCTTCTCCGTTGTCCTGACCGGAGTGTAAACGGGCAAAAGATTCATCTTGGCTCAGAAAAACCAAAATGAATTTAGTGTGACTAAAAAAAAAAAAACACAGCTGACACTTTAAGTGATCTTTACTCTTGAACCCGAAAAAAAAAACTACAACAAACTGATGATTTCAACAGTCGCAAAGTCGGCAAGGGATGCACAGTGGAGATTCTGATTTCTTTTTAAGAAATCACCATTTGTCAGGTTTTACTGCTTAAAAAGGTGACCCAGCATATGAAACCATTGTGAACCCAAAATGCACCGTAAAATACGCTTTCTCAGGGACGTCCTAAGTGAAGTCTAAATACTGTGAAGGGATAAAGTCCAGGAAAAAGTCAGTCTCATATTCAAAGATATATGAATAGAGTGGTTTTGCACCTTGCACAAAACTGAAGGTCACATATGTCCAAGCTATAAAAATCAAATATTTTCAGCCTATACCAGCCTATAAATATCAGTACTTTGCAGGCTCATTTAACAGTTTATTTCCTGTGATATGTCTGTGTGAAAACACTGGAAGCCAGCAAAGTCATTAGTGGCTCTGACATCAGACTTGTGTGAGGCTTGGAATAACTCCTTATCTGGTTAAATGGACCAATGGCTGAGACAGATTTACTGTTCAGCATAAAGGCAGACCTGAAAAAGGAGACATTACACCAGTGTTTTTCAATCACTTTGAGCGCTGTAATTGCACAGAAGGGAACAAGCAGCGAAACGATACTCCAAACTACCGAGGGAGTCAGAGTTTAGGAATTCCCAAGCTGTCATTTTGAACAAAGGTGCATTCACCCCTGTATATTTGACTCGGCAGCACACTGTGCATTTATTGATTATAAATATCAAATATTGATGTGGAGTTTCCATTTCAGGAGATACTAAAAACGCTGCATTGTGAATAATCATAATGTTTTCCTTCTTATACTTGGTCACTAAGAAACAGTCCCGGTTTGTAGGTATTGCTTCCAACTGTTTGTTATATCTGGGGAGCTCACTGGATGGATGACAAGTCTGCTATGAGAGACTGAGGAAAGATGAAATGAAACGATCCTTGGCAGGACGAAGATCCAAATCTGCAGCCATAACGCTGACCGCCACGACCATCCGCCATAAAAACAGACACTGTTTTTTATTTACCATGAAACCTATGAGACAAAAACGCTAAAACCAACAAAAACAAATAGGCAGTTTTGCTGGGAATTTCAGTTGATCTATTTTTATAAAGTACAGAGCTGCAGCATATGGCAATTTTGAATTTTTGCGTAACCATTACTTGCTACTGAGAAAGTGCAGAAGCCGCATCTTGTGTTTTAAGACTATTTTCTCAGCAGTCTGAACCAGTAGTAGCTTTATACTGTCTCATAGCTGTCTGACTCGATCTGTTATGATATGGTTGACAAACATGACAAAATCAATAGTTTCCTTGTGAACAAACCCATCAAAAAAATTCCCAATGCTTTAGTTGGTGTTTCTGTATTTTCTGGCTCCTTTGTTCTTACCGAAGACATGACTCTACAAAATGAGGAACAAATATGGAGTGCACAGTGCCACATGGTCATGAAGGAACACGCCATCCAATGCAAATATGTGGCCTACTGTGTTGTTGATATTGTTTGAGAAAGAACGGAGCTCTGTGCCACAGATAAATAAGCTACCAGCATCTAGCCACCATAGGTACGATCAGATCTATCCTGTAAGACTAGAAATTTAAGAAGCTAAAGACAAAGGAAAAACAAATAAAAGGCATCTGAAAATATGGTGTTGCACTTAAACTATGCAACCTATCCTATTTCAATAAAAAAAATCTAAGAACAATGAAAACAATAACCGCCGACCTCTTAGATAGAACGGCTTTATTCCCCGCTGCCCTTTGTGACGTAGGCCGTCCATTTGTCTGACCATTTTTTTGGTTTCCTGTGCAGCATTACTATCTGGAACAAAAGTGGGTGTTTTTTGGCCCTGCTGAATTCTGGGAATTTTGGAGTTGTTGTCTGAGGGTCTCAGCAGTTCTGAACTCCCTCTTGGCAGAACTTCATAAGAGGACTCATGCAGCTCAAATATTTCGGCTTCAAATGATCTAGAAAAACACATTCCCACTGGGTGGTTAAAAGTGGGCGTGGACAGAGTGTGTGCACTTGTGAGGGATAGCGTTGTGTGTGTGTGTGTGTGTGTGTGTGTGTGTGTGTGTTTATGAGCTGCTCACTGTAAGACTTTATTTGTCTATAACTTGTGACTAACTCAGGGCTTCAGATCTTGCCGATTTCAGATACTCTTCCAAAGGATTTATCTCCTATACTGTGATTATTTTCTTGATTAAATGAACCCAAACAAGCGCTTTTGCTGCAAGAGAAAATGAAAATGTTTCAGAAGGAATGGAATCACAAAGGCAAAGAGATTAAAAAGTTATCGCAGCCACACGGGAAACTATTCCTGGGACCAATCGTGAGAGAAAGTCCAGAAGCCCCCCAACATGAACAGTTAGAACTCCACATTCTAATTTCCATGATCCTCCACCAATCACACAACATGTATTTATAAGGTGAGTATCAGCGTTTGGGCACAGAGCCAAAGAAAATCTCATGGAATTTAAGTTTATCAACGGAAACTGTGCAAAGTTACACAAATGGCTTTGTGAGGCATTTGTTGGGTGGTTAGTAAATCAGTGGCTATATTGCTGTAGTCCTGTAAGACCACCCTGGTTCTCAAGCTCCTAAAGCCTACCCACAGGCCAGAAAACAACCCAGCCACCCAACTGCTGAACTATCCTATTCCTGACTCGAACAAAAATCAAAAAAGCAAAGTCCATCGGACGCCCCAAAGCAGGCTAATCTGCACAGTCAGGCTGCTGAGGAAGCTGTCAGCAGGTTTAAGGTCAGTTTTTATTATTGTTTATTTTTTATATTATACTTCTGTAGTAGAAAAAGAATAACGGGGCACGTAAATCAGTTGTCGTTCATTACACAGAAATCGAATGGTACATTGAGGATCCACTTTAATTAAAGATAGAAATAATTTGAAATGGAATTCAACTTGTGGATCCATAAATAAATGGGTAATATTATATATTCATTACATCCAAAATACATGATTATCTTTGTTATGTTTATTGTGAATGTTGCACTTCAGTTAACATAAACATTTTTGCTTCAGTTTGTTGCCTTCTTCTTCTTGCAAGGCACAGACAAAATGAAATTCAACTTGCATACAGCAGACTCAGATAAAGCCACTGATCACTCTGTACATTACATCAAATGCATTTATTTATGTAATTATGAGCATTTATCGAATGCTAGTAGCTTGGTTATTGGTATATTTAGATATTTTTGTTATTCACTGCTGTCATATTATTATTTATTGTTATGATATGTTGTTGCACAGTTCTAGAGGATTTCAGTGATTATATACTGGTTTACTTGTCCTATTTATCAGTCAGCCTAAAAAACATATATAGGGAAGATATTTATCTATTAAAACCAACAAGGATACGTCTGAGATATTCATATTTCAGTGAAACTCTGTGGATTCCATGTCACACCAACACTACAACATCTAATACAAACTTTAAATTATGAAAATGTTAAAATAAATTTTTAAAAATAATTATTTAATATATTAATATATATTTAACAGGTACACACAGCATCTGGTAATAGTAATATGGGATGAATATTTATTATGTATTCATGTGGCATAAACTTGTGTGTATTATTTAGCAGGTTGCTTCTCTGGGGTTCTGAAAAACAGGGTTTAGCTCTTCACTGCCTTGTGTGTTGAGTAGTATTCATCCATACGTAGTAAAGAATGGTTTATATATTTCTGTTGGACAACTGATGTTCCACATGCATGTCTGTTTGTGCACTATGTTTTTATTCTGTCCCCTGCATCAGTTTTAATGCAAATACATGTATGTGGGTGCACGTAAAGATATTCAACAGTATATATGAGCCCCGTCGGAATAGAGAGAAATACTGAAACTGTTATGGTTGGTGATTTGCACTATAGATATGGCGGTGTATTAGAAAGAAGGCACGGCTCATTTACTTCTCTTCCTCTGCCAAAGTCAACACTTTCTTTGATATTAGCCTCACTAAAACATAGCTGAATCCCCCAGCATGTATGTATATACTGGAAACAACAAAAGAAGGTCAGAAACAAAAGAATCATTAAAGTAAAAAAGTAGATAAACTGAACCTTCACATGTTTGAATAACCACTGTTTGTGTGCTATATAACTGACATAAAACTGTACATTTCTTAGTCTTCAGTGAGTTCAATCAGACCGCTTACTCTTTGTTGGCTGGTGGTGCTAATTTGTTTCTTTTATAGGCCTCAGCGGGTGGCCTTAATCATCATGGCCCCATGAAAAAGCCAACTACAACTTGCTGTGACAATGAGAAAGAATAAGAAATTGATTTGTTTTAGTGTTCCCCAGACAAGAAGTGACTCAAGGGCTGACACATGGCACTGACACACCTGATGCAAAGGAACAAAAAACATTGCAATTTAATGTACAGCGTACTCACAGTTCCTATAGCAACCTGGTGTTGTAATAAAAATAAAGGTGAGAAGACCTGGGAGAGCTCAGAAAATTCCTAAGTAACGTCCTGTACTTATGTTAAATGTCTCAAGCTGTGATTGAATGTGCCAGCCCCACGCTGACCACCTCCCATGGGTAAAACTGGTAAACAGGCCCTGTGCGAAAACTGAGAAGGTGAAGTAATTTCCTTCTCATGTGGGCTATGAAGTCTGGCAACTGTGTGGCACTGTACCTCCCCAGCATTTCTGGAGACAATGATGTCATAGCTGTTACCTCAGCCCTACAGGCTAAGTGCTGTAAAGTACCGGTGAGGCCACAGGCAGGTGACTCTTAGCATCACTAGTGGCCCCAGCTGGGCTGTAATAATATCCTGACTTTTCATAAATACTTTCCCTCCAGACTCGTATTTCTCAGATTGAGACAATTATGTGCTTAAAGTTAAAGCTGCGCTTTATTGAGTCTCTTAATTATGCTGTCACACATTCTGTTTGTCAGCACTAATTGGAGCTCATAATAAAAGCTGCTGAATGTTTAAGGTGTGAATTAGTATGCCGGGATTATTTGTGGATAAATGTGAAATTAACGTTTTCTTTGGAAAGCATGTCCACACACACTGGCATTCTCAGAGCGTTCGCAAAAAGACTGTTGACCACACTGAAACAGCAAACTTGTTATTCCTCTTCATAATGGCAGTTACAGATATGCCGTCACTACCTGATACAGACGGATAGACTGACAGTGATGTGTTTGTCTTGGTCTTCAGGGTAAAGCTCCACTCTGTTGCCTCTTTATTGGAAAGAGCTGTCAAAAGCCTGTAATTCACATAAGCAGACGTTCATTTTGTGTCTGTAGCAGCCAGATATAAAGAGCTTTAACACAAAGTGATACACAGTGTATTGGGTCACACAGTAAAATACCTTTGTTCATGTGAACGACAGGAAACAGTGCAAGTGTATTTGGAAGTTGTTTCGTGGCCATTAATTTTAACTATTAATGATTTTACTCCCCTTATCAGTGGTAAATACAGTAAAGTCTGATGAAGCAACGAACAAATGTAAATGATAGAATTATTTCTGAAATATCCATGTCAGTTTTCAGACAAATTTCCTTGTTCAGCTTCTATCCATGGTGCCCACATTGTTTGTGCATGCACACATTTCCACTTTTGGTTTTACCTCCAAATAAAGTGTCTCAGACAGTCTGACTATTGAGTATTTTTCTTGCTGCCTTGGATTTTGCTCTAACTATGTTGCCATTTTCCAAGATCTCAGCAGTTACATTGGTAAGTACAATGCCATCATAAGCAATAGAAATGATGGGGAAAACACCCCACGTTGTGACAAACTGGAATTATGCTTGAAAGAATGTACTACAAAAAAGGAACGCGAGTTTCATTACTTGGACCGACCTTCATTGCTAGGTAGTGAGGTTAGAGAACGATGCATGCACAGACGTGACTCCTCTCAAAGTCCTACACTGGGTTGAGTTATCAAGCTGGCCCGATCCAGGCTGGTCTGCTATTGCCATTATTTACAATGGCTCCACTCTGCTTGAAGGGTGCAAAGTGCTTCTAATAAACGGTTTAGGGTTTCCTCATCTCCCCGCTGCCTGCCAACCGCTTTACAAAAGGCTATCAAGCTACTGACAGTAAATGGGAGAGCTGGACCCTTCCCGAAGCAATAGCTGTGGAGTAGGAGGAGGTGGGCGGTGGGGAGGCGACTGCCCTGTGAAACAGATGCATGGAAGTCAAAAGAGACAGACAGACAGACATGGAGTATAAATAACAGGCAAGCCATGGCATCTATGAGTGAAACACGAGAGCGATTAGGCCTTGTTGAAAGAGTCCTTATGTGGAGACAAGCCAGGCGATAATATTTCACAGGTAAAAAGATGTCCACATCGTGATAACACCCACTAGTAGATAGGATGAGCAGGGGATGAGTGAGAGGTCCCAGGCCCTCGATGGACCATCCCCCACTCCCCCCACTCATGGCTGAGAGGAGATACCACAGGAGCAGGGAGTCTGTTATTCTCATGGTTGCCTGGTTCATCAGCAGATTCTTATCATGCCTACAGACTCCATCCCAACTCCAAATTCAGTGTTGCACATGTCGAAAAATTCCTTAAAATTCTCAAACTGTGACCATTAATGCCACTTTAGGTCAAATTTAACCCATGAGGTTGGATGCAAATGAAGTGAGCACTAGTGGTGTTTGATGGCTGCCTTAAGAGTGGAAACTTTATCCTCTTCAGGCTCTCCGCTATACTGTAGTCCGACATGCCCCATATTGCCATCATGCGCCACCACTAGTGGTGCATTTAGCCAACAAAGAATATGAAACCTAATCGTTCCTCTGGTTTATCTCCTCAAAACATCAGTTGGCTATGGAATTAGAGGTTTAATATTTGATAGCCCTGGCGTCATCTCTATTCATGAGAACTCTGAACTCTTCCCCCCGTATTTTCATAGACCATGACAATTTTCACATTTTGTGCTTCCCTGTACCGCCACCCTGGCTGACCTCCTCTCGCACTTCTGAAAGACTGCAGACGCGTTGATCTTCAAAGAATTACTCTGACAATGACTTGGTGAAACACTTGCTTATTTGCATGTTTCTGGGATAAATCTGAAGCAACAGCCAGCAAGTGGTTAGCTTAGCTTAGCATAAAAGGTGAAAACAAGGAGAAACACATTCTGGTTCCATGGAGTCTCCATTAGTTGCCACAAGGCAACAATAGGACTCCAGGAAGTTACGATTTGCAGCCAAGAAATAGCACAGCACATAAATCTCCATAACACCACAATATGTTTTACACACATTTGTTAAATGTGAAATTATTGTGTTAATTAATGAGTTTCAAGTGGATTTTGTTACACTGGAACGGAGTCATACCAGCTGTTTCCTTTTGTTTCAAGTCTTTATGCTAAACTAAGCTAAATGTCAGCTGAAAACAGTATCAGGCTTCCTATCTCACCACAAAAAGAAAGTAAATGTGGCTTTAACTCCAAAAATGCTGAATTATTCCTGTAGCTGTCTTCTGAAGCGCTTTGCCTCTTGATATTTTACAGAGTAATTTCATAGTAGTACAGTCACACTTAGTATGACTGGAAAGAGAACAGTAAGGATTTTATTTCCCACTGAGACATGATTGGTGATTACTGTATCTACTCACGCTGCTTTCAGGGCAAATAAACCCTTGTTTTCCTTAACATACAACATACGTAGCTGTAGATACCCTGAGCAGGCCCGTAACTCAATTTATTCTCTGTAAATGCATGTAAGGTTAATTTCTTCTTACAGCTTTAGTTCGATGATTTAGTGGCATCCTAAATAGAGCAATGAAACTATCTGGTAGATCTGGAAGGGGAGAGTTTAAGTCTGAATGAGCGAGATGTCCAGCCATCCTCCCTACTGCCCTCAGAGACATGGAGAGGGACGAAGTCGCCTATCTGGCTCCGAATTAATCAGCTGCATCTCCCTGGTCAGTGAACTGTAGATCATTAGCTTGGAGGAACTGAGGCAGCAGACACAGAGAGGGAGAGTGAAGCCGAGATGGGAATTAATCTGTGAGCTAACCTAATTCAAAAACACATTAAGTGCATAGCAGTGATTTTTTTCTCGGGTTTCTCCTTCGCTAGTATAATATTCTTATGTAGACACTTGAATAAATTAGTGCAGATGAGTTTGCTTTCCCTGTCTTTCGGACACAATTGGATGGAGTCAAAGAATTAGTATGGAGGGTCAACACAGTGTTTGCAGACATTAGTTATTAGGCCGATAGTTATGTGTACTGTGCACAAGAAGATAAGGAAATTTAATAAAGCAGTGATTTTGTTTTATAAGTGGGTACATCCAATTTTACAAACTGTATAATCTATTTTAAACATCCTACACACCAATACATGCATGTTTGTTGTCTGTGAGCAAATATGAATGCAAACCTAACTATAATACTAATGTTGTTGTTTTTTATGTAAGGAAGTTTCTTACCTGATAAACCCAAATCAGTTCCTGCACCTTCTCTGAAAAGGAATCACAACAGAAGCTATTCCTTATGACCCACTGGAAGGTTACCGCTCCAGGCATGTTACGTAGATAATTAAAGTATTACCGTTCTGAAGCAACGCCTCCATATGCGCCGAACTGATAATTACTGAAAAGCACATAAAGTTGCAAAGACCATCATTTGTAAATAATGGCCCTTTCGCCCAGTAGAGGAGAAATATTCAAATGAGGCCTGTCAGATGTAAAGTAGTTTGTCCTGTGTTCCTGAGGTTTTTTTCGTTCCTCCTGTCAATCTTCAATCCTCCCTACAGGTGTAGAGTTGCATAACAGCAACGTCCTCATCTATCAAATGTGACATACTGCCTGGGATTTAACTGCACACACGCCACTCAGAACTGTAACAGTGGTTCAAATGAAGTGCACCAGTAGGTAGGTAATGGATGGTGATGTCAGACACACTGTATTTCCTCGTGTAGGAAAATCAGCAAAACCTCTGTTCTGTGATTTTTATTATGTTATTTTTTGACATGCAGCTCTAGCATGATTATATTTCTGTGCTGCTATCTTATTTTTTATTACTTAATGTGGGTAAGTCGTCTTGTGTGGTTACTTCTTTCCAGGTATGAACCCACTGTTACTTTTTGCACAATACTTTAAAATAATAAAACCTTTCTAATGAAGACATGTTATAAAAAAAATATTGCCTTCACTATATTATTAATTAAATGTTAGGGAGTAAGTTAATATTAAAAGAAAATAAATCTGTAATTGTGAACGAATAATCCATGTAATGTCTGGTGAGCATGATAAAAGAGACTCTCAAATACCACGAAAAGGGGAGACAAAAATGTCACATCCATTGTTCCACTTCTGAATGACAGTAATCAAATACACCAGCATCCTTTATGTTTTGCACCCCACTTTCTTGTCATCTCTTTTGCCCAGTTCATGTTTCCATCTTGCACCCCTCCATCCTTACAGGAATGTGTAGATATGACTGATAAAGCAGGAGGTGAGTTGAGCAAGCAGAGGAGGGAGAGAGCTTAAACTGCTCCTTGTAATAAGCAGAGCCGTAAAACTGTGTCAGAAAAATGTTGCCTCCTCGTTCTTCTTCTCTCCCCTCCCTTTATTTTTTATGGGTCTGTAACCGCATTTGTTACTCGTTTGATGGGCTGGGGGAGCCGTCCGGGCCCTGGAGTACAAGATATTATTCTTCGCTCGCCCCCTCGGCCCTCGGCCCTCCCAAAATAACAGCCTCCAGCCTACTGTTTAAAGTCTCTCACCAGAGGGAGTGAGGGGGAGGAGAGCCGGAGGGGTGAGAGGAGGGAAGCGAGGAGAGGAGCAGCGAGAGGCTGAAAGATGTCTCCATAGCTCTCCTCTGAGGAGATCAAAGTGGACTATTCCTTCAACCCCGTGGCACCATAATGGTTTCGTGGAGTCGGAGTGAGAGCCCTCGCTGCTCAAGATGTTGTAACATGGATGATTAGTGACAGTGTAATACTTTGAACATTCTCCGTACAAAGGGAGAACCCAGCTGAGAGAGAGGCTTTAAACTTTTCTGGGTGGGGGGGGAGGGGGAGGGAGGAGGAGGAAGAAGGGGAAAATATGGGGGTTCCTCGGCCACCAGAGAGCATTAAGGGCTGAGATGTAAAA
This sequence comes from Dascyllus trimaculatus, assembly GCA_024666655.1. Classification (NCBI taxonomy): domain Eukaryota; kingdom Metazoa; phylum Chordata; class Actinopteri; family Pomacentridae; genus Dascyllus; species Dascyllus trimaculatus. The sequence continues at coordinate 26,791,356 of CM045454.1, forward strand.
AGATATCACGTTCATTTTTCCCCTTTTTATACGCGTCACGGGAATAAAGGACAACAAATAGAGTGTGGGAGGCAGCGTGCATGCCTGTCATACTTTCCCTTATTAGAAAAGGGAAGTCTGGGACATGTTTTTCACTGTCTCTCTGACACATTTGTACAGGGAAGTGCAGTTATTTGAAACACACGCTTATATTCAAGAACGCACTTAATCTGTAATTTAAGTGATTTCCCTTAGAATGAGTCTTCACTGACAGCGACAAATGGGGGAGTTTCTGTGATGGCTGAGATGGATTCCTTCCACACATAAGATTTCTGTCATGTTCAGAGGTGGGTAGAGAGGCCGAGAATGCTGCTTTAGAAATAACTCTAAATGAAATTCAATCAAAAGTATTGACAAATGAGAGCAGGAATGTTTCAACTGGACTTAAAATACATATTTTTTTAAAAATCTCAACACTATAATTTAACAGAACTACAAGGATTTTTAAAATTATAATTACGCATAATGATGACATAATTTAAAATGCAAGCAGATGGAAGCAGCAAAGCTACACCAGCAAAAATATGATATTTTAATAGAAAATGTGAATATTAATAAATGATAATTCAGAATAAATTAAATATGTTTCTAAATTGGCTGTTTAATAAATACATGTTAAGTCAACTAGTCAGAAAAAGGAAAGATATTTCTTGGATTAATGGCATTTTTTTGAAGAAAGCGTGAAAGTGTGTGTAAAAGTAGTGTAAATCAAAACAGCAATTTCTCATAGTGATGACAAATGTAGTGCGAACATGAAAAATATACAGAAATAATGAAAACACAAAGAGACATAGCTGATCTCTCTTTAATAGTGTATACTAATGTAAAAGCGTAAAAGTTTTGTTTTTTTGCCTTCCAAAAATGTACTTTAAGAGCAATGCTGCCTGAGAACGGTTCACCCACACGTCAGTCTATGTGGTGCCTGCCTTGTGACTGTGTGCAGAGTCAAAATCTCCAAATTCCCAGGTTGTGACTCACAGAATGTGTGTTTTTTTTAATGATCACTCACTGAGAGCCTTATATAGCAAAAACAACACAATCTGCTCTTTCTAATTTATGGAGCAACTGCATTGCTGTGTATTGAACAGACAGTCCTAGACAACAATGAGTTATTATTGGAGTGTTTGACTGCAGAGACGATCTGGGTCTGTTTGGCTTCTGAGTTCAGATTATTTAACATCTTTCATTGGAAAAAGTTAGGAGTCTGTAAGCTGTAATTTTAAAAACATATAACAAATAAATAAATACATTGAATGTAATCTCTGTGCACAACTACAGCTCCATTCGCTCTGTCAGTTCTGATGTGGAAGTGATTGTTTGTCTTCATTCCCACTGTACTTTCTGTACATGCCTCACTCATCAAGCCCCTTTACTTTCCTCACTTTTTCACTTCCAGCGAGTCATTAGGGGATCACAGCTTACTGACAGGATAAATCCAGCAGCATTTAGAGAAACCCAAGCAAGAAGTTGCGCCGATTTTTGCATTCCGCACAATTATGCAGCTATTCTGGTGGCAGTGGAAGTGATTATTCTGGACGGAGAGTTTGAAGAGGTCACTGATTCATTCTCTAAACAGACTTTTCCCCCGTATTGCCGAGTCTCTTGCGGTTCTGAAAACTCACTCCACTTGTGCTGTTTTCATGCAAACACGTGCTCATCATGAACACAACTGATATAGTTATTATGTTTTATATTAAAAATGGATTACATGACTGTGTGTGTGAGAAAGTGAAGAAAAATTAATGAATGCATATTTGAAGTTGACACCAGAGAACCGGATTTCTAAAATTTAAACAGATTTACTAAAGTTAATGTGCAGAAAAAACTGCAGGTAACTTTCTCATCGTGTCATATTTAAGTTGAATCATATTTGTAATAATAGGTTTTGGTATTTAAATATTCAACAAGTGACTAATTAAAACAAGCAACCTTGAAATTCAAGAATTTTCTGGAAAATTTTCAAAAATACTCTGATGGCTTTCGTGCAATCAACTCCACAGCTTTGCCATTTCAGTACAAAAACATTCCCAGTGTGTCTGTGCTGCAGACTGATACGGTCACTGCAAGGCTTAAGAAACAGGCTATGTAATCCACTTATCTTAAGTGGGCTTTGCCTGCCTCACCTGCCTGGCTTTTAAGAAGAACAGGAAAGAGGGAGGGAAGGAAACATTCACCTGGCCTCAGGCAGCCATGACAGAATGAACCAGCGCACTCTGCTCCACGGCACATGAAGGGCACTCAGATCTATTATCACATGTTGGATCGCCTCACAGGTGGAGGTGTTTTGGTGGTCGCTTTATGGTTGCAAAGTGCAAAGCCGGATGTTGTGATACTCGTCTTTTTGCGTGACGCACAGTTATAACGTGTGATGCCTTGTGTCTGTGTGTGTCTTCGCACGAGTAGGTGAGTGTGCGTACAAACATCTGCACCTACTCGGGTGAATTTTTCCTCTTCAAGCCCGTGGCACTTTTCATTGAGGCTAAAAATATTCGAAATATTCCTCTCAGAAATAAACAGGTTTAAAATAAGACAAAAAATGAGCCTTTTATGGCTCAAAATAGACTTGTCTCTTTCCGTGTGTCTTTCATGTTAGAGGAAGTGCTAAACAATCTTATTGTTACATTGTTACATTTCCTTCTCGTGCTGTGAAAGGCTCACATTGATCTTTATGAGGTCACAGACAGTCCCTTTGGCTCCCTGTCGATTCCGCTAACACCATATTTAGAAATAAGCGTAGTTTGTGTTATATGTGTCTTTTTATAATTTTGTGATGTTTACAGGCACATATTTAAATCACAGAGGCAACACAGCTATTTAAAAATCAAGCTGATAAACAAAAGGAGGACTTCGCTACCATATAAATATCCTGATACATCCATATATTAAGAAAAGCATTTCTAATCAGAGATAGCTGTTAATATTGACCAATCAAGACTGGACAGAGAGCTTTAATGCATTTAATAAAGACTTCTCATTGTAGTATAATGCATAATTACATGATTAGAGTCCAAGAGGTCAAGACTAATACTGATATTTGAGAGATGAAAACTAGTAATAAAAATAACCCAATCTCACTTTTTTCACATAAATGCATTCTTTATGAAAAGAGAACACACAAAATGAGTGTCTCAGTATTTGATATGATACTTTACAAGTGAAATGCTCAAAAATCATGTGTGTCAGTGTCTTGTATCATATAATTTCATCTTTAGATGGAAAATGTCTCCAAACCACATGGACTTATATTTTCATTCACAATATGTAAAATGCTTGATATTGTACTGTAAATTCACATGTGCTTTTTGTAGGGAACCATTTTCAGACTTCAAACATACTGTTGGGTTTTCTGTCCCACTGTTCTTTGTATCTTATCACCTAACATACTTTTCTTCTACACAAACAGCTAATATTGGCTGATAATGTCAACCCGTCAATATAAAATAACAAGAAAGTAAATTAAAAGAACAACTTTGTTAAAGCTGCACCAGTCAGTCATCCTATATTTTAACCATCTGTTTCAGTTTGATGGCCTAAAAAATGACTGTTTGGGTTCTCATTGCTCTCATAGATTCATTGTCAGCTGCAGCCGGCAGCAGCTGTTTTCTACACCAAAAGCTCTGATAAACCCATTGCACATCACCTGTCCTGCAGCAAACTGTGCATGACCAAAGTTGGTAACTAGCTGAAGAAAACAGTGAAGCATTCAGCAGCTGAAGAGCAACATAGTCCTGTCAGGGTTTGGTTCATTTGTGGAGACCAAATCAGTGTTGAAATGAAAGTAAATGGTAGACTTATGATGTTGAGATACAAAATAAATGCTAATGTAGTTTGTGTCTTGCTGTATGTATAAATATATCAACTTTATTTTGTGTTTACAGTTGTTGTGGTGCCCCCAAGTGGGAAAAAGATCATTTAGTGCAGCTTTAAGGTTAGGGAAAGTTGTCTTTGTTGTCTAACCATTACCTGTTTAGGCCGCCATGCAACCATTTCCTTGACATGATTCAAACAGGCTCCCGTGTCAGAAAAAAACTTTTAGTGTTTGAATAATCAATCAAATGCATTATAATTCTAGTGAGTACGCTCTAGACCAGCAATGTACTGCAGCCACTCAATCAGGTGACTGAAGACACACACGAGAAACCAAATAGAACCTGTCCCCTTTCTTTATAGACCTGTAAAAATCACTGGCCTTTTAAACGGCTGTGCTGCAGGACTGTGTAAAAACATATCTGAAAACCAGAGGGGAGTAAAACTGACAAGATCAAGTGAGACAGAGACAAAAGATGAGAGAGAGACTCGGAGAAAGATCCATAACTCATCAGAGATGTCACAATGTTGAGTCATGTACTTAAACTTGGCAGCCAGAGGTGAGCAATGTGCTGAGTTTAGAAGAGGAGGGGATGGAGAGAAAAGATCCTAGATTATCTCTTAACAGTCGCTGGCTCACTCTCACTGTCAGGACCAATCATCCAGGGGGAGAAAAACAGCATTCTTGTTCTGCAGCTGGGATTAATGAACTGACAAACTCTGTTAGAGGCACCTGCAAGGGGCAACCACAGATAATGGCACAAGAGAGATACAGGAGGTTAAATAGTCTGCGACTCCCATCAGCGCAATTAGCAATTGACCTTTTTGTCTTGAACACATAATGCGTCATAGAGATACTGGAGAAAGAGACTAAATTCCTCTGGTCCATCACATTGAGTGCTGTATCTGAAATATTGTGGAAAGTCCCTCATGTCATTGCTCTTTTCGTCCCTCAGTCCCGTCTGTGGTGTCTTCGAATAATTACCTCCCACCCCCACACTGTTGTCGGGCCCAGCTGTTGCTGCTCCTGCAGGCCCATTTGGAGGTAATCAGGTACAAGCCAGAAGGCACACATCCTCTCCCTGATTAACACTTCTCAAATTCTAACACAGCTCTCGGCTCCACCTCTTTTTGAATATTCGACCACAGACCCCACATATACTCACCCTCCCGAGAAATGTAGAACCCTGCAGATGGCATGGAAAGCAGCTCCATCCTTGCGACCCAGCTGTAGACTCTCTCTCTCTCTCGCTCTCTTGCGCCTTTGAAGGGAGAAAATAATGCGTCCTCCAAGTCTATTCCGCAACTCTATTACAACTGATGGCTTTCCATGCCATATTTGTTTATTTTACCAAGCCAGCAGTGGAAGTGTTCTCCTTTTTTGTAATCAGCTGAGTTTCTGAAAGGTTCCTGGCCTCGGGTTCTCTACCTGTAGCGGAATCTGGACCGCTCATACGCTCCATTACCGAGGCTGTCAGGCCCAACGAAGTCAAGGCACAACACGCAGATTAATCCCTGACTGCGTGTTACAGGACATTTGGTGTAGACATTTTTGTCTGGCCAGAATAGTTTGAAGAGAGGGGGGAGCGGTCCCTTGGAGGGAACAATGTCCAATTAAGTTTTCCCCTCTGATCTTAGAGTAAATGAGCCAGAATCTACAATGTTTCATTTTGAAATATAAGAGCTGCATTCAAAGAGACCCTGTGGACTTTCTGAGCACCAGTGATGCTACATGAAGAAATGTTTAAATGAGTGTGTCCTCATTTTACATACATGTTGTGATCTACTGATACGCAGATTTGCAGTTACATATTAAGAATTTCACTTAAGGTTTGATTGACAGTTGTTGATGATAACACATCCAGGGAACATACTAACAAGAAGACAACATCAAACGTGTCAACACACCGCTTAAAACCAGCTTTGCAAATATTTTATGAGGACTAGTATGCAGTTGTTCAGAAACACAGCATGATTTTGGTACAAAAATACCATATAATTGCTTTTTCCCAAGAAAATGCTTCTGCGTTTGGAGAAATTCAGAGTGGCAGAGGTGCTTTCATAGTGTATATATGTACAAGAAATACTTCATTGCAGAAGCAGAACATGTTGGCCAGGTTATCCAGCCTTGTCCTGAGGCTTCCAACTTTGGTTCTGTATATAACTACAGAACTATTACTATTACTACTCGGAGGTGGACACATTTAGTTCTGTGTTTTGTGTGTATTTAAGAGACAATGTAAAATATATGTTATTCTATTTAGTAGTCTTATTCCCTAAAGTTTCATCCTGTTATCATTTCCTCATGTTTATCTTGCAGGCAGTAATCAAATCACAATTTCATATTTAAAATAACTGTAATGTAATTCTCAGACCATCACTTAAAACATAGTTCGACATGATGTATCACACATCATCTTAGTCAAAGTCCAGCTAATCTCATGTGGCGCCGTTAATGCTCGTTCAGCTTGAGTCGGATGTGAATCACTTATCGAGCATGCGGTAATCTCTCTGTGTTTCTGTACGAATGTGTGTTTGTGTGATTTTGTTATTCGGATGCAGGCTGCAGAAGCTGGAGTACGCTTTGTGGTTAAATAATCAGAGACCACGGGGGTCTCTTCCCTCCTCAACTCAGGCTGTGAAGTTTACAACCTTTCCATCCTCCTTTTATTTATCAGATATTTTCTTTTGATACATTGAACATGCCTGACCACATTTCCCTCCGGTGAAACGCTTCTTTTCATTCAATCCCAAACATGGTCTTTTGTGGCAAGGCACCCCACTGCCAAATCTACTTAGAAGTCGCTTTGAAGTTTTTCCCCTCTTTCTTTGCTTTATTAACCCGGGATCAAGGGTGATGACATTTTTAACTTCATAGTTGTCTCGCAAACTTACAAAGCTACTGACTCAGATCATCTTCGCAGATGACGCCCACAGACAATGGATATGTTTCCTTCCTGTTGTAAATGTTTGTTCTGACACCGTGGCACTCTTTACATGTGACGGACTAAATTAAAATGAAAATGAATCGCCTTTTCTGAAATCCCATCAGCAGCATTTGATTACACTGGGATTGTTTGACCGTAGTTCTATTTCTAGTTTGGCATGGCATGAAAAGGAAGTGACCTAAATTCATCCTGGACTGATTGACAGATGCATCTGCTCTGACACTTGGACGGAGTGAAAGTCTGGGGTCGTCTACTGTATCTAATCCTCAGAACTGTACTGTATGTCAGCTGCAAGGGAAGGAACGACAGATTTTATTTTACTGTAAATGCACTGGATAAGGAACAATGAAAGGATTAGCATTTACTGTACAGCGTGAGGAAAAGGTTTAGGCATACAAAAAATGATTTCTTAAGTTTGTTGTCCAGTTCTCAATGTTACCTGAGCAGCTGCTGCCTCTTTTTCTCAAAAACAGCACCACCCGTTGGACACTGGTGGAGCTCCTGTAATGAACCCACGTCGTAATTTCACATCCAGGTGACAGCATGTGGTAGAGGTTAGTTACCAGCTCCAAAAGTGTGACCACCTGGCACAAATGAGCTCCCCTGAGAAGATTTACAAACCCCCTCATCTTAAGCCTCACCCCCCAAAACCAAACTCTCTCTCTCTCTCTCTCGTTGTCTCTCTCCTTCTGCCAGCCCCTTTGCTAATTCTCAACGCTTAAATCTCCACACATGATTGCCTCTGCATACACAAAAAAGCATACAGACTCCTACAACCGTGCAAGAAGCAAAGTGTGGAGTGTAAAAGTGACAAACTGGGTGTGCAAGATGAGCCCCGCTATTATTTGTGTAATGGGCCCGGGGATTAAATCTGCCAGTATCTTGCAAAGCTGCTTAAGTTTCCTGTTCCTCTTCATCATATTTGTCCTCAACATTCTTGCCGAAGCCTGGGATTATGGGGAAAATCAACATCATTTTCCAGCAGTTGGCAGGGAGGCAGAGATCTAGTTCCACTACATTTACATTGCATTTAAAATTCTGATCATGCGTTAACACCAGCGCAAACTGTGTTAATGGTTTATTAGCTTGTCGGAGAAGTCAGGGACTCCTCATCTGGCAGCGAGCGATGATGCAGTTTTACAGCGAAGAAAACTAAAATACGTTAAACATATGATGAAATGGCTGTCTTTAATGAACACACTTTCTTCCAAAAAATTAATGTGAGTGTAACTTATAGAATGAGGTATATGTTGATTCCTTGTTGTTTCCAAAACTGTGTGCCCTAACTTGCCCCTGGAGGGATAAACATAAGTAATTAGAGGTGAACTGAAAACAAGGAGTCTTTCTTTGTGTGAAGTGAGCCACAGAGAGGCAGAGAACGAGAGAAGGAGAGACTGATTTTTTACACTTTCTGCACAATTTCCTCTCTATTTCCTCCCTGAAGACCCTTGTCTGCAGAATGTGCAGAGTATGCTTTCCATGGACAGGCTATGAAACCTGCCAGAACAGAAAAAAAAAGAAGAGAGAGAGCAACACTCCTCCTCCTCCTCCTCCTCCTCCTCCCTCCTGCACTGCAATACAGAAAGATGGAATTATTATCCAGAAAACCTCACCGCCTTGTTTTTTTCACTTTTCATCCCGGAGTTCCCGGAACACTGAGCTACTATTATAACCAGAATACTTGGACCGCACACCGGTTACCCACTCTGACGTTGGGAGAGAAGAAAAAACAAATGCTCCGCGCTGCAAAGTGCATCTGCCTTTATTTCTGTCTTGAATCACGCCTAATTGGTGTTCATGTGAGGCAGCCAATGGCAGACTGGGGCTGAGGTTCAACTGTGGGCAGAAATATTAGAACAGCAGGACAGAGTTCCCAGCCTGCTCCCCCTTAACCATCTCAAACATATGCCTCGGTCTAAGCTAATGACGTTACAAAGGCTGTTATTAGACTGTACATTGCAAAAATATCCATGGGAATCTAATGTAGCACTGACATTAGTGTCAAAATATACTATAATGGCCAGTCATTAATTTTTAAGCATATAAATGAAAAAAAAAGTATTATTTCTCCTCTAGTCATATTTTATTATACAGGACTGGTAAGGTTTCTAACATTAGTGACGTGTACAAATATTTATATGTAAAAACATGTAGTGGAGCTACTAGATTTTTTGCATTTCAGCAATAAATTGTGCCTTTAACATTATTTTTTGTATTAAAATGTTGCAAAAAAATGATAAGAAAAGACTTCTTTTTCTCAAGGGAAATAATATTGTTATTACTATATACATGATATTGTTTTTGGAGAAAACTTCTCTCCTCCTTTAAAAAGGGACAATTTAATATAAGTTTTCAATGTACTCATGGAACCTTTGACCTGTATTAGGTTGAATAGGATTACATATATGACAAATTGATTGTGTGTATCATTTTATATTAAAAATATATTGTGTAATCTTTCAAAAGTATAATTCCGAAAATGCTTTTTGATCAAGTTGTATTCATGTTGAAATGTCACAGATAAGGCTCATATGCTATGACCACATACTATATCCATTTTTTTGTCCAATGTATTTAGGGTCACCACCCATTCACACAAACAAATTTGATTATAGCGCACTTTTTGGTGCAAAATTCTAAGTATGATGAGAATATATGCAACACTTCTGCCACTCAGAGTCCTTGTTATTATCAAGTGACATGTTCACCCCCGCCGCAATCAGTGAAATAACATTTGCTCCCACCAAAATAGCAGCAACAACAGCCTTGCTCTTCTATCAGTGACAACATCATCCATTTTAGTCCATGCAAAGGAAAAAGAAGAGTAAACGATAAATCATCCCATGAAGGACACACGTTTTCATTAACCGCTGAACCCGAAAACTTGCTGGCGGGTTTGAAAGACACGTTATGCTTTTTAAAAATCGCCAAAATTACACCAATTATCAGAGCCAGAAACTGTAAAAACAGGAGAAATTGCTGAATTTTCAGCTTAACTTTCCAACTTTCCAACTAACCATGTGTGGTGTGTGGTTCCATTGGGAAAATGAACCAAAACCAAAGCTTAACATGGTGATATTTGATCAAAAACCCCCTTTATTCTACATGTCTTGTTTAAAAATGTGCCAAAAATAAAACATAAAAAGTCTGCACTCCTTGGAACAACTAAGGAGCCATGAGTGACTCAGCTATGACCAATAGTTATAGGGCAAAAAATTAGGGACTTTCTAACTGAACTGGGCTGAACTGCAGACTGTGTTTACTCAGAGCAGTTGGGGGACAAGTATGAAAACAAATTAAAAATGTATATAGTTAGGTATCTGTAGTAAATAGAGCCATCATTAAACAACACAAGTTTATTGGTGAGTTTAGAGCATTATAACAGTGTCATACTTCACAAAATACATTTTTAAGCCCACAGTGAGTAAAAATGTAATAACAGAAAAAACAAACAAATAAAAAAACACACACCCACAAACTCCTCAGAGTTTAGAGAGCTAATCTATGACAAAATTTAGATTCCTTCTTTAAAACCATGGTCAGAAACAACTGTGTTTTGACCCTGACAGCGTTGCCCCTTAGGACAGGTGGTGAGAACGACTGCACTTAGTGGCCATTTGTCAACAAATTAAAGCAGAAGTCCAAGGGCCACATGAAGCGCCTTCCAGTATACACTGGGAGAACCTGTGAAGCAATGCTTTGTACAATGGGTGTTAGAGCAGAGGAAGCTGGAGTCAAAGAAGGAAGGATGCCCTCTTTAAAACCAGGAAATGAGACTCCAGGATGCCAACTGCTCACCACCAAGCTCTGCTCGTTATGCAGTGTCTGTTTAACCTTCGGTAGTAACAACACACCTATTTTCAACACATCAGACTCAGTAACGAACCACATTTAGTCATAGATGGAAAAAGGAGCTACAGGTGATTAGTAATCTCAGAACAGACAAAAGTGCAGGTCTGTTCCCATCACGGGGCTTCAAGTTATGACAGGTGTGTTTTTTTATTGCCATCATATTTGTTTCTCAGTCAACATGTCGTGACCTCTGTTTTCTACCTCCCTTGTCGTGAGTCATCAACCACCGCTGTCAGTGGCTGTCAGTAACAGATAACTTTATATGCTCTTAAATCACACTCCACTGCAAATTGCAAGGCGGCTCAGTAATTGCCTACTCCCATGTAAGTTCTGCAAACTTACACACACACGCACACACACACACACACACACACACACACACACACACACACACACACACTTAATAACAGAAATCGTCCCTGGATATTTGAACAGTGGGAGGATGGAGGAGCAAGGCCAAGGGCCGGGAAAAGGGAGAGGAAGGAAAGGGGAGATGGGTAGATAGACAGAGTCATTAAGATAGCTTGGGTGTCAATGTAATTCATCAAGCCTGATAAGGCCATGGCCCGCTGCCAAGGAGCAAGGTGTGGCACTTTCCCCCACCAATCATTGTCACTGGTAGCATCCCTCACAGCAAGTTTGTTGTTCTTACTCTTGCTATTAATACCAATATTGATAAAATGGAAATGAGAACAAACAGCTGGTATATCAGGGTCAGTCACCATCTGATAGTATGAGCTATGAAATTCATTCATTCTCCTCATATAGCCCTTTGATGCCTGAATTTATTTACAATTCTATAAAAACAATAATTTTATGTGTTTTTGTTTTCAAATTGATGTTAAATTAAGTGGAGATTGTTAGTTTGTCTATAGCACATGTAGTAGCTATAAAGATGTAATGCAACAGGCATTAATGGTACTTTTTTTTTTATTGATGCCGCAAATGCCGTTCAAACCGGTCCTAAGAGAAACCAGTGCTTGCAAAAGGTTCCTAGGTATGTATTGAATATGCACAAACCAGCATTGGGGGAATGAATATGCTATCTCTGCTGCAGTGGTACGTTGCAAATTTGCGACAACCGGCGTTAAGGGGTTAACGGTCTGATTTCCAGAAACAACTTTCAAACTTTATCATCCAGACCTGCACTAACACACCAGACTCCTGGTTAAGTCTGACTAATTTTTGCTTAGTTTTTTATTTATCCATTTTTATCTTGTTCAGCACAGTTTAAACTGTCCTTACAATGAATGAATCTAATGTTGTTGAAAATACATTTGTTACTCCTCGGCTGCAGTACTGCAATTTTTTTGTAAGGTTGCCACAATAACCATCTAACAGGCCTCCAAAACGCTGCAGTGAGAGTACTGATTTAAAACAAGAGAAATTATGTTTCTCCTATATTAGTGTCTCTTCATTGACTACCTGTAAAATCAAGAATAGAGTTTTAAATCATTTCGTAACAACCACGTTCTATCATATTTTGAAAACCTCATATTATTCCAACAGAACACTTTGCTTGCAGTGTTTCTTATGTTTTCGGCTCTTGTGGTTCCCATAGTTTCCAGACTGGGTTCCTATCCTGTGGAACCAGTTCCCAGGCAAACACCCTCTTTCCTTTCATCCATCCATACCCTCTGCATCGTACAGAGGCTCCCAGGGGGCTGGAGCATATCTCAGCTGACATTAGTTGAGAGGCAGGGTACACCCTGGGGCGGTCACCATCACAGGAGACAGACAACCATGTACCTTACACTCACACCTACAGTCAAGTTAGAATGAGCAGTCAACCTACGGTGTGTGCCTTTAGATTGTCATGGGCACAGGGAGAACATGTACACCCCACACTGAAAGGTCCCAGCAGCCCCAGACTGTAAGGCCACAGTGTTAACCACTGTACTGCTATGTCACCCCTCTCTACTTTAAGATTAGGCTTAAAACTCTCCTTTTGATAAAGATAATACTTAGAGCTGGCTCAGGTGACCATGAACCATCTCTTAGTTCTGCTGCTATAGGCCTCGGATGCTTGGGAAACTCCCCTCCCATGATGCACTGAGCACCTCTTATTCAGTTTCTATGCATTTAAATTATCTTATTGCATGTCATTACCTTTTTGTCTTTGCTCTCCTGCTTTGTCTTCTCTGTCTTTCTGTTCTTTTCTGCAGGTATCTCTGGCTCTGGGAACTGCATGTTTCTAAATTTGCAGTTACTAGCTCCACCAACCTGCCCACTGTTTATTGCTTGTTGTTCCCCAGTGCTTATCTATTCCCTTCTACTCTCCCATCAACCTAACTAGTCGGTACAGATGGCTGCCCACCCTGTGCCTGGTTCTGTTGGTGGTTTCTTCCTTCCTCACTTGTTAAATGCTTGCTCAAAAAGGAATTGTTGGGTTTCCCTCTACAATATTGTAATATTTCACAATGTAAAGTGCCTAAAGATGACTATATATAATAATGCAATATAACTAAATTGAATTTAATCTATTCCCTTGGCACAAACTAGAAGTTTACTATGACAGTGAATTTTATCTTTTCATCACTCAGGAACTGATACAAACCTCATGCATGGAATGAACTGCATCTTCGCACGTTAACTTTTCACCCATGACTGAGATTTTTGGAAACCAACATGGCTTCACTGCACCTGGAGAAAAATTTTCAGTTGCACAATCTGTCAAGTAAGTACAAACACACACACACACACACTTACACACACAGTCAAACCTATGCAAAAACAAACCAGTCAAACTCTTAAGCACTGAATCAAAAAGGACGTAACTAAACTGAAAGTAAGACTCGGTGTGTTTTTCCTTTTTAAATTACCCAGAAAATCATGCACATCACTATCAGTGCTGTGCTCCCAGGCAATGATGGATGGATTCATCAGCCATCTTGTCTTCTGAATAAGTGGCTCTATCTAAACTAATTTCACTCATCAGCAAACACTAGCTGATTGATCTCTTTGATAGTATTTTCTCTCGTGCTTCATTCATCCTTTTCCCTTCATCCCCTCTCATCATCTTGCTCCACCTCCATCAGGCACCACATGACCGAGGTGCACTGCTCCTGGAGTGGCCTGCCTCACAACAAGCCCCGTACAGTGAAAAGTCACACAAATGTCCATTCATACATTCGATCACTAAGCGCCATCAAACAGGGTTTGTGTTTCCATTGGCATTGAGGCAAACACACCCAGTCCTGTTCTGCAATGAAAAGTTGCCTGTGGCTGAAACTCAAGGTGCTAAAGGGGTGTTTCAATGTGTCGGATTCTCTCTGAAGGTTTTTATCGATGTGGCACAACCGAGACTTAGGAATGTTCCAATTTTCAACACCTTCTTGATAAAGTTTTCAAAAAGATTTCATATTATTTGTGAGGTGTTGATGAAAGAGAGCATTATGCTGGATCCAGGAGGGGTGCTGAGGAGAGTAGGGGGGAGAACAGAGGGCCCAGGAATTAAGTGGAGGAGAAAGCCGAGGCCTCCTGCTGCATTTAGGAGGTGTGAAGAGTTGTCCAGGTCCCACTGTTCAGCATCTGTCCCCTGAGCAATAAGAGAGACTGTGTGGGGACCAGCTTACCTTTTTGCACAAAGGATGTCCTGTGCTTTTCATGAACACACACACACTGAATCACTGAAACTCAAGCCCCCTAAATCTTTTCTCTTTGTCAGAAGGCACACGTTTCTGAGCCCTGGCTTACAAATATTTGTTTGCTGACAGCCTGCTGGTTTTCTGAGCTGCAGAGCAGAGGAGTGAAGAGCTTTAACCCACATCTCTCTCCCTCAGGCTGATAAAGTGCTCTGATAAGCTGCGAGGTGCTGGTGAAAAGTGGCCCTCAGCCCTCAGGGCTGCAGTATAAAAGAGTGGCTTGTCTGGAGCAAAGCAGAAAAGAAGAGATGATGAGGCCCGAAAAAAAGTATGGAGAGCTGCAAAAAAAAAAGGCTAGAAGAAAGGAGCTGGATTAATGATGAAGAGGTCTGTCTGCAGGTATGTGTGTGTGTGCATGTGTGTGTGTTTGTGAGATCCTACTTTCGCCACCAGCTGTGGGCAGTGAGAGGGGGGCAGAGTGTATAGAAATAGGGGAGCCCTGCCATGTGTTTATGTTGACTAATGAGCTAATTACCCAACCCCTAATCTACCTCAACTTGTGTCATTTCACAGGAATGCTACAGCAGTCAAACGCTTGCAGATTATGGGTCATTTCCTGACAGTTAAAGGCAAACTACTACAGCAGTAATTCGTCCACACACCAGGCATTAAACCACAAGTGCTGCAGCCTCTCCATTTGCCTCTTCATGAATTTATTGTCCGACAATGTAAAGGATTAAATTTTACTCTTAGAGAGTAAAAAAAAGTTTACATTTATTTCTTAGGTTGTTTGATTGTTGATGCATTTGAGCGCCTCTCTTTCTTTGTTATTCTTTCTTAGTGATCACTAGACCATCATTTATGCAGTCTAAATGTATCAGAAAGATTTGTCATTCTTTTATGAATGCTGACTTATGATTGTGGAAAGTAAATTTACTTGCAAGTATTATACCAAGATTTATCTTTGTATTCTTAAGCTTAGAGCGTGCTTGTTTTTAAAGATGTTAAAAAGTTGACTTACATGTTTGAAAGTGATATCTTTTAATATGTTTTCTCTGGCCTGTTGACAAAAAATAGTTATTTCACCGGTTTATTTGTGGCACAACACATTCTTGTGAAAGTAGTATGTATCTAAATGAATGTCATTGCAGCCGAGTGAAAATCCAGCTAATGTTGTGATTTAATTTTGTTTTTAATAAAACCAAAGAATGAAGTGTTCATTAATGGTTTCTAAATCCCTAAGGAAAATAAATCATTTAATAATATATTGACTTAAAATCGAAACAGGATAGCAACAATCCAAATCATCTGTGTAATATGCATGGATGGCTGTGCTGAATAACAGAATGTCTAGAGTGTTTGATTAAAATGAGGTCGCTTGGTATTCATTTTCCAAAATGTTACAATCCAAAGGGATTCCACAAACTCTGGGAATGCCTCTCTAATACTAATCTGCTCTGCGCCACATCTCTTGAAGTATTACATGCTTTCATCTGAGACAAAAACACAACTAGAACAGCTACCGCTATACACAAGTCACTTTTACATATTATGCACCCCCCTGATGGCGCATATTTTTCAACTGAAACAATTGAGATGAAAGAAAGAGATTTGAGGAAAAACAGGCAAAAGTTTAAAGTACTTCTGAGGATGAAGTCCTTCTCGTTTCGGAAAGTCAGACAGCATGGGAGGTCTCCGTCCCCTCCACCCACGGCGAGAGGTGTGAGTTTGGATTTAGTGAACTCTCCCCTGCGCCCCCTCCCTTGTTCATCATCCCCCTCCCCTGGGGTGTACGCTGGCTGCTCTACTCCCCCTCAACAAGCTCCCATCCATCACTCCTAAGATTTCACTTTAATAGGTGGTCCTCTTCCTCCTTTCACACAGCCTTATGGGAAAATTTGGCCAAAGAGAGCAAGACAGCGAAGGCTGGAAAGTAGGACTGGGTATTGTTTACAATGTTTAACGATGACTTTATATGAAACTTGAGTTTCATTATTGTTACGTAAAGAAATGACTTGGGTGGCTCAAATTCTGCTGTCATCTTGTTTGATTATCATTTCTCATTTTTAATGTGTGTATTTATCTGTAAAACATTGTATTGTCTTCAACAGAAGGACAGACATTCCATATGTGAAGGCACTTATCATTTGTCTGTCTGTATACTGAGTGCAGTATATGAATAGTCACTGAAACCTTAACGATACTTTTTCAACACCATACATGCATTTTTTATTCTGGTGTTTTTGCAAAAGTGTCACTGTTTTATTTTGTCTGAATGCAAAGCAGCCAAACAAGGCTGTAATCTTAGTCAGAAACTAGCAGAATTAACATTTATGTCTGGAAATACTGAATCATAAAATAAGTAAACATTAGATTTTAGTATCTGATCCCAACTGTCAGCACACCGCCAAAAGCCACCACAAAGAGTATAATTAATGTAACAGTATACCTTCAGAAACAATGCATTGTTTTGTTGTTGTTTCTCAGTTTGCTTCTCCTCCGTGGTTCAGGAAGCTGAACACGTTAACACCAGTATATTGGACGGGACCGGGCCTAGCGGTGTTGTACCTCCTCCATTCAAACAGAAGGCAGGTTGGTTGATATTTAAATGGCCTCTGTTTGTTTTTCTTCTGGTCCCGTGTGTGCATGTGAGCCCAGTATAAAGGCCCGTGTCCTTTTGAAGGGGATAGCACCAGGAAAGTGAAGGGGAAGGAAACTTTGCTTTGGTGTTTTATATATCAACGGAATGACTTCCCTCGAATAAAGACGTGTTCCATTCTGCCGCTCGGCCTGGAACAAGCTGCTCGTTTCCTGTCCTGAAAACTCTCGGTATGCTCGAACAATGCTGCGGGCCAGAATAGAGGAGATGTCACGTCTTGAAGATCTGGTGTGGTGCTTTTGTTTGACCGCAGGTTCAGGCTGAATCATATGTTTACAGTATTTGTGACATTTGAATGAACCGACACAATTGTGCCATTTGAATTAATATAAATGCTGAAACAATAGATAGCAGCTTTTGAACTGTCGTCTGGAGCAAAAGGCAAAGATGAAAGTGTTTCCTCTGGGGCTGTAAAGACACTTGAAACTCACTTTTCAGGTGGAAGTAGTAGCTGCACAGTAAATCTAACGACAGGGATAAAGACATCTCCGCTCATTTATTAATCCAAAATCAATTAATCTTCCTCTAAATATTCACATTTCTGCAAACTGCCATGTCCACAGGCCTGACAAAGGCCTCTCTTTGCGTCTGCCTGCTGGGAGTTCGCCATGCAGGGTTTCTCACTCGCGCAGCTCCCTCATCAAATTACAGCCCTGCTCCCTCCTGTCATGTTGGCAAACAAAGGTCTTAAAGCGCACTCCCAGTGTAATTGCCTCTAATCTCAGACATAATGTGGTCTTTCATGTCAACTGGTCGGAGAGAAAAGGGAGCTGTTGTTCTCCCGGCCTTTTTTTTTTTCACCCCTTGAGCTCACCCACTTTCACTTTGAGAGGAGCAGTTTAAAAACAGCTTTTCCTCCTCTGCTTTGTTAGGAGGAAGGGGAGTTCCATTCTGACGCAGTGAACAAACATTTTTGAATTTCAAAGACAATCTTGATTTTTATGAACCGAATCTCTGAGAAAATAAGCATGAGACGGACTAAAAGGCAGAGAAACGTCTGTGGCGGTGCAGTAGTTCTTGGTGAGCTCCTCCACCTTTGGCCTGAATTCTCTCCGTGGTGAGCATCAGGCAGTCTGCAGCTGGAAGTGTTTCTGTGGTTTGGCCAGGTGTCTCTCTGCGCTGCCTGGGACAAGGCCTCAGCGGGGCCTGGGACTGGAGTCTGGGAGCAGGCTGGAGGCACCGAGCGAGCTGGCTGCCCCTCCGTGATCTAAAATGTCCCGCAGACCCACCTGACTGCTGGTCAGCTGTAACTGATACAACACGATAGCAGTGCTGGAGGGGGAAAAAGAGAAAATTAAGATGTGTGTGAGCATGTGGGCAGGAGATGGGGAAACATAGTTTGTGGAGAACAAAAAAAAAGTGAGAGGAGGAAAGAGAAGGAGAAAGTGGAAATTTTGGACAAATTCTTCAACTAAAGAGGCCTGTTGGTTAAAAATATGGAACAGAGACTTTAATATGGTTTCCAGGGGCTTTGGCAAGCAAAGATGAACATATCAAGTAAAAAACACAGTATCTGATATCTGTGCTGTTCTCAATGGAGAGCGAGCGCAGGGTAAGAGGAGCTGCAGTGTTTCTAAAATCATTCAGCTGGACTTTTTTTAAGGGACCCAGCTGTGCGCCCTGGAGGTCCTGAGCTCTAACTGGGGCAAAATCAGCACAGTGAGGCCCGGCTGCAGCCTCAGAGCCTGGTTAGCCATGACCTGATGTTCCAGGAGCCTCAGTGAATTGATGGGCCCCAGGAGAGTCGTCACAAGGGCCAACGAACAATCACCCATTCATCCCAGCAGCAGCAGTAAGAGGGCAAACGCTCTGCAGCCTCGCAAATCTTCCAAAAAAGACTTTTAAAATGTGATTTAGTAATATATGGATTTTTTTTTTAAATTTTTAATGTGTTGTCGAGAAATATGTTAATATTTTTGCAAGAAATAGGTGGAAGGTACGTAGAAGTTTTTAACTTGACCAACTACATGCAAGAAAACTCCATTTTCAATTTTGAAATTTTAAGAACGCTTATATTATCCCGTGAATAAGCAAGTATATTTTGGGATTATGCGGCTGAGCTGGCTCTAGCCCATCACGCCTCATCTGCCAGGACTACACACTGCTGTTACATAAGACAGCTGAGCCAGTCCAGACATCTAGACTAGTCCTTATGTGGACAAAATGGGTGTGTTCACTGTGTCCCCTAACCCAAATCCATTTACTACGACTGTATTGGCCAACTTTTCTCCAGCCTCGGTTGCTTCATTGCTTCAAAGTCTGTTTCAAAGATCAGGGGGGCTCGGAGGTCACTGGCACATCAGTTACATTTTTCTGTGACTTATACCCGTCAGTTATTTATAGAGCAAGAACAAATACACAATGGAAGGAGAGTAGTGGTTTGGGTAGCAGGAAGGTTAAACCCAAGAACATCTGTCCTTTCAAAGGCATCTCCTCCTTGGTATGCTCACAATCCACTCCAGGAGTGTTGGCGCTTCACTGGCAGTCAGAGAGCTGGCATGCTAGTCAAAACATCGCTGAAAAGGAGGGAGTGAAGCACCTCATCCAGGACCAATCTTCCATATCAGCAAGTACAATGCAAGTCCCCAAAGTCACCTGACTCTTGACAGCATAAGTCTGGCCATACTGAACATACATTATTTGTCGGGGCACAAAAGAGACTCACAACACAACAACAGGAAAAGAGCACGAAGAGAAATGACAGTTGAAAGCAGCCAATACCTACATACAGTGTATGCAGCAGTACATAAAACATGATTTGTTACAGGATTCATCATTTTTATTTGCCTTTGTTTTTCCTTTGGACAGTCACGTGAAGTCTCCTCAAGGCCAGAGCAGGGCAGAGGGCAACCTGAAGAGGTATGTGTGTGTGAGTGTGTGTGTGTCTTAGTGTGTGTGAGAGGCCAACACAGTCTCTGTTTAGTCTGTCTGCGTCAGAGATGCTTCATTACACACTCGTAAATTCAACCGCGCCGACACTCCCAGTCCGACCTCTCACTTTCTATTGCTCTAATTCTTTCTGACATGTGTGGAAACAAACAAACACACACACGCAAATTTACTCCCAGGCGCATGGCAGGACCATGTCAACACCAGTGTGTGTGTTTTCCACTGAAAAGGTGACGTCTTTGGATTTCAAATTTTTCATTATAATGCAGATAATTTTGCAATCCTTTTTGACACAGGTTGGAGCTCAGAGGGCGATTCACTCATAGTACACTGTGTCAACATGACACAAAAAAACTTCATAATTTTGAATAAATATCAAGCAACATTTCTTCTCACAATGTTTGAATTTCAGCTTGTAATGGTCAATTTCGCCCTCACACCTAATTCCAACTCTACAATACAAAAATACTGTTTCTCTCTATTCATATTACAATTACCAAACATAATGATCATTATAATGTATGTCATTCGCTGTGTAATATATTCAGCGTGGCTTTTTTATTTTGTGTATAAATCTTTGAATCCGGCAGCAGTAAAACCAAAGTAACAAAACAGTTTAAAAGAATTAATTGAACAAGGAGGGGTTTTTTTCTCTCCTTGTGGTCCTGATGTGTTTTACTTGCTCAGTCATGCATTGCAGAACAAGTAAGAAAACTTTGAGGATGAATAGCAGACTAAATAAACTCAGTGAATGCAGCAATATCACATACTTGAACTGGCAGAGAGATGGATCATATCTGAAACTGGGAACGCTTTAACTCTTTTTAAGCTCTATAAGCCTCTTCTGTCAGCCTGACATCATATATATATATATAATGATTTAAATGTTGTCCCACCCATTGTAGATACTTTACTGTATATAAGCCTGAGGCATTTTTAAAAATATATTTAGGATATCCTCCATATACCAGCCTTAATTTTGTGAAAATAATTTAAAACCCACTTCTAAACAGACATCAAGAGTTTTCAGAGGGCAAACAAGCTGTTATATATTTTTCATATATTTTTTCTAAGCAATTACAACAATGACATTTACTTATTTATTTCACATTAATGAACATCTTAAATTGAGCGTGGATATTTCTACTGATGTATATAAATTAATTAACAATGTATTTTTTAAAAACAATTTTGACAATACATTTTTTTATTATAATAAAAAAATAACTGTTTTACTTTTAATGCTCAGGTTATACAAACGGTTTCGGTAAAAGTGTTACCTAATAATCTAATAACCTTAATCATCTCAGCAGCTCGAGCCCGACTCACCTTGTTGCGTTTTGACGCGCGGTTCTGCTTTTCCCCCCCGTGTGTTAAAGACAACAGAAGCTGCTACGTCCTGCTCAATGGTTCATTTTGATCCTGGTTTGTTCAGAAGTGACAGCAGCGAGGAGAGAAGCATGAATCTGAGACTCAATAAATCCTGACAGGCGGACTGCACCGGATCAGCGTCCTCTGAAACATCCGCACACATTCATCGTTCAGGTCTGACCTCTGCGGACAGAGATCCTTGATGCACACACTGTTTAAAAATACAGTAAAATACATTTTTGGAGCTACACGTTGGATAGATTAGACCTGGAGAAAAATGTGTTAAATTGTCCTAATTAGTGAGAACGTTTTTTTTTCTTAATAAAAGAGGGCTTTTTGGGGGTTAAATGTTGAATTTTGAAACTACTTTCTTCAAATATTGTTGTCAAAGAGGGGTTTTAATTGTTCTTGTACATTGTACAAAAATAATTAGAATGGCGAGTTTATCATATTAATCCATCAGGATGATTATGCATCAAGTATATACTGTAATTCTTCAGGCTAAAATTATAATATAATATGCAGTGTATGCTGGGTAATCGTACTAGACAACAATGTTTTTCATTGGCTGCTTTAAATGTACTGGCTTAAAATATCATTTTATAATTGGACTAAACTAATTTGCATAATACATTATGACATTATGATCATTTATGATATTAAGACTCATTTGATAGCAGCATATTTTATGTTTTCATACTGCATAGTGTTTATAAACAACAATACATTTTGTGAGTTTCTGTCTTATAAGAAATACTGTATCAAATGTGTAAAACTTGGAAACAGTTGGGGAAAAAAACAATCAGTAACCAGAAACAATGTTAAACATTCGGTTTAACTTTCAGTATTAACAAAGTGTCATGTATCAATGTATCATGAAAAGAGAAAAGTCCAACAAAGTTGTCAAACGCCTGTGCAGGAAAAGAATCCCCCTATAATTACATTTTAAGAGCAGAGGAAGCTGCAGGCCTGAACCCCGTCATTTAGCCGGCATTAAATAAACACAAGCCCCTTCACAGTCAGATATGCCCTCACACAGTTGCACTGTAAATAATGACTTTCATGGCCGTGAGCACAAAAATCCGGGGTCATGATCAGGGTACGTGAAGAACAGTCATGCTATTGAAAGCTGATACATTAAATGCGGGTTAATTATTAAGAATGTAGCATATTATCACTTTAATGCATCATCAGTCCACATTCACCTCTGCTGAAAATATGAGGAACAATCTTGAAGCATGATGCAATCAATAAAAGATGCCCATTTTTCAGCAGGAGGAACAATCAAGAAGCAGCATGTTGTTACTTGTCGGGTAGGGCAACACAACACCATATCACAGTGTGAAAGACGGCAGCCGCCTTCTTATAATAAACATATAAGAGGTGGACCTTTGAATTAAAAAATGTAGCTGCTGAAGGTAAACAATAGTTTTAATCGGAGGGAATAACGTGCTGTTCACAGAGAGGTTTGCAAGATTTCCATTGAACTGAAATGTGATATCTAACACATGTCATGGAATTGCTATTCTTCATCTGCCCAAGCTTGCCTTTGATGCTGTGCCAAAGCTGTCAGTGTAATAAACCTCTAAGAACCTACGGACATATGCATTACCGAGGTATTACACTGATTCAATGACAAACAATTATTGTGAGGGATTTTAACATCAAAAGCAAAAAATACTATGACAATAATATACCAGCATCAGACTGTGACTCCTCAGTATCTGTATTAATAAGTCATTAATTTTTTTAATATTCTTTTATTTGGTGACGTATTTTTTATGTTGCATTGTTTGGCCACTATTAATCATTATTTTTAGTCCATTTTTCTCTTTTATTTCTAATCTTAAAATTTTTCTCGAGCCAGATATTTATTTTCTGCTCAGTCAAACACACCCTGATGAGGTTTGTCCCACTCATGTTGTAGCTCAGTGATTTAGGCTGAACTTTAGAACCTTAAGGTCAACATCAACATTGTTTCAAGACGGCAAAGTGTGGGCGATCAGTGCGGAGGCTGTATGACACAATAATGAATTTTGAAACGCCGCTCATTAAGTTGATAATAATTGAGGTTATGACCTCAAAAAATAAAACCTTCTCATCCCGTGTTGTTGCCTTATCATATATTATTGTTTTGTCTGCAAAGGTGTCATGGAACAAGTGCGTTGTCAACCATATAGGAAAATACCCCTCTATGCCTCTAGATCATACGCTTATGGCCTCAACTGTGCAACGCACCAAATATTTAGAGTAATAGCTGGTTACTGTGCTATCACGAGCGCTACGAGCTGTCAATCTCTGCCCCGGAGCTAATTAAAAAGACTGTGGCGTTTTATTTGTTTGCATACACTCTGAGGGCAGACTGGGAACAGTCAGGCGTGGGGGCATGACAAGCACGCCATGCCTCCTTAAATCACTCCCCTGTGCCAAAATGCTGACACCACACCGAGAATCCTGACGAAACATTTGCAGTGTCCCCATTGTGGGCAAGACACACACACACAGAGGAGGAATCACGATAGAGATGATTTATGGGCACTTTATTTAACGAGAAACTTCAGAGAAATCCATGCTCCTGTTCGCTCCCTTTTTTTTCTACGTAATACCCCACAGATTCGTGATTGAGTCGCCTTGCTTGCGTCCCCTCTCCACATAATGATCTGCAGACAGTACAGATGATATAAGACATTATCAGATTACTCACAGTGTTGTCCAGGGCCTGCATCCCATCACCTACATGTGGGTGTCCTCGTCCTGTACTGCATTTCTTTGTCTTTATGTGTGACTTGTGCCGTTGCTCATGTGCTTTTCTACCTTGTGGAAGTCCTGTGAAGTGACACTAAGATGGAGCTGGCATGGAATAAAAGATACATTTTAATTGTGTTTGCAGTGGACCCTGGGGCATTAGCTGCTGTGGCCTCATGGCTCTCTGCTGCCACCTGTCAGCTTGTAGAGGAACTAATGGAGGGCTGCTGTGAAGACGGGCCTGTAGAATGTGCTGAGTAATGCGAAGAGATCTCATTGAAGCTGTTTGCTCTCTGAATTTAGAGTTTTGTAGCTATCAAATGTTAGATGCCACTGCTATGAGGGAAAGAGAGGAAAGCCTTGTCTTTTCTTCAGGTTTCTACATTTCAGTAACTTATAAAATTTAGAACTGGTACAGCTTCCCCACATAAAAGTGCGGTATGTTTTACTCACATTTTATGATTAATCGTATAAAAACTATGACTGCACATTAAGTAAAATGTTTATCTACCGTTCTTCTATTCCAGCATGAACATCAAAATATTGAGTGACCAGGCCTACTTCAGATAAATAATGTAATTAACTCTCCAGAGGGCAGCAGTAAAGTTGTCTCGTTCCCGATCAAATCTCTGTAAACGAGTGTTTTGCCGAGTGAAACGCTGCTTTGCATGATTTGATAGCCCAACAGGAAGCCACTGGAACTCCAACATAAATAGTAATCAGGCCATGAGTAAACCAATCAGCAGCGTTGTTTCAAAATATGCACCAATCAATTAGCAAATGGATTTCCTTTCAAATGTACAGACCAAATCAAAGCATCTCAGGAAACAAGTTACGGGCAATCTACAGTTTGTTTTTCGTAACTGAGGGCCTCGTGGCAATTTACAGCCTCAACCTTGTGGAGTTTTATTCACTTATAATGTGTTTACATTGCTGAGATTGTAATCATTTGATCAATCATACATACATCCTGTTTATTGAGAGTTTTCAGTGCGTACCTTTCTTTTTTACAGCCACCACCTGTTGAGCGTGTTTTGATTTGACATTTTATGCCTTGGCAAAATCTTCTCGTACACTGTGCAGATTGTAATCAATAGCTGATTACCACTGTTTAGACTTTAAACAATGTTCACTTTCTTTACAGGGCTGTTTTACAAGCTTTTAAAGACAGCCTGTTGGCCTCATATGTACTCCAGTTCTACCCGCACAGCTGTCTTCCAGGCTACAAGCAGAGCTCCATCACCTGCATCCAGCTGCAAACCACAAACAGATTGCAGTATTCCCCTCGAGGGGGATTTTATGCAGTCAGGTCATCATCTGCACGGAAGATGAGGAGGCGAAATATTCAGTAAAACCTTACTGCCCATCAACAATGGGTGGTTTGCCCAATTTGAAGCCTCTGTGCCAGCGAGGACTGACACAGTAGTAGCTGAGAATGTTGTCGGAGCATGTGACAACATTTCCCAGACCACTAAACATTGAAAACAGACCAACGAGGCAACATATTGCATTGATTTAGTCATTTGACAAATAGCTTTGGAATGAGTATCCTCGTCCAGTCGCTTGTGAGCGGTTGCCATATAAGTAGTGGATAAAAGGAAACATGGTTTCTTATTTTAAGACCAGGAAATGAGACAATGACAGCGGACAAACTTATCACATATTGAGATGATTGTGGGGACCGTGGAGACAAATATTTTGTGGTGGGTGATTTTATTGTTTCTCCGCGCTAAAATCTTGTTGTGGTCATCCCATTCACAAGATTCCTCATGCATCTGCTGCACTGCGGCAGCTCATGTCCACATGTTTACAGGACAGGATCTGCTCAGCTCCTATTGACTTTATTTTCGCTCTTTTCTAACATGGTGATGTGTGTGAGGCCGCTGTTATTACTGGAGTTATTTTGAATGCAGGAGGAGCCATATGACACCTAGGAGTCTATGCAGCTATGAATTCTTATAATAATCATTTGGACTAGTTTGAAGTCTTGGTGCAAATCTCTGTGTTGATGTCCTGTTGTCTCCCCCAGATTGACTTTGCTGGTGTAAACATCCCATTTTAACTGGACTGAATTTCATACTACACCTCACACACCTTCCCTAAAGTACAGTATGTGTGAACATGTATTTTAATTAGCCACATTCTGCATCTGGGCAGAGTTTCTCTCATCAAAACAAAGTTATTACCCTCTATTTGATTTTCCTAAATCCTGCAAACTCCAGTGTGGAACTTCTGTCAGCGAGAGCAGCGCAGTTGAATAAACAGGATTACTTGCTATGGCAACACCTGCAAGCAGCACGTGCGAGCAGGAAAGAAAAATGATCCTGGTTAGCTGCTGCAGTAATGACACCACTATATTTATATTTGTCTTTGGCAAGGGACACCTCAGCTATTCTACTAGTAACCACAGCCAGCTTTTTTGGTCCAAGAGGGCCAGTACATGATCCTAACTCAGTGTTAGTATTTTGAAACTCTCCAGTTGCACTTCACTCTTACAGGGTCAACGGTGTCAGGAGTTTATAATTACTTGAATGAGGGTTTGAGCTCTACAGAATGTCAGTGAGTAAAAGCAATAACGTAGTTGGCACACAGAAATGCAGGTGATGACAGAAGAAAGTGTTTCATCATTTAAATGACACAGTGATTAATTTGTGTATTCTTCGTAGAGGACGCTTTGCTTGATTTTAATATACCACTTACAGAACATCATGTTTGTGCCGGAGCACACTGGCTCTGTTTTGCACATTGAACTGTGCGGCGAAACGTTGAGTGACATTAATTCTAGATTTATATGTAACACTGACATTTTCCTGGGTGAGGACCCAGCTCAAGAAAAGCTTGAAAGCCAGGAGGTGGCTGCCAAGTGTGTGGTTGCAGAGAAAGACCTGACGCACCGACGGGGAGTAAAAGGGGGTTTACGAATGCAGGAACGCTGTCGGATTTCCTCAGAGCCAAAACAAAACAAAAATATTTTGTAGATAAATTGAAGGAGTTTGTCTTTAATTAAAGAAGGAAACTATCAGTGCATGAAGAAAACCCACACAACATCCACGCACAGAAACGTACTTCTATTTCCAGTGAGTAAAATGTTCAATGTGAAAGTAGTCGCTCAAGATGACTAAGCCACAGAGAGTTATCAAAAAACTCTGCAGTTCCAATCAGCTTTATAGTGCATTTTAGGGGCTTTCAGTTTATTGTTCTGGCTGTTGGTGTGACAGCTTTATTGTTTTTTGTACACTAATCAGCCTCATTTCCATCAGCAACAGGCAGCTACTATGAGAAAAAAATGAGAGAGCTTAGTTAGTTCCCTGGAAAATCACTGAAGCATCACCCCTTTCATCACACGTTTGTCCAGACGACGATCCTGATTTATCCATCATCCTCCGTCAGGACTACTGATAATGCCTCTCCCTACCCTCCCAGGCCTCAGGTCACATTCAGGTGGAGCTTCTGTTTGACGCCACAGGGCCACGATCCCAACTGAGCAGACCTCTTTTTTTAACAGCTCTGTGACCCAGAGGCCCCAGACAGTACGCCGGACTGTGTACCGGGCCGCTCTGCTTTCATAGAGGCGTTTCCGGTCCCTCACTGTACGCATTGTGCCAAAAAGATGGCTACTATCAAAAGAGACGGGGAGTCTGAGGTGAAAGAGGGCAAAGAGATGGACAAACAAAGGGAGTGAACAAGAGATAAGGTGTCAGACAGAGAGATAGCGAGAGCAGCAAAGTGAAAAACGTGTTATCGCCCGGCCTGTTCATCACACACGCAGGTCAGAGGGGTGTGAGACATGAGTTGGCAGAACTAAGAGCAGGGGCTGGTTGGAATATGTGTGGGGCCATAGGAAGTGCTGTGTGGAGAAGATAACAGTGTGTGAATGTGTGTGTGTGATGGAGAGGAGAGGAGGCAGTGGAGGTGGGGGGCGGTGAGAGAGAGTAACAGTGTCCTCAGCCCTGCCCTGCTTTCCTCTATTCACTACCCGCATCCTGTCTGTGTGCTGCTCCTTAATGGCTTTTAATGAGCCACCGGTGAATCCCGCTCCTTCCTGCCTTCACACAACATGCCAGGCAGAGCGAGTGAAAGGAAGAGAGCGAGAGAGAGAGAGACAGAGAGAGAGAGGGAGAGTTGAACCATGGACATCACAGGCTCCAGTGGCGGTCACTTGTTCTCGTCTACAGGTCTGCAAGGAAACACAACCATCCATTAAGGTACTGTGAAGACTGAAGTGATACAGTGAGGTCACCATGAGGGAATCCCACCCTGAGAGCTGTGACTATTAGTGTTAACTTTATGTCCGCTTGTTCCAGTCAAAAAAAATTTTGTTTCTGTTTTTCCATCTTCAAAATTTTTCATCTCAGGAACTGAACAGTTATGTTTACACAATAAAACTTAGAAGACTGATTGTTTTAATGTAAGCACAACAAAGACTGATTAGGTCACAGGATTTTTTTCATTTTGACAAATGTTATTCTGAGTAGCTTGAAATCTGTCTCTGATAATTGATTAAACCCCTTAAAACTCCTCCCTATGTATCAAATTTACATATTTGGAACTTTCTTACATGAAAATAACCCCCTCCTGTAGCTTAGATGCATCTCTGCACTTTTGCTTTGTTTAAAATCTGTGTTTATAATAGATCTGTGAAGTCTCTGTTTCTCTCATTACCCACACCTGACAACTCGCTACAGCTGAGCACACCAGCTCACTTTGATTCTAACCAAACATTGTAAAACTACTCGGTGTTACATAGTTGTGAGTAATATTGAAGTAATGTAGCCATACATGTTTACTTGGAAGCCAGTACTGAAGTTTAATGATACAGAAAGTCCTAGCAAGTAGAAATGATTGGTTCCTAAGGTTTGTCACATTTAAAACCCCAGAAGTCTGAATCTGTGCTTTCAAGACACTGCAGTTTCAAGATGGAAATTCTTAGGCATGGTGTTGACTGATTATTTTGGTCATGATATGTCTTCTAGAATATGAAAACACCATATGAACATCCATCCATCCACCTATTATCTATACACCACTTAATACTCTGTAGGGTCATGGGGGGCTGAAGTCTATCCCAGCTGACTCAGGGACACCCTGGACAGGTCGGCAGTCTATCACAGGGCTACACATAGAGGCAGGCAACCAGTCTTTTAGCTGTGAGATGACGGTGCTAACAACCAAGCCAATGTGCAGTCCTCATATGAACATGTTAAAAGAAAAAAATCAAAAGATTTTAACTGAGGGGGTTCTTTTAGTCAAAGCCAGTGTTTGTGGAAATAAATAACATACAATCATATATTCCAGATGAATGGCATGTATTTGTCCAAATATAAGACAAATAGCTTGCAATGTTATCTATGACAATACCTCTCAATATGCTGGATGGTTCAAGGTGCAGGGGTTTTGGACCTAGCTGCTGACTGTTAGCTGTCAGGTTTACTCAAGCAAACTTAGTATTATACATTGTTTATGCAAAATGAGTACATCACTCAAATTATTTTAGTTGGTTACTTAACCACTGAATAATTAAATCATCAGGATGAAATTAACATAGTATCTTTAAGTCTGTTTTCAAGTTTCATTATCCAATATATTGTCCACAACTTACAGCTATTTAGGTTCTACTGGTTAACGATTCCTAGTATCTAAAAAAAAGGTGGTGAACAATAAGTGTTGATGAATGTTTAACTGAGGAAAAATCAGCAAACAGATTATCATAACGACATGTGATACAGGTTGAACATTTGCAATTGCTCAGTCACGTACAAAGGTAGGACGCACTGCTTAACACTACCTTAAATGTCAGGCTCTCATCTGCTGCCTCCCCCAGTCTACTTTCCCACTGTGGCTGGCAGGATTTCATAGCTCAGAGTTGTGTGTCGTCGTTGTGATAGATGACAGGTGAGAGGGTCCCTCTGATCCCTCTGACACTCTGTAATCGAGTTAAGAATGCTGGATTAGAGGCTCCTTTTGAAAGGGGCTGAGGTCAGCTCTCCATTCTGCCTGACGGATAGCTTCAGAGTGCAAGAAAAGGCCTGACATTAATTGCAGGAATGTGCGTGCATGTGTGTTCGAGAG
This sequence comes from Dascyllus trimaculatus, assembly GCA_024666655.1. Taxonomy (NCBI): domain Eukaryota; kingdom Metazoa; phylum Chordata; class Actinopteri; family Pomacentridae; genus Dascyllus; species Dascyllus trimaculatus. The sequence continues at coordinate 26,821,319 of CM045454.1, forward strand.
ACAGAGGGGGAGAAAGGGAGAGGCTCACAGATATAGTTCATGTGGAGGAGATTGTGTGCGGCCTTGAGGCTGCTCTTATGGTCAGGACTGAAGCTGAGCCCTGCCCACCTTAGTTACTGTTGCTATGGCGTTCAAGCTTTCCATTTTCACTGTGGCACATCAGCAGTTAGGAGGGATAAAGGTGGCAGATTTACCACTACGCACATGCTAACATGCCCCAGTTAAAATGTCAGCATCCTCATCAGATGATAATAAAAAGCAGCACTGTGTGTGTGCTGCAGGGCTGAACTGTTTAGCCCCAGTTTTATGGCATCATCTTATTAAATAAGAAATATTACATAAAGAGTACTATAAAGAAATGTATTGGAATAAGCAACATATTAGTCATATTTATGCTCTGTTGTTTGTATTTTGAGACATTGTGCTACACTTTTACAAGAGAAAAAGATTTCAAGTTGAAGAATAAATAATAGTCTGGCAGCTGTAATGATGTCTCTCTTTAGTTGCTAGTTAACTTCCAAAACCAAAAGAAGTGACAGAGCAACTTGTTTCTCTGCTGGATTCTTAGGCATCACTACCCGATGGCACAAAGGACCTTTGTTTTCTGCTCAGACTTTGAAGCCATGACTTGGTCCACTCCCTAACCTGATGAAATTCTGCAGGTCACCCACACCCAGCTGATAATGACAATTACAGGAATATCAACAACGCCCAAAAAAATGGAAAAGGCCTGTACTGTAGGTGACCTGTGGTGAAAGAAACAGTTCAAGTTGCATCAGTAAGTCAGTGACAGAAAATATATAGCTCAAATGTAGCTCACTGTTTGACAGTGTACTAAAATCCATCCACACTGTTTCGGCTTCCAGACTTTTAACCACATTTGAGTAATAGGAGGAACAGTTGTCTTTTCATTCCTTAAAATTCATTTCTTTGGGAAGGACTTGAAAACAAATGAAACAGACTTGCCAAGGCGGTGCTATCGTGTTGACAGCAGCCAACAGATGGTGGTTAGTTTAACATTAGTCATAATAGGCATGATGGCGATGATGATGACAATAATAGCTCCAGCAGCAGACGACGACTGCAGTTGCAGGTGGGGATACAAGGATGTGTGTGTGTCCATGCAAACACCTGAGTGTCTTGGCAACCCTCAGAGGAAGGGTCCCGGTCATCGGACATCCCTGTTGCAGGGCCCCCTCCCTGCAGCAGACCCCCTAATCAGTAGGAACAAAGGGGGGAGGGTATGTAACAGCTCCAAAATAGCATGAGGAGTAGGAGGAGTGGAAGGATGTCTGATGCAACGCCTTGTAGTGCATGTTTCAGTTATGGCCGAAGTTGACTCAAGAAACATCACGCTTAGTTAATAATTATCATATAAATGCTTCATGTATAGGAATCCCAGAGAGTACAGGAGAGTAAACACTGAGCAAAAGGTTCACTGTCACTTGTGTTGTTGTGTTTATATTATATGTGATTATGTGAATCTGAATTGTGTGACTAATCCTCCAAGATATGAATGTAAGTCAATGTAATGTCCTCTGGAGTAATGGAAACAGCACTGTGAGTATGTGTGTGTGTATGCATGCATGCTTGTGTGTGTGTTTGTGACTTCCTCAGCTGTTCATTATGAAGTGACAGCCTGACAAACTGTGGCTCTAGTGGTTGCATCAGCTTCCTGACCCCACAAGCCACAGAGTTTTCCTTGATTGACTTACCTCTTAGACGCCACACAAGATGGGAAAGCTGTGGTTTTCTAGGGAGACTTGCACCACTCGCTGATCTCGACATGAATCTGTTATGTTAGCTACACATGCACACAGATGCATTTTTGCAGCCCAGGTAGGTGTTTGCAGAAATCCAGTTTGATGATGCGTGCAAGTGGACATGAAATTTATCCCAAGCAGCACTCTTTGTCTCCTGTGGGTCTTTTTCATGATAAGTCTCTGTCCACATGGAGAAAGGCCCATCAAAAGCAGGAGATGATAAAGTGGACAATAAGCGGGGGCCACCAGGTCCCCCTCCTCTTGGGGCCACAGATTAGGCCTCCTGCACTTCCTTTGGAAAACAGGCACCGGACCCAGAGGAAGCTCCTGTCAGCTGCGCTCCCTCACCTCCCTGGCCTCTCTCGCTCTTAACTCCTAACTCCCTTTCTCCACTACTGTCTATCTTCTCTCTCTCTCTCTCTCTCTCTCTCTCCCTCTCCCTCTCTCTCTCTCTCTCCCTCACTCTCTCTCTCTCTCTCTCTCTCTTATTCTTTCTGTCTCAGAGATGAAACGCAGGCCTCTCCATCCACGACTTGCCACCGTACTCCACCCGGATACCACAGGCCAAGCCTCATCAGGCTACTGCAGCATGTCACACTGTCACTGTTTTTTCCCTCCCTTTCATACTGCCACTTGTGGAGCGGTAACTGAGTTTAAAACTGCATCTCTTTGTAGACAGAATTCATTAATATATCATAGCTCATACCGTGTCTGTGGGGGGGATGCAATTACAGTGGAGCTCAATTCTGTAAATAGAAGCTCCTGCTGCGAATATCCTGTGTTCTACTGTCTGGTGGAGGTCAGGTGGTCAACACTGATGGACACTCCCTGAACTGCAGAACCAGATCACAGTTTAAGTCATCAGGCAGACAGCCCTTTGTTGCACCCCGCCTTCTACTGTCTTGAAGATAAGTAGGTGGTTCTTTGTCTTACCATCACGATGTTTGGTTGTATGATACAGTAGCTGCTGCATATTTGAAATCAACTAGTCTGTATTTGCTGGTTGTGAGACTGTGTAACTGCAATCACACAAAAACCATGAAAACCTAGATTTGTATGCAACAACTACTACAGCCCTCAGTCATGTTAGACAGACAGCAGCCATGCATGTAAAAAATGCATGCAGAAGCAGACTGGTAAAATGAAAAAGCATATTATCTGACAAGCAAGTTGACATGCATGGCGCAAGTTTTGCTGTGATACAATGCAACGTAGTGTCACAAGGTGTAGCACTGACCAATAAAATACTTGTGAGGAGGGGACTTTCCTAACAGATTACTTTGCAACATGAACATGTAAGGGTACTTCAAAAGGTTCTCAGTCTCACCTGCAATCATGGGGTACAACTCCCTTTTTGGGGTATAACTGTATACTAGAAAGCCTTATATCACTGTTCACAAAAATGTAAATGTTTGTTGTCATTTCTTTGAAAGAACAATGTGCCCATCCACAAAGCACAGGTGGCACAAGCAGCCAAGTGTTGCTTTGAACTGTAGCTCCATGCACCTTACTCACCAACCTGGTACTGTCTGACTTGTATCTGTTTCCCACACTAAAATCAAACTTGCATAGTCACCATTTTCAGACTGATGATGAAGTCGTGCATGCTGTTGAGGAGTACCTGGAGGCTCAAGATGTGACCTTCTTCCATCAGGGTTTAGTGAAGCTTGAATGCCGGTTGACCAACGTTGTTGTGAAAACAGTTACTTAAAAGAGACTTTGTTAAAAAATAATGCAAGAACTACCCTTCCCCTGTGACATTTCTGGTAAGACCGATAACTTTTTAAAATCCTGTTGTAGCTCTACATTATACTGACGACCAACAGAAGTAAGATAAGTAGATAAAACCATTGACAGGTGATGTGAATTGAAGCCAGTATTTTGTTCCAGTGGCACCAGTTAATGTCCATCCATCCATTATCTATACACCGCTTAATCCTCTGTTGGGTCACAGGGGCGCTGGAGTCTATCCCAGCTGACTCAGGCGAAGGCAGGGGACACCCTGAACAGGTCACCAGCCTATCACAGGGCTACATATAGAGACAGACAACCGAGCACACTCTCATTCACACCTACGGACAATTTAGAATCATCAGTTAACCTCAACATGTTTTTGGACTGTGGGAGGAAGCTGGAGTACCTGGTGAAAACCCCACACTGCACAGGGAGAACATGCAAACTCCACCAGTAATGTGTAGGATATATTAGGGAGCAAATGAACAGTCAGTTCTTGATGTAAATGCATTGGAAAAAGGAAAAAGGGCCAAGCATAAGGATCTAAGCGACTTTGACGTGGACCAGATTGTGATGACAATGCGAGTGGGTCAGAGCACCCTAAAACAGCAGGTCTTGTGGGGTGTTCCTGCCATGTAGAGGTTAGTAGCCTATAAAAGTGGACCAAAGGAAAACAACCATCAACTGGATAATGGGTACCCAAGTCTCACTGATGCATCTGGGAGCAAAGGCTTTACAATGTAATCTGATCCTACAAAAGAGCTTCTTCAGCAGAAATTGCTAAAAACCTTAATACTGGTTTTGATAGAAAAGTGTCAGATCTCAGAATGAATCCAAACTGATCAGAGTACCCCTGCTGACTCCCAACCACCACTGAAAGTTCCTACTATGGGCATGTGAGCATCAGAACTGGACTAGAACTTTATTAATCTATCAGTTATGATAACCGTTGTCTAAAATCTCACAGATCACTTAGTAGGAAGACAAAAGGAAAGTGAACAGTAAAATATTATCTGAACTCTTTGCTGTTAACATCATAAATTACAGACCAACTTCTTGATTCAATTTCGACTCACTGTTGCAGCCACCCCCGGTGTTCCCTTGCAAAGACAAATTATTAAAAATATTTGGGGTGAAATCATGTCAGGGTTACCTACATATAAAGCGACTTAGATAATCAGGCTAAACTGCTGGCTTGCTTACAATGTGTCTGATAGCCAGACTGCTTGTGTGTTCACATTCCCAGATTGCAGCAATTATTTTGATGAGTGCAGCTTTATTATTACCAATAAAACAGATGGCCTGAGCTACAAAAAAAGAACCTATGTTGCAGTAAAGCACAGTTTTCCTTAAAGCATATGACTTATAGTTGTTAATTTTGTTGAGTTTGCAGTGTTTTTAACCTTACTCATGAACACACTTTGACTGAACCTTATAACTGCGCCTGAGTCTCAATCCTGTTGGGTGTGAACAATGCCAAAAATCCTGCTGAAGTCGCAGGCTCTGATGATTGACATGTTTAGTGTCACATGTGTGGTTATTCTTCCATCCAGGGGTTGCGTTCTGGTCTTTGTAGACATGACAGGCATTTCAGAAGACTGCAGGATTGTAGATTTTATTTCCAGCAGAACCGCCACAGGCAATTTGGATCTCGTGCTGGCCAAGTAGTGCACATGGTGTGGCGCACATGGAAAGCCTAAGTAGGTAACTCTGTCAGGCTTCCCTGCAGACCCGGTGGACAGTGATGGCTGGCACACAGTGCCCTCTTCACCACAAACACTGCCACAGGTAATGTTTTCCTGAAGTCATGCCAGTGTTTTAAGAATTTCCATGCATTGAGGAAAAAGACCCAGGCCTGACTCCTGAAATACAAGCAGTCTTTTCAGCCAAGACCGGCACTAATGTAGTCTGCCTTTACAGACAGCATGCAGACTAAAGCTCTCCTGTGTAGGGACCAAAGAGGTGAGAGGATTAGGGCTTGCCACAACATTTAACGACACTGAACCTTGTTTGGTTCAATCAAGCCTGGTAAAAAACAGACACAGACGACTCCGACCGAAACCTGCTGTTTTTGACCCTGCCATGCGATGTGTGGTTGTGTTCATTCTGAGTGCGTGTGTGCAGATGTGTCTACCAAGTGAGAGACTGCTGGCATCTTGCCACACCATCAGCAAGTTAAAACAGATTGATCTTGAAGCAAATTTCATCATGTTTTCCCCTGACAAATTTGACAAATTCACAGGAAAATCCCATCATTTGTAATCAACATGCCACTCTGATGAGATTAAAGGTGAGACACTGTTTCTTTCAGAGAGGCAGTTACTTAATGTCTGACTCCTGAACAGCCTGAAAACTGACTGAACAAAGTTTTTAAAACATTATGCAGTAACACTATAAAGGCTGTGCCTAGTGTTCTATTTGTTACTGAGCCAAAAGCTCTTGCCACCTTTTGCACATATTTCCAATCTATGACAAAATTAATAAAATACCCCTTCTACAGCTACAGTAACGTGCCAACTGAGTATGAACTCGCGACGGAGATGTGACCTGCTACCATTCCTTCCATTTCGTATGAGCCAAAAGCCAGACCTCAGCCAGACACCAATACATGTTATTCCTCTGGAGACCAGTTCAGTGATTTGACAGGGTCTGGGACTCAGTCTGGTCAGGCCAGAGTGGAGTGAGCCACAGAGGAACCACATGTGATAAATGGGTCTTATCTGGAGGTTGTGGCGTTGGGAAGCTGACTCTGTTTCCCTCCGATTACATTAGCAGGCAGGAAAATGGGACGCAGAGGGAATGGCTGGAATTCCATAGAATGAGGAGTAGACAGTCGGTTTCACTTGTTTGCCGATTGATAAAGAGACCTGGAGAAGGCTAGAGAGGGAGGGCTAGACAACTCTGGGTACATATAAGGTCTGATTACTACTTAATGGTTTTAATCTGATGATGCATAGTGTATAGTGCATTTTGAAGAGGAAAAATTAAGTGTTTTCAGCTTTCCCATATCCACAACCCACTCAATTTCATTTGCACTGGTAGTTTTTGCAGAGGGGGACACTATATATGCTGCTATCTCCTGACCTTAGTTCCTGGAATAACTCTTCAACTGTTTAGAGCCAATATCCGGGTGCCTGCACAGGTCCATACTGGGTGATTCATTACTAGGACACCTGTGCTACTTGACTGCACTTGACTGGATTGTTTCCTAGTCACAAGCGTCTGCAAGGGTGCACAAATTGGGGTGTCACAAGGCGGTATATCAGCAGCATATTGTATATTGATGAAGTGGCAAAAACGTGGCACTAATTATAGCAACTGTCAGGAGTGGTAACTGCTTCAAATAGTAGCAGCTGCATTTTAGCTGATACGCTGATATGTTATAGTGAGCCATTTATGTCATTTCACAATTTCATATTTACTAAAAAACATATTTTTCTTACACTTCATAATCAAATTTTCTGAGATATAATGTTTTATATTGTATTTTAATATGTAGTCCAGTGTAAGTTAATGTATGCTAGATTAAAAAAAGAAAGGATATGTGAAAGACAGATTCAAAGGATTCATGAGCAACCTATTTATACAGTATTTGCATTGCATGCAGTTAGTATTTTTGCAAAGCATCAAGATGTTGCCAGATTTTGCATTTGCCTAATAATCTCTGATCCCCTGATGAGCAGATTCATTAAGGTCTCGAGATTTTTGCATTTTGAATGTAAGTAAAATTGCTTTCACATACATGATGAATAAAAGTGTAGTCAGGTGGAAGTACTGATATATAAACTAATGTGCAGAGGCAGCAAAACCACAACAAGCAGCTTGCGTTGATTATATTAGGCATGATATAATATTTGGCAATTATGCAGCAAATTGCAACCAGAATCTGAGCATCAAAGTTTATCCTTGACCTCAAAGGTTTGAATGAAAGAACCTAATTCCAGATGTATGTACTAACTCTTTCAATCACATGTCCCAGTCTCCGTCCTCAGATAACATTTGAGATCAAGAAGTCGCAGCAGATCTGACACTTCATTGGTTATGCATACGAGCATTACAGTCAGGATTTCTTTTGTGTGTGTGTGTTTTGGTGAGCATATGTGCAAGTTTTAAGTTTCTGTAATTAAAGTAGGAAATTATATCCTGCCCCACAACTTTTGTGATTGTTTCTTAGAAGGATAAACATTCTTTCAGGATTTTAGGCATAGAAAATATAGATATCTAGTATGATACTGAGTGAGAGGGAGAAAAAAGAAGAGAAAGCAATTGTGATAAGAAGTAGGCAGCAGCCCAGACAAACATGGCGTGGCCCTTCCTTACTGACATCCTGAGGAGGAAGCTGCGCTGCTCCGGCCCCTCTGCTGCAATCCCTCAGAGACGAGCTCCTCCAACGGGTCATCGAAGTGAGCCAGGATCAGCGCTTATTAACACTTTCCCTTCCGCTTTTTCTCTCTCACCGGCTCTATCTCTGATTCATTTTTCTATTGAACTCAGCCGAGGATCAACACGTACGTGCCGTGTGCCTTTCTGCGTGTCTAGATATCTTGCTATCGCTCTAGCTCGCCTGCCTTTTTGCTCCCACCATTGTCTCTTCTCAACAATCTATTCTCTCTTTTTCCATCATTTCCATCAACTCCTCCCTCCATTCCCTTCCTTTCCACTCTCTACATCACTTATTTTCCACACCTGTTTGTCATAATTCTGAATGTAAATCATATAGCAAATCGCTGCAGATATCCACCAGACAGGAGAGCAGGAGAGCAAGCAGAGGGAAAATCCTACTCCCGGCTTCATAAATCACTATTCAGACAATCAAGCTAATTGCCGCCCAAATGGCTCCTAACGAAGCTCTAATTGAGTAAGGTGGCTGGTGCATTTAAGCAGTGCAGTAAGTTAAACTCTGGAAAGGATATCTTGGAGTGTGTGTGCGTGTGTGTGTGTGTGTGTGTCGACCAGGCCTGCTGGCACCAGACACACAGTGGTAAACGGCTCAGTTTAGCATTACAGTGGTGACTCCCTGCGGGCCTGTCCTCCACTGTAGCAGCAACCTGAGGAATTGCAGGCTCTCGGAGAAAAGGCTGGAAAATAAAGAGTGAGACCAGAAGAGAACCAGGCTGTGCCAGTAAAATATGTACACTGCAAACACCCAAGAGTAAGCCATTTACACACAAATTCAGTGCATTTTTGCTGCAAAATACAGACGTTCCTGTGCAGTTTAAGTCACAAATGTATGACGGCTTCATCTTATTTCTTTTTTGTTTTGAAATGTGCTCTGAGCTTTCAAACACAGGAGTCCGTAGGCATGTTTTGAACAAGGCGTGACCATCAAAAACACAGTCCAAAAAAACAATAAGTGTTGTGTAGGTATGACTGCCATGTATTGTTGTGCCCTGCTCACTTTTTTCTCACATCTATTCATCCTCTATCATGGTTATCTGCCCTTTGCATGCCTGTTCAGCACAGCAGGGGTCCCCCGGGAGAACAAACCCACACCGGAGGGTATATGGATGGAGTCCCACAGTCCCCCTCTCCCCCCTCTTTCTCTCTCCCCCTCTGCCTTATATGCCCCGTCAGTCTGCCTTATGACCTGGTTGCTGATAAGACCAGAGGCCCCCGCAGTGCCCAGCGCCTGGTGCCAGCACTTCCCTCTCATACAAAGTCAGTCGTGCTGTGTCACAGATGGTATAGGTGATCAAAAACAGCAGCCCCGCTCCAAAAAAACAGAGTAAAAGCTATGAGACAATAGGCTCTCTGACATGGTAGTATGGTCGCTTGCAACCCGTGTGTTGCTACTTTCTCACCATGAGAGATTTGATGTTTTTGCTGCACAAGTAATCGTGAGGTTAAAAAGGAACATTATGCGAAAGCTACTTTGTTTTGTGATCAAATTTACTGTTTTCACATACCACCACACATTAACATATGCAGGAGTTAGGGAGATGTGTTATTGTTCATTTAGGGTCATGTGGCTCTTCAGCTGGTAAATGCTCCTCTGTGTTCACCAGCTGATCACTGACTGTGTTTACCTGTTGCTTGATGTTGAGCTGACAGTGTCAGTTGGATTTTTATAGCTTTTTTCTGAAACGTAGTGCCTGCTGCAAACACAATGAGAGGGTTGAGCGTGAACCAGGACAACAAAGTTGCAGCTGACCAAAATTAAACGGGAGGTACAGACTCATGTCAATTTTCTGTAGATTTATCAGGGCAAGTGACCCCTGTCTTTGGTTTTGTGACAGTTTCCACAACGTCAGTGAACACTCTTCACTGTACTGTATCACTGTAATATTTTCATCAATGGGGTAAATGAATTACAAAGTAAAGCCTTACTGTCATCACACTACATTTTTACGTAATGTTTTACCGTTTCTTAAGTCAGTATTCACATTACAGTCACTAATCACTTTCAGTTACTACTTGTATTTAGTGGCATCTTCATTTTCTTAGACCTATAACAGAGCTTTGTTCTCGCCACAACATGCTCCGTGAACTGTTCCTTGGGGTGTTTTTCAACAGCTTCCCTGTTGACTTTGTGGCAGCACTTTATTAAGGAGCATACGATAAAGATTTTGTTTGTGTTTTCCTTATCAAGTTTGTGATTTGTGCAGATACGTGGGCAGATATAAGGTTTAATGTTAACTGGTAGTTGTGCTGCAATGCATCTCAGGTGATGCTGCAGAGTATTGCAAAAGTAAAGTACTTCATAGAGTAACAAATAGATTTCTGCAGGGAATAAAAATATAATGTTATATTTTAGTTTTTAAAGAAGTGAGTAGTTTGTAATCCACTGCTTTTTCAATATTGAGTCCAACACTGATCATTGTTAACTTTTATCTCACTGCTACCATATAGTTTTTTCTTTCTTTCTCTTTTTTTTATTAAGGCCATTTGATCCTAGAAGTTGAGTAAAACTTATTTGGCCTCTTTCTGCTCCAGACCAGCACCTATACAAGGAGGCGTACACCCTCCACAAGCTTTGGCAGAAACATGTTTACATACAACCCTTCACTCATTCTTTCACTCATTCATTCAATAATTCACTCAAGAGCACACCTATTAGGAGAGAGCGAGGCTGTGTGTGCTGTCTGGCACAGCTGAGGGTAGTCCCTGTTACTATTTGTCTGGACACATATAACAAGGCTCATCAATCTTCTTCAGGGACTGTTCGGAGTTTGGATTAAAAACACCTGGGCCTCGCCAGGCTGACTCATGAGGTGGAAACACGCTCCTACCCCGTCAGGACAACGAAGACCGCTCAGGCTAACACAGCCTCACACAGATAGAAGATGGAGACATGGGCAGGATACAGAAACAGACTGGTGCTGCGGGGCTCTGGGACCTGTCTGAAATATTATCCCTTCTTCCAGAGCACCGCTGGAGAGACAAGAGGGAGCAAGACAGCTTAGCATATGAACTTCTTCATTCAAACACATAATAAATCTGCTGGAAAAGATTAGAGGTAGAAGGAAGCAATAATTGTGCACCGGCAGCAGTCAAAACTCATGCGTATTGATGATAAGCTGGCGACTCACTATACAATGCACCTCCTACTGGCTGAATATTGAAGCAAAACATTAAAATGTCCCAGAGAAGGATATTGGCTTCCTTTGTGGTCTGTTTGCCTTCCTTGGCTGTTCTTGGCTCTCACAAAGATTAAGTCAACTACAGAAACAAGAAAGGTGAGACCTGAGGTAGACTTAAAAGTGTGCCCATGTTGAAAGGCTGGTATAATCCACAAGAGGAAGGAAGAACTGGCGATCTGAGGGTGTTTCATAAACACATTCCAGAGCAAAGCTGAAGCAGTGCAGACAATAAATTTGTCTGAGGAGGCATTTAAGGCAAAGACAGATGATAGACAGTGTGTGTATGTGTGCATCTGTGAGTCTGTGGGTCTGTGCACGTGTAATCATATGTGTGTGTGTGCGTGTGGCTGAGAGAGGTGCTTTGACCCCGGTCAAGTCACTTGACTTCTCGGCACCTCTGCCTCCCCCAGCTGTATCAACACATCCCTGCTCTACCCGCACAGGCAGGCAGTGGGCCGGCGGTGTGTCAGGAGCCTGGCTTCAGCCCATCACGCAGAGACTGACTGGGTGTTTGTGTGAGTTTAGGTGGAGGGGATAGAGGGTGGCTGTACCCTTCACCACAGCTCCACTCGACGGAATTCAAATTATTCCTCTCCACCCTCACATCCCCCACTGGCAACCATGCCCTGAGTAAACAAGCAGCCGGGGTCAGGGGCAAAGCAATCAGCACCACTGGGTAGCTCTTAATGGATTGCTGTGTTTGCTGACAGGTGGTTTAGTAGCGCCTCAGAATTGATATGGAATCAGTTGAAGCCCCTTTTAAGATGTTTTGCAATGCACCAACGTAGCTGTTATAGTAATGTTGCATGTTTGTTTGTTTTTAGCCATAAAAACTCCTTCAGTGTTTTATATTATGAGATTAATATGATGTATGCTCACAAAATTATTCTTGTTTTGTTCACTTATTCACAGTTTTTACATAAAAAAGCACTAAATACTTTATAAGAACTGCCAAATAAGTAAACAAGAATTCATTTTTAAATGTCAAGATCAGGAGTTTTTCACCATTTGATCAGCCATCAGAAAAAGATACTCAAAATAAACAACACATTAGTCAGCGGTTCTTACTATAATTAATCAAGCCTACATTTTTACGTGTTTATAAATTGTTTCTAAATGTGTTGGGGATTTTTGTAACTAGGTATTGGTCAAGCTGTGCATTGAGATCCTAATGATAAATTCAAGAACTCGCAACAAAAGAAGAAACGCAACCACTTCAACAGGCCCTGCATATTTATTGCTGCCTTATTAATGCTCTATAATGGACAGCAAAGCGTTTATTACCATTTATTAGGCTGTGCAAAATGTGTTTAAATAATAAGCTATGTCACTATTTAACTTCACTTAAACTTCTGGTTTCCATACAGAGCAAAACCTCAGTCTAAATCATATCTTTGTGGGGTGCACAATATCTCATCTGGTTGAGTGAGCGCCATATGGACAAAATCTAAAGTCTTAACTGTACAGGCCTAGGTTCAAATCCACCCCGTGGACATTTACTTTCTGTCTTCCCTTCTCACCTTTCTTGTTTCTCTCCAGCTATCTTTTTTAATGAAGGCATTAAAGGGCAAAAAAGTGCTAAAAAAATACCACATCTTTGTATTTATGGAAACTATTGTATTCAAAAGGTTATTAAATTACTTATATGGCCATTTATTTTAGGAAGCTTACAGTAATCCCTAGGAATACAATTCACCTTTTCAGGATTGCTAAATACATGCTCCATAAATTGGGATACAGAAACTCTGTAGAATAGTAAGGAGCTGAGAGATGACAGCAGGACATTGGCTCAGTATATTTCATGCACTTATTAATCATCAGCGTTTTGCGTCACCACTGACAGGTGAAGTGTTGCATAACTGTAATTTACACATCTGTAAGCTCAGGAGCAAAGGCGAATCCTTGTATTGTGGGATATTTTTAGCATCAAGTATTGTGCGTGCTATAGACACTTTTTTTGCTCCCTTGTTGAAATTCTCACAAACATTTTGCACAATTTAATTAAAATTATGGAAACGAAATCACAGCAGGAGTTATCTAAAGCAAAAAACCCCACCTGAGGTCTTGGTAGTTTGTAGTATTCTTCATATCATGATTCACTTCAGGCTCACTGCGGAAGGTGGCCGGAAGAGGATGTGGATATGGGTGGAGGGACAAAGGGGAAGATGTGTACTCTGTGTTTGTCTAGACATATAATCTGAATAACAGAAAAGGACATGTGGTGTATCTCACCTTTGGATGACAGCGAGGAAAGACACATAATCACAAGGCATAAATGTATAGCTGCTGATAAGAAGGACCTATGCCATTGAGCCATCTGACTACCTCACTTGACCTTAGCATATTTTGACTTCTTTTCCATCCTGGCTCTAGCTGAACGGATTTGTTAAGACGATAAGACACTGTTTCCATCTGCAGGGGTGACACCACAGGAAGATTAACCTTCTACACAGGCAGCTCTGCTTAAGCAGCTGTTAAAGATATGATGTATGTTTGATTTCTATCCACTGGGTGCCTTTTCCAGTGGATTTAAGGATGTTGGATGCCCTCAGCAGTGACATTAAAAGAAAAAAGTCTGCTACTTTGCTAATCCTCTCTGAATCTCTAATATCATTACTGCGGTAAATTCATCTTGGGGGAGGAAGAATGAATGGGCCTCTTTGTTTTATTATTATTATTTCTGGCACGGAGAACCACACACACGTCTGTGCAGCCCTGACCGAAGGTCTATACCCAGATGGCAATGCTGCTGCAACTTATTGTACAACAAACACATCTTTCAGGCTTTCCAGCCAGCACCGGCCTCACTATGGGCTGGGACAAGGGCCAAACAATGCATTACCTCTCACCGCATAACCTCCACTGCTTCCATCCCACATAGTTAGCCCTCCTCGGAACAGGAGCATCCCAATCCCAGGACTGATTTACTGTCTGAGGGATGCTATGGGTTTCCTGCTCCAGAGTACACAGAAGCTGCAGTAGGACACAACATGTAGACAATCATCCTTTAACACAATGGTGAAAACTACGAAGAAAAAGGAAATATTCAGACATTTCCTTGCTTATCAAATATTGTATGCTTGCCTTTGGATGACTAATGACTATTTGGAGTTGAAAGCCTCAGGGCCTTGAGTGCTTGGGTGTGTGGTTCTGTACAGTCTGTGTTCTGACAGCTGGCAGAGGAAAAAAAATAACCTGGCAGAAGCCTGCTCTCCACAAAAAAAGCAGTCAATAACAGGAACTCAATCAAACTGCCCTGGTTTCCGGTAAACTATGTACTCTGGACTGCCTGGTCTGACAGAGGCTGGCTTGCTGAAATACTGTTGGCAGCAGGTCGGCCCCCACCGCAGCACGGAGCACTCTCAATTGGCTCTGTTGTGCCACACTCATTTGTACCTCATCTGAATGAGGTTTTCGTCTTTTATTCAGCTGGGTTACAAAAAAAAAAAGTGCCTACGGCATTGATTTGCCAAAGTAAGTACAGGGCCCAAGCCTCAAGTCAGGTTAATGCAGCCTAAAGGTTTGAGTTATCCTGTGCTCGCAACATGAAGTGATTTTAAAAAAGAACATTTCTGGAAACAGATGCTTGCCATAAGTAGAGGTGTGTGTATAACACTCTGACCAGTCTCCCAAGTGATTGTCAGATCACTCCTGCTGCACACAGTAATCTCTTTTACACTGTCAATGTGTATGTTCAGCATTTTGCATTAGAGGACCACTTCCTGCACTGTAAAAAAAACGTTTTTTTAAGTTTTTACCTTTAATCTTTTGAACCATTTCCTCTCATTTATACAGATTTCTGCTGCTTTGTTGAATGACAGATAATAACCAGTGAAGTCACAGAAGAAAAGTATTCACACTAATCCTAAAAAAAACAAGCAAAAAACGTCAAAACTGTAAAAAAAAAAAGTATTTTTGCAAATAACAATTCATTCTTCATCATGTGTGACTATAAAATTACACCGTTTTACTGTATTCAAATCACCAAAAAACATAATTTTACTGATAATTGCCATTACTTTCACCATTTTTCAGTTTTTGAACGTTACAGTATTCCATACTTTTTTTTTTACATGTTTAATTTCTCAGTTTTTTAATTGATTTTTTAATCTTTTTTTACAGTGTGAACTCTCACAGCTTTCCAGTTGTAAGTCTGTGTTGACTTAACCTGACTGCGTTCAGGTTTACCACTTTTTTTTGCAATAATGAAGTGGTAATTGCAAAGATTATACAACAGAAAAAAAAAATTTTAAACACTTTTAAAACTTACATTATTTTTACCTCCAATTCCAAGACGATAATCCTCTTTTTTAACTTTGCAGTGACTACACTGATTGATTTGCATTTTATTTAGAAATACTGTAATGGTTGCTTTAAGAATCTCAGACTGTGTAGTATTACAACTCTGAAGCTGATGTTGTTGCACTCGTCTCAACAATATAACATAAAGACAACATGAGATAGAGACCAAGAAAGCAATAGCTTGTTCCTCTCATCCACAGCTGTTAAGATTTCCCTTAGCTGGGGCCGCCCTGATAGCCCAATGGTTATGTCGCGGGACCCAAATGCAGAGGCGTAGCGGAGGTCCCAGGTTCGAGTCCGATCTCGGGCGTTTGCCGCATGTCCTTCCCCACTCTCTCCCATTTCCGATTCTGTCCACTGTCCTATCTAATAAAAGCACAAAGAGGCCAAAAATAAATCTTTAAAAAAAAAAAGATTTCCCTTAGCTGGAAAAGAACCCAAATGAGCATACTACTCAAAATATAAGACTTCAAAGTTAAAAAATAAATAATGTAAAAATAAATAAAAATGTGGTGCTCTAATATGAAATTCATGTGGGTATAAAGGTCTGCATGAAGTGGTACAAATTTTCACATATAATTACAAGTACAATGGTGGTCAGGGAAGGGTTGATGGTGGATTTTGTGGTACACGTGGCACCTTAATGTCACAGCCAGTAAACCTCCAGAGTGACAAGCAGTGTTGGCTTTCCACAATTGGATTCCACAGCTCCTGTCATCACCTCCACCTTGTTTAGTCTAAGTGTCACTGTCTATCAGCTCACCGTTACACAGAAATATTCCCATTTTTCCCCGCAGACAAGGGAGGAGACAGTGCTGTGAAAATCAGATCCAGCAGTGAGAAATAAGAGAGATGTTTATAGGAGCATTTAGTGTTTTAGATGTTTTTTTTCAGATTTTGCAAAAAATGAGCTCTACTTTTACACCAAACTGCATCCAGTGCTTTGCTATTTGATGTTGACTTTAGATTTGTTGTAGGAGATAGCAGAGGGCGTAGTAATAGCAGAGAGTTCAAACCCTGAAGCTCTTTTCTCTTTGCTATTTTAGGTGATTTTTCATATTCCATCTCCAACATTTATTAAGACCTCTAGCAGTTGTGAGAAGCCGCATTCCAAAATTGCCCCAAAATGATTTGTGTTTACGTTCAAGCCACAAAACCCTCTGATGGCTGTAGCGATTATGACAGGGGAAGGAGGAAGTCCAGTGACATTAATAACACTGCAAAGTGCACATGAGGGGAGGCTGGGGTTGATGGATTGATCAACAAAACGCTAGCCTTTATTTTGCTCTTTAGTTCCCATTTCAAACAAATAGTGAACTGTGTTTTGTTTTAACGGTTTATCTAAGGCATCGTACAGTATCTCCTACTACTAGTATCTTAATCTGGGTCATATTAGAGGGTAAGGACAAACAACCATTGTGGTAGATTAGTTTGGAGGACATGTTGCCTTTTGGCCAATGTTCATCCCAAACTCTCAAGAGCTTGTGTCTTTCCAGTTTCAGAGGGTTGCTTTTGATGACATGATAAATTAAGCTGTTCATCCTCTCAACTGTTTTAACCAGCTGTTTAAGCTATGACTTGGCTTCTTCACCATCCACAATCCAGTACATTCTCAGATGGCAAATTAGCTCCAGACATTTTTATTAGTCCTCCTGACGCATTCTTTATGTTTTGGAGTCACACTTGTAACTGCTGTTATACTTGGACCTGTTGTCCCACTAGCTGTCAGACAATGGGTCATGTGGGACAGAATGGTTTTTAACGACTTTGGCCTTCCTATCGAAAATAATAATATTTTTTGAGTCATCTTAGCTGAAAAGATAAATGGATGCAGCAATGTCACAGGACAGCTTTGTAGCAAAGAGGGGGTTTTTTAAAAATAGAGGATTTCAAAAAAAATCTAAATTATTCTAAATTCCAATTATCCAAACCACAACATGTGGTTCAGATAAGCTCTAATCTGAAACACAATTTTCTTTGAGATAACTGCGAGTATGAGGCGATCCAAGAAGTGTTTTGTGATACAGTGAATGTTTAAAGCAAATTAATGTAAGCACTCATAGTATTGTTTTCTAGCTTTATGGTCATTTCTCAGTTGGTGCTCTGTGTGGTGACAAAAATATTATGCAATTGTCTTTTTAAACTATGGCCAAAATTACCAAAGTAAGGCTCAGATTGCTCATGAAGGCGAATTTCCATTTAATCGTCATGGCAGCCAGCAGTTTGTCCAGTCATTTTACTTTGAACCAGGGTGCCCAGTGTCTCCTGCCAACAGCTCAGGCCTTGAAAAAGCAACGCTCTGGTATGTTTACTTCCTTCTGTCCATCTTTTAAATAACTACTAATCCTCATTTGGTGCCTCTGCTAATGTTAGGTGTCGCTCTATTCATGTTTGTGTATGTAAAATTCCAATGTGGACACCACAACTGTAATACAGTATTTGCCTCACACTTTCATTATTTTAATATTGCGTTTTTTTCTTTCTTTCCTTTTGATTTTTTATGTGTGGAACATTATATTTACTCCATCACTAGGCCCACACGCACCATGGCCCCTACTAGTTAACAAATATAGTTTTTTATTCCACATTTAGCCGATTGCACTTTTGTCAGTGGAATGTCATTGATGCATCTAAAGATACATTTTTAGTTGTCTGACTTTGAGATTTTAAGGTAACGTTTAATTCATATACAACCAAATATCCCAGCCTAACAATAGCATTAATTCTGCTAGAGACATGACAGATGCTGTAACTAGTTTTTTTTTTGCACTATAAATACATATAATGTGTTGTTCACCCTGTAAGTGTGAGCTCATGATGCAGCATTTCAGCACTAGGGTTGTCTTTTCTTTTCTTTTCTTTTTTCTTTTTTCACGAAAGATGAAGAACAACATGATTTGCCGAGGGGGTAAAATCCAGAGCTGGTGACCAGAGCTTCAGGTAACTGAACAGCTGCCACTCATGCAGTGCAGTTTGGGCATCAGGCTTAGTGATGACCCCTCAGGAATGAGCCGCAGCCTCTCCTGTCACTTTTATCAAGCTCCCAGAGTTATTAACACCTACTTATGAGATGTCATGTAGGCGCCACCCTCTGGCAGGAGACCTCATCTGCGCTTAGCAACTATTTAATATCGCCAAATATTTTTCAGCCTCCTCTCATGTTCTTATCTCCTGATTCCTGCTTCTCCTGACCTGCATAATGAAAGACACATAATCAGTGCCAGATCACAGAAGATTTGGGATGCAGCTTCCAGGACTGTCCCACACCATCACCTCCAACACACACACGCACACGCACACACACACAGACCACCACCCTCTGTCTGTAGACTTTCTCACACTCTTTCTTGCCCCACCATGTTTAGAGCCACGGCTTCAGACTAATTGAATAAGCAGCGACCCTGTGGACCGCCTCTCTGAGGGATTAGGATATGATCTCGAAAGAGCGCTCCTCTGAGGGCAAACATAGGCAATCTAGAGCCATTTCATGCTCTGCACTCCAGCACACGAAAGGCAAGCATGGAGGCCACACACACACACACACACACACACATACACACCAGAGAAAAGTAATTCATGGGCTCTCAAATCAAGCATGCTTTAAATTCTGGTCTTTCTCTTATGAAACACAGCTGGTTTTCTTCTTTTTTTTGTCGCTCCCTCGCCTCCCAAAACGCTGCAGAGACTATTAATTATCAAAAGAGACCTAAATTCAGCCTGATCATATAACACCAATTACATGTTAAATAATTGCAATTCTCTCAAAGGCAGCACACTTTGCATTTTGAAATGATTCATATTTTCTGGATTGTTCATGCTTATCTGACTGCATTTCAAATCTTAGTCATTTTAGTCACCCAGCAGTAACCCTGCTAATGCTTTCACACTTCTGGCTGTGCTCCAGGGCTGTGTTTCAGCAAATTAATTGCCTGAATCTTGTTTCCAATGATGCTTGCTTCCATTACATTTATTAAAGTCTGCTCTGTGGAATATTTCTTACAGATAACAATCTCTAGAGATCTTTTGGCCCCCCGTTTTATTTTTTTGCAAACATGCTGCAGTGTGTGAGAATCGCAGACGGATTTTACAGTCTTCACTTCATTGCTCAGATTATTGTAGGCATCCCAACTGATTTATGAAATTTCCCCCAAACTCGTGATTAGTTACGATGAAATTTGCACCTTATTGATTGTATTTAACTCATGTAATTATGGTGCTGTCGTGCAAATATCCATTTTTCATGTTATTACTGGGATTAGTCCTGTGATTCTTTTTACCTGCCTGCTTTGGCTTCTCTCTCTCTCCCCCTCTCTCTCTCTCTCTCAAATATGAAATCCGTAAGCATTCACATCACCTTAAACACCATTCCTATGAGCTCTAGGGTTCAGAGGAAGCAAGTCAAACAGTGTGGGTTTTATTACATGCCTCAGCAATCCAGGAAAGGGGAAGCACATGTCTCAGTGAAATACGATCGAATTTAGATTATCTGTGGATATTTTGCCCCATTTTAACCTCTCACATAAAATGAATCATATAAAAGTCCGTCCTAATTCAGGATACGTTATTTGTTATGCGGAGCGTCTTCTTCTTCCCGGTGAAGCTCGTGCAGTAGTTTATGTCTGCCTTTCTTTTTCCAGCTGTCTATTAGGATTGTGGCTTCCCCTGTGGCGGTGTATTTCTCCCCCCTGGCAGAAGGAGAAGTATGCCATTAGTTCACCAGACCTGCCACTGCTGTCAAAATGTGAGTGGGGAGTAGATCTATTAGATACCTATATTTCCTGGTAGAGCAGCCTCCATCTCTGCCTTCCCTTTTGGCACATTAAATAGAGAGACAAAACCCAGATGACTGGTTCTGAATCTATGAAAACACGGACTAAGTACACTGCTTTGGATGTGGATTCTCAAAGAAAATAATGAAAAAGCCACTGGTGGAAAAAATTGCTTCTCAAAGGACAATTCCATTGAGAAGACACAGTTTGCTGTCATGGTTAGCTTTAATGGGAAGCGCACGTTTTTCTTCTTTTTACTGTTCATTTTATTTGTTTCATACCTCTTGCTCTGTGTCTTATAGAAAACTTAATTTTCTCCTACAAACAAGGTAAATCATTTTTCAATGGCAGTGCCTGTTGCGAATCCTCTGTGCCACTTCACCTCATTTATCTTTACCATGAGAGTTCAAATCGACTGGAAGCCATCGATGCTCTTTAGCACTGGGTTTTAGTTCCACAATGAAGCCAGTCTGATTCCTTAAGTAGCAGAGGGAACAGTGCAAGAAAGATTTGTAATAAAAGCCAGCTCAGGTAAATCACTTTTCAACCTGTCATCACCCGCAAGGGTAATATTATTGGAAACAGGTGGCGTGTATAACATGTGGATATTGGCTACTCGTTTCACGGTCCCTTAAGACTCAGGCACTGGTGAATTCCACACTTCTTGGTCAATTATCTTCAAACCTCATTTTGGCAAACACTTTGATGTCTTTTTTTCCCACCTTCAATTATTTGATAGCTCATCTTTTATGTATAAACTTAAATTGCAGTTTGGATTATCTGTAATTTGTCCACGAGTCAGAGGTGGAGGAAGTGTTCAGATCTTTAAGCGAAAGTAACAAGTAAAATTCTCCTTGACAAGTAAACGCCCTGTATTGAAAATGTTACCAAAGTAAAGTGACACAAGTATAATTCACAAAATATTAGAATAGAGAATACTTGCTTAAGTATTTGATATCACATTATTGGATTATTACTGATGCATTCATGTGTAAGCTGCATTTACCAAGTAATCAAGGCGAAGAACATTGTGAAAATGTTGAATCAGTGGGTCAGTCTGGTTAGTTTTATCCACCACTAATGTTTTTTATGCTGCTGTGTCTGTGTTATTTTTAGGTTAGGGGTGATTACACAAAATATAATTATTCCAACCCCTTGCTAGACTCAACAAGCTCAAGTCTGATCTTTAAACTGCCACAAATGAATCTGTAGTTTCGACAAACCTATGATTTTTAAAATTACAAAATATACTGTACATATTAACAGTCAATAACAAATTATGACATGTACGTTTAAAAAGTGGAGTAGATCATTCACAGTTCACAATCATTGTTTAGTTTTGGATTAATAACCTAATAATAAATCATAATATAAAAGTAACACTTAAACATGGTCAAAACACTCCACACAGTCACATGGCTGTCTGCTAAAGGGTACTGAGTAAAGGTAATTCATTATTGACCACATTTTTATTAATTTTATTCTTAGTGTATTTAACAATGTATTTTATTTTGTAGGATCATCACATTTTGTGAATGTAATAAGTAGTAAATGTGCTAGAGTCAAAAGTGCATTTTTTAAAGAGAGAAAAAGTATAAAGTCTTAAGTGAAGTACAATATAACACTTGAGTAAATGTAATTTATTGCACTAGTGTCCAACCAATGAGTTCAATGAAGTATAGTTTAATGAACGCGAAGTTAATGAATAATGAGCTAATTCTATTGATTGATCATCGCAAATACACCAACTCAAAATAGTTTTCTCTAATAAAATAATCAAATCTAATTAAAGGGCTTCCAGTGGAAAAACTCAAGTTTCAGGAATATTAATTCAGCAGTTATTTGACTACCCCCTCTGTCTGGGCCAAAGCCTTATCCACTAAGCTGAGTCTCAGGGCAGTCCACTGTTTGTGTGAGCTCTGAATCTGCAGGCTTTACAGGCTTTCCTCTTCCCCAGGCAGGGCGGAGAGGCTGCTGACTCCACATTCTCATCCCTCTATCCCTTTTCCTCCATCCCTCCATCCCCCAGTGTCCTGTTTACTCTCTGCAGCCCTGCGGCCGTGCCACCTCGGAGACTCTCCAGACCACCAAGGTCCTGGCGGCCGCCTTGGATTGGTCAGTGACGGCCCTCACCATGGGAACTGCAGGGAGAGGTGCTGCAGTGGGTGGGGGAGTGGCGTGGACAGAGGCTTAGTGGTGGGGATTTTTTACGCCGTCGACCAGGCCAAAGGGTGAAGATGTGATTAAATGTGGCCAGTCCTTGACATTCAAAATATATAGATATGTTGCTGCATTGTGTGGCCAGGTGACCTCTTATATGCTCCCCCACTCTGCTGGATTTTTGAGCTTCACGGTACTCGGTGGCCGTTTCGAAACCATGAGGCCATCGTGGAAAAGCAAAGGGATTTTACAGTGACGTAGGGGCAAACTTAAGAAGATGTTGCACCTTCCATTTACGCAGGCATTAAATGAGAACTACTTCTTCTTGCAGGTTCTACCGTTACATTTTGTCTCAGCTCTGGTTGGCAGGAGGTTTTCATACCATCCTTCTTAAATTTCCTCTATAGCCATGAAAGTAACGGGAGATGTTATTTTTGACACTCTGAGAAAACGGGAGGGAGTTCATGTTGGCCTAGTAATGTGCTCGGATTCTTTCCAGTGCGCTGATCGCCCTCTGCTGGTTGTGGGCCACACTGTTCTCCCTTCCCTGTCAGCAATAATGTGGTGTGTTTGCACAGAACTACAGTCCACCACAAAAGCAACCACAGCAAGCTCCATCATGACTTTTATTTTTGCATGGGTGGTCCCCTTTACATTGTTGAACTCAGTGACAGCAAGCTCACACAAATGTACAAAGAAAGCTCCGGTCCAATTCTGGCCAGTAAAATGAGTTCTGCTTAGGTCAGTCTGTCAGCGACCCATTAAAGCAAACAGCGCTGGCCAAGCAGCACATACGGCTATTGAAGGTTTTCTCAAAACGCTCACTGGCAGGACACTGTACTTTCTGCAAGAAGGCTGCCATTGTTGAATGATGAGGGCACGAGGGAGTTATTGGAATCTGTTTTGGATGTGTTGTATACGAGGTGTTCGAGGGCTACTTTTGGGGGGCAGACGTAGACCGGGAGAAAGAGGGACTGCCAGAGGAAGAGAAGCTGGGAGGGGATACAGGTGTGTGTGTGTGTGTGTGTGTATTAGCCTCAGCACGAAACCACTCTGCACTAATTTTCTGCTGAGTTTCTGGAAAGTGGGTACCCGCTCTGAGGCAATCAGCAGTGTTTTCCCCATGCTGATGTGTGCTGAGGTGAGCTCTGCAGGCCTGCACGTTCTGATGGCCTCTCCCTCTCAGGCTGGAGAGTGGGGGTCTGCTGAGACAGCACACGACGGGAAAGTGTGAGGCAAATTTTTTAAAAATCATGCTTGTGTTTTATAGTAAGCAGGACCGCTTCCCAACTTTCTGAAGGGTTTGCATAAAAATAGATTGCTGCATGGACAGTATATCTCCTGAGATTCCCTACTGTTTGGTCCAACAAGGAAGCTTCCCAACTTGCGCTAAAAAAGTGCCTTTAAGCTCAGATTTTGTGTCTCCGCCAATAAAAGGAAGCACGCAGCAAAAAAGCAAGCTTCTGAAAAAAATGCACTTTCCAGCGGAAAATAAATGACAAAATATTGCTTTCAAGCCCCTACAAAACTCCCCCAAACTGAAACAAAACCTGGAACACTGAGGGGAAAAAAGGGGGAATTGTGGGCCCTGACTCCAAAGTGTTTGTGTAGGGTCTTCAAGATTTTGACAGCCACAGGATATGTGTGGGCCATTGTTAGTCACTCCAAGTGCTACCTCAGTGGTACAGCTTCCTCCTCTCCCACCAGCTTCCATGCCCACACACACACACACACACACACACACAGACACACACACACTTACATAAAGTGCAATGCGCCCATCGATCACGGCTTTTCATATTCCTGTGACATATATTTTAAAAAGACATAAACTCAAAGTTGAAATGTTGCTTTAATGTCTTTTTATGTAATTGCTCTCTTTGAAATTTAAGATGTAGTTAGCTGACCATATTTGCTTATTTATGGCAACTGCATTGTCCTTTATTATATTTGCAGAGCAGTTTTGTTCCAACTGAAAACAGTAAATAAAATTCAGAATGTAAAAACTGAGCAAGATGCCTGTACTTTCTGGTTAGTGCTTTAAAAAATATTAAAAGACATCATCAAAATGTGTCTAACTGAATGTATTTTGTTCTGTCATGCAGCATTTTGAAGTTCCCTGCTGTCTGGTGTCTAATATGCACTGAATAAAAAACTATGTATCCTAAAATACAAACAATGAGCTTATTACATATATATTAAATATTAAATCTTTCTTAGCCATCAAACCAATGTGCGCATGTAGCTGCAGGTATTGTAATGCATTTCTATACAGTATATATTGTTCTAACTAACTGCTTGATTATCTTTTAAAAGAAATGATTACTGTTTATTCATATTTCACGTGAAGATAGCTGTTAAAAAAGTTCATAATAAAATAGTTTCACTGTTGTCAGAAACATCTACCTGATAGTATTTCCCAGCTGTAATAAATCCCCTACCAGTAAGAGCATGAACATCATCCAAAACGCCCCTGAATAGACACAGACACAGTAAATCTTTTCTGCTTGCGCTGCCTGCCACACAACACATAAATGTCTCCCTCAAAATGGGCTCTTTGTGTGGTCAAGTGAATATGGCCCGAAGAATGAACCGCAGCACTGTGACTCCTTTCCTGTTTCCCCTGTCTAAAAGCAGACTGGCCTGAAATGAAGGCAAGCCCAAAAATGCCAAACCAAGAACAAACCAGCGAGGAATTTTTAGCTTAGGTCAGGTATCAGTGATCCCCCAGCAGTGACCGATTCCTATGATCAACACCCACAGGGATGTTATCCTTTTAAAATAAGTTAATGTTGCTGGACAGCGGTATATTGCTGCTGTGGTTATATAATGTCACTGTAAATATACAGTGTTGCAAAATGCTGCGCTCATTTTCTCGATCCTGTGCTTTCAGGAAGATACAAACTGAGTCGACACCCACTAAATCATTACATCTCTTGCTTCACCTCGGCCTGACCCTTGTCTCTCAATTTCAGGGTTGTGTCATCCATTTAATCCTCCTATCCTGCCTTGGGCTCCATCGTGGGAAACGTTTCACACTACAATAGCAGCAGCCATACGGGTTGCCATTTGGGTGCCTTGTGCTGTGTTTTTGTTGGCCATGGTAGCTGTTTTTGGGAGTCAGACAGAGAACAGGCTAAGGGTCTTTTCCCCTCAGTACAGTCCCTGCTGCATGGAGACCGAGGCTCTGCTCATCGATCACTGTGCTCTGGGAGGGAGGACAAACTCTGTGGGTGGGATGGAAGAACATAACTGAGACATGTACAATATGGATATGTAACACGCTTATGTATGTTTAACATGCTGTCCTCTGTAACATATGAAAGTTATGCAAGCATAGATGTGTGTGGGCAAGACTTTGGAAGGACTAGATAAAGGAGATCCAATAAAACATGACAGGAGTATGTTGTGGGCAGGATAAGTAGATGTTTGCATGAGTAAGAGGTCAAGGAGGAGTTCATTTGTCTGGCTGGACAGGTCTAAAGTGATAAAACATGCACACAAGCAGCATGTTCATACACCAACGCCTGCACACAAGCTTGTGTTAACACACTAACCTCAAAGACAGAGAACATGCTCCTTCACTCTGTTTGAACAAGACGCTTGGCTCCATTTAGTTCCTTCAGCAAAGACTCCTCAGCAAGAGCTAAAGCATAAAAGAGCGAAGCACGTACACACACAGAGGCCTGATGGATTGTGGCTCTTTGGGCCACAGAGGCCTCTCAGCAGGGCTGGCAGAATGAACAGAGACCCCGTGCAGGCCGAGGGGTGAGCCAGAGGGATGAGTAAATACAAATCTGATGGAAAGGGCCTCATTGTGGGACCGCCTGACCAGCAGTAGGGCCCAACCTGGAGATGATATGGAGCCAAGCAGATGACCCAACAGCAGGGAACCTCCAAGATCATTAAAGGCTTCAGCCTGGCCATTTGATCAGAGCTGAAACCACCGACTGAAAACACTGGACACAGCAAGCTGCTGTGCTTCCCCCTCATCTGGAAATCAATCTGCATGTGGGTGGGAGCTATTTTCATTTCGAAAGTCATCTTGTACAGTTACTGAAAAAATGGTTTGCACAGTATGAGGCACATATGGACTTTGGAGCTGCAGATCATAATTGCTGAATTATGATTAGACTAATTTTACACATTTTAGAACATCATCAAATCCCACATGGGGTGATAATCAGTTTTAAACTGCTCTTTTGGCTAACTGGGGCAGAGAAACAAGTTGTAAACACAGACCTTACATGCTATCACCTTTACTCTGGCATTTTGTGAACTGGTGTTTGTATCCACATGATAAATGTAAGTCCTATATTTACAATCCATAAGCTCTGTTTTTGGACTCCTGATGGAAATAATGGCCCTTTAACTGTAGTCTCAAGATTGTAGTGAATTGCTGGCTGTGTATGCCTGCAGTTTGTTGCAAGCCAGGTGGCCAAAAATTAGACAATGAAGCCTGAAAGTGATGCCAAAAGGAGCTGGATATTCAGATGGTAATTCTCTGTAGGTTTGTTATTATAAGCGACTCCTATTACACTGTCAGAAATATTGATAGCAGCTTTAAGACATTTAACTTTTGCTTAATGGCAGCCAGTGTGACCACATGTGACAATTAAAGGATAAATGCTAAAAGATGGCATTGTCATACAGTGGGCAAGTTGACTATAGAATCTCAGTTACACAGAAAAGTTTCCATAAGCGGCGGATCCTACCAGACTAACTGATGCTGTAGAGTGAAAACCCTCCAGTGTCTTAAATCTTGCAAGATTGCATTTTATTGCTCATGAATTCAGCTTTTCATTAACCTTTTTTCTTCCACAGTTACACCGTTGTGATTTCTCAGAGTGCTATCAGTGATATCCAGGTGTGGCTGCTCTTGGGGGGAAAAACTGTGAAGGGGTAATTGGACATTGCGTTCTTATTGGAGGCAGACCTCAGCTGTGTAAAAAACAGATCACTCACCCAGCATGTTCCCACCGCTGGACGTGACGACACGTGTACTGCTATTAACTGAACATAAACGTGGTCTGTCCCCCCTCCCTCCTGCGCAAATCAGAACCACCTGCCCCCAGGCCCTGAGAACTGGCTGGTCCTCTCTCCGGACCTCCTTTGAGAGAGAGAGTAAGAGAGCACCTCTTGTTTGGACAAACGTCAGGGCCAGCTCCAGGGGCTCTTACATGAAACGAAGAGTGAAGAAGGGAATCTTACCCTTCACATAGCCTCCTTCAACCCCAAGCCTCGTCTCCTCCCTTCTGAGCAGGGCCCAATATTTTTTAATTACATACAGGAAACTCCTGTTACAAAGGACACTTTCTTAGTCAATCTGGAGGGAGGCTGTGAGGAGTTCTGGGGTCACCCTCTCCCTTTTTTCTTTCTCTGTCCTCTCTTACCGAGTGTGTGTGGGTGGTAGGACTATCGACTGACAAACTAAAGAGCATGCCACCTAGAGATTCGGGTCAGTGCTGACAGCTCTCTTTCCCAAAGCCAAGATGGCACCAGTTCTCTGAATACAACTCCCTTTTTACACCAAACCTACAGCTATTGTCTTCACCCTTACAAGCCCCGGCCTCTTCGAAACACTTACCTCAGCAGCAACTTCTGTCTTACTTTCTTGTTCGCTTGTACTGCATTATAACTCTTGTCAATATCAATAACATCACATAGTAGGACAAAGAGTTAGACATGTCAATAAGCTTTTTCCACTCTCAGCTTCTTTGCTCCGGTGGTCTCTAACTGACAGGAACTCAGGCACTATTTGTTATCTTTAGGTCCAATAAGTCCATCTGGTTTTGGTTTGGCTCCTCAAGATCGCCCCTGGAGATGTGGATGGAGGGGACTTAGGGGTGAGGCGGGGTGGTGGAGGGGCAGTTCTTGGAGCCTCTTTTCTCCTCTTAAATTGAATTTCTCACCATTCCAACCTGGGCCTTGGACCAGGGATAGAGCGAGAGCTTGCATTTGGCTCCCAACCCTCGGGCTCCTGAAAAGCTATGCAAAAAAAAAGGAGAAAAATCTAAGAAAGAGTAGAGGAAAGAGAAAAATCCTTGGACGAAATCAGTATCACCTGTTTTGCCAAGCGACTCGCATGTTCGGAGTAATGGCTATTAACTGACTCCGATTCTCCGTGCCTGTGTTTGTAATACAGGAATGTATGAACTCTCTCTGAACCGGCGCAGACATGAAACCTTTTGTGTCTGATGAAATGATGTGTGAAAATAAACAAACAGTAGACTAAACAGAGCGGCCAGTACAAGGTAGGAAATCATTATGGAAAGTATTTGAAATTTAATGTTTTCAGGTTGTACATTTAAATGCTGTAAAAATGTTTATTTTTCATACATCTACACTACAGCAGGAGGAATTTTTTTCCTTCTATTAAAAAAATCTAGTCCCCCTAGCAAAGGTCCATATAATGTTGATGGTTATACACATACAGTAGCCAACAAAAAATAATCCATCCATCCAGCTAGCTGTCAGTAGCTTGCATGAGCTAGGAACGTTTGACTAGCTGGATTTTCATCACTGCATCTGCACTGCACTATATTTTACCAGTGATTATCTTGGGAAACTATTATTTTTGCTTTTAAACTTCTGTAAATGTTCTATATTATTGCAAAAAAGCCAACCTCCAGTAAAGATCCATATAATATATACAAGTTTTAAACTGATGTTACAGCAGCAAACCATCCTGGGAATGAAAGAATTAGCAGAATTTCAAAGCAAACTGCTGCCAAAGACTTCCATGAGGACCTGATGAGGGCAGGAGCAGAAGTATCAGTGCAGACTATAAGAAGAACATTAAACAAGCAACAGATTTCATGCTCAGGAACCTCACCGCAGACCAACATGCATATAAAAGTCAACCTGAATATGCAAGAAATTTGCATGGGCCTGTCGAGGTCTGGGAGTCGGGTTTTATGAAGTGATTAAACTAAACTGGGGCAGTTTAAAATCACAGATCAGCAGTATGTCTGCTGTCAGAAGGCCAGATCCTGTATGAGAAATGAACTCCATCCTAGCCGAGTATGAAAGTGGGTCCATCTTGTTGTGAGGGTGTTTTGCTGCTGCAGGAACTGGTAAACCTGAGCGTGTGATTGGCGTCACAATGTCTTTGAAATGGGCCATTTTGAAGAATCAAGGGTCTTTCCAGCAAGACCAAGAAATCTATCAATTATTCAACTTTACCACTGATTTAGTTCAAATGTCTATTTTGTCCCTTTGGTTGTACCTTGTCTTATACTTCTTCGTAAAACCATCACATTATCTATTGCTACCATGACCAGGAGAGCTCATCACAACACCATGCATATCTAAAACATTGCAGAATCAAAATGCACAAGCACACTAACAGATAATGCAGCGGCAAGAGCCACAACACAAATCCAGCCCAGTAAGTATTACCTCTTATATACACTCACTTTTCATATTTTCTTTCTCCCGTTGGCTTTGATACCTAAAGTTCTGTTAATATTCCCAAGGAGGTTTTCCTTTTTTAGCTGCACATGTATCTTCTTGTCCACTTTCTCCGAAGAAATTCCTCAAGCTCAAGATGATTTCAAGATTTCATACGGATGGATAACAGTTCGTCTCTCCCATCCATCTCTCATGTCACTGTCTAGTTCATGCTATATAAATCAACATTGCTATATAAATCAAAACAGTGAATTATTCTCTCAACCCTTCCTTTTTTCTTTTTTGCCAAGACTGTCTTAAACTATGGATTTAAGAGAAGTCAACTACTGGGTTTCTATGCTTTTTGGTGGAACAGTTTGCTTTTCTGGTATTTCTGTACAATTAAATACATGTTTCCCATGGTACTCCCCCATAAAGTCTGCACTTATCCTTGACTAACCCTGTGGGTTCTGTAAAATAAGACCTTACTGTCCTTTAAAAGACAGAGCAGGCTGAAGGTTTGCAGTACACATCCTCACAAACTCATACACTGTCACTCTGCTTTTTTTCAATCTTCAAGCCCTTCCTTTGTCCTCTGAAAGAATTCCTGATGCCCACTCTTTTCTTCAGCATTTCTGAGTCACAACCCCATTTCCCCGACATCACCATCCCACACACAGTTTATTTTCTCAGGTGACTGTATTGCACACACCAGCTCCCTCAGATGCTCTTTATTAGGCTCCTGGAACCAGCACTGCTTTCATCCTGAGTAAGAGCGTGTGTTTGTGTGTTTAGCTTTTAAAGAGGCTATCGGTCGAGATTTTTTAAATTCTTACCAAAAATAGTGTATTGTTTGGAACAGTGTCTAATCGCACCCACAGAATATTGCAGACATGAAAAAAATGGATAAGATTGTTTCAGAAATAAGGGCTGATTTTAGCTTCTCCTGTACCCCCCCTTTTTTGCATTTTTTGCAGATTCACTAATTTATTTTAAAAGTCTGATTACTGTTCTCATTGAAAACACAAGGAAAAGAATAAAAGCAAACCAACTCTTTAAGACACAATTTCGGTTTAATGGGTGTCTGCACACTTCACAAATGCATGCTGAATTTGTTAACACTCAGTGAGGACAGTTTCTTTTTATGAGCACTCAGTGTTCCAACAAACAACATGACATTCATCATGACGATAAATTAAAACCCACGTAATGTAGCTCCAACAACATTTTAACAATCTAAGGCAACAGTAGGTAGGTAGTGTATTACTTTCAGTTAGTGGACCTTCACGGAAGGCATTTTAAAGATAACTTTGTTATGTGAAAAAAGCGTCTACAGTGCCGTGAATGAAGATTTTAAAAAAGTATTATTTTGCGCGTGAAGTTTAAGCTTTAGCGGCTGATCAAACACATAAAGACATGCAACAAAAACAAAATTAAAATAACAGACTTTGCTGATAAGACATAAACTGTGTTGTTGAAGTGTTTGTTTTAAGGTAAAATGTATTTTCTCTATAAACAGATGTAGGAGACATGAGGAGATCCGACCATAGAAGTCTTCCCAGTGGAACCACAGTCTAGTTGTGTATTTTTGTTGTTTAAATAAATAATATAAAGTGCACATACTACAGCTTCTGACACCACACAAATTCCATTCTGTCCATACGCATAATATCCACTATTTTTATGGAGTCCATTCCCTATGAAAATCTGAATTTGAATTAACTGTTAAGCATCTATGTACAGCAAAAAATTGAATTTTTGACAGTATTTATAACAGAAAGGGGAGAAATGCAGCACAGACAATTACTTTTATATAATATGAAATGTGAATCATGTTGTAGCTTTCATACAATAGCAGTTGAGGTATATATCTAAACATGTAAAGCCATCATCTATTGGCAGAAACCAGAAAAAAAAGCAGCAAATGGCAACAACGCAGAGTTTTTGGTTAGAAATAAACAAGAACGAGTGAATATTTTAAAGTGAAGTGGATATTAAAATGTGCATATTCAGCTGTCAAGGCCACACAAATTCAATCTCAAGTATATGTTAATGCGTGTCTTATGAAGCTACGTCAGATCATGACTTTAGCACCATTTGGAAGTGCCATATACCATAAGATGGAAAACACTCCATTAAAACACTACCAACTAACTAAAAACTCAGCAGCTGGTTCAACTTTACCCTGACACAGTTTCAACAATAAATGAGCATTATTCATTTCACAAAGGTAGTATACTGAGTGGTAATTCTACTGGATTGATTAAAGTTCTAAGATGTTCTTTGTGTTTTTGGCATTACAGTTAAAATCCTTCAAGAAAAAGGGTTTTCATGAATCTACAATACACAGTGGGACTATCCAGTATTGAAGCTCAATTAACAAAAATTGTTTTCCTTTGTAGATTTCATTAGTATATTGCTTACAGTTACAAAACACAGTGGATCACATGTCAGGAAAAGTTTTTGAAGGGGGGGTAACCAGAATCTCAGTCCACGTCACAGATGCACAGACTGTAATTAAGGTCATTTAAACGGACAAAAGGGTTGGTCCAAGTGGCCACAGCTGGAGCCGTCACATCATTGCGGAGCTCTAAAAGAGACATTGAGAAGATGGTTCACTCTCAGAAGGCCGGATCAGTGACAAACAGGTATTCTATTGCGTCCTTGCTGCTACTTGGCCCAAAATTTGAGATATGCTTCCCCCTTGTGGATGATTTGAAGGTATACACTGATCAGCCACAACATCGAGACCACTGACAGGTGAAGTGAATAACATTGATCATATTGGTACTATGTGCTGTTCTGCTGGAAAACCTTGGATTTTGACACTTGTGTTGGTGAGACCTAAATAAACACTGTCCCACAAAAAGCACACTCCCTCATGCAAATGGAAATCCCAAATGTCACTGGTCTACCCCTGCAGGAAAATGCACCCCACCACACGGAAAAACATCAAACAATCAGGAACATGTTGAGGAACATGACAGTCGCTCAAGATATTGATTTGACCTCCAAACTTCCTAGACTCCATTGTGATCAAGTATCAACAGGATGCAGTGGAACAAGTTTGACTGACAGAGGCCCCACTGCACAAGCCAGAGTACCCAAAGGATCCAGTGCCAACGTCCTGGTTCCAGACCCAATAGGACACCCTGAGAGGTCCTCTTGTCCATGCCCAATGGTTCAGAGCATTTTTGACCTCATAGGGGGCCAACACAATATTTGGCAGGTGGTCATAATGTTATGTCTGATCGGTAAACCTCTGAGGACTGAATTTTAAAAATCATATCTTAATATCTTTTTATGCAGACATGTAGACTTTAATGGGTGAAGAGCAACACGTTCAGACCCACCTCAGCTCTCAGTTGTGGGCACACATGATGATCGCCGTGATCTGCACATAGTTTTCTGTAAAACAGGCAAAAGACGTTATATAACAATACATTGATAATGAACAAATATTCAATAAATATTAACTGGAACTAATGTAAAGGACAGTGACACAGAAAATAGCTTGTCTTGTACCCTAAATGTAATTTTTATGTCCACTTTTGTTTAAATAAACTTTATATTTTACTTAGTGAAGCACTTTAATATGTTAGGAGCAGCAAACTTTCTTAT
The DNA here is from genome assembly GCA_024666655.1 of Dascyllus trimaculatus. Classification (NCBI taxonomy): domain Eukaryota; kingdom Metazoa; phylum Chordata; class Actinopteri; family Pomacentridae; genus Dascyllus; species Dascyllus trimaculatus. The sequence goes on from CM045454.1 coordinate 26,854,640, forward strand.
TTTCTTAAATTACTGGAGACTTAAAAGTAAAAAAAAAAAAAACCTTTAAAGTTGAATTATAATGCTAACTATGATTTTTCTTTATTGTTTTACAGCCATTTTGGAGGATTTAGTTAGTCTAAGTTGTGTACTCTACCTTTGTATAAAGACGGTGGTGAAGCGCAGAGTCAGAAAGCCAAGGATGCCTTAAGGACTCAGAGGCCCCCATCCTCCAGCTGATGAGAAACACAATAACATAAATGTTTTTCAGATTCTACGTCTCATTGGATCCTATATTAGTTCAAGACTGATGGACGGAGAAAGAATACCTTTTATTTACAATCAGGAGTCTTCTGATAAAGTCTTTGGCTTCTTCTGACGTGTCTACAAACTCTTGTTCCTCAAAGTTCCACTGACAGGCCAAGATGTTATTCAGAGTCTGGTTGTCATCATCTCCAAGGAAGGGACACAGGCCGCTCAGGCTGTCAGGAGGAGAGACGAGATCTTCAGTATTAGCTTGTGCGTGTGTGTGCGTTCATGTATTTGTGTGTTTACTTACAGCATGTAGGTGATGACGCCGAGGCTCCACATGTCTGTGTTGAACGACACAAAGTCGTAGTTGATGACTTCAGGGGCGAGAAACTCCGGAGTGCCGAAATTCACTCGCAGCTTCTCCCTTGGTTTATATCTAATCGAGGATATGATTGAAATGCAGTTCAATGACATTTTATATGTTGCGTGGTTACAGCAGAAAACAGAAGTAAACAGCAATACTTACATCCTGGCGAGACCAAAGTCGATGATTTTGACCTTGTTTGTGACTCTGTTCACACACAGAATGTTTTCCGGCTGAAATTTAGCAGCAAAAAGTCAGATCATTTATAAAGCTAATGTGGCTTTACAATGTCTAAAGAGTACCACATCAAATAGGTATGCATGGCTTTGATACCTTCAAGTCGAGATGTAGGACGGACATTTTGTGCATGTGCTGCAGGCCCTCACAGATCTGCCTGATAAACACCACAGCATCCAGCTCCATTAACGTGTAGTTTTCATCAATAATCCTGTCAAACAGCTCCCCTCCACCAACGCTAATGATAAAGACAGATACATAAATAAACATTACACGCACACACTCAAAATGTAAAGCACTGTGAATCTGAACTATTGATTTATTTTAAATAATTACTTACATTATTAAGAATAAATTAAACTGATTTTAATTTACAATATAAAGAATACATTTAATGAACTACTGAATTCATTTACACTATTAAGAATTATTTAAATGAATGATTTAGTTAAGAATAAAGAAGATTAGCAGTAAATCTACCTAGCACTGCTGATGTAGCTTTAATCTCACAAATTTAAGGACAGTATCTTTCTACAAAGTGATGAATAAACTAAGCGTGTGCTGAGAATACAAAAGAAGGAGCATACTATTCAAGTACAAGGATGATGTCATTCCTTGACTCATAAGCTGCATAGAGCTGGATCAGGCTGGCATGGTCCAGATTATTCATGACCTGGATCTCATTCTTCACCACCTCCTACCAAAAACACAGGCGCAAACAGATGCAGAAGCAGACAAGTGCACACAGATGCAGGACGCACGAAAACACAGACAGACCGACAAGTACACACACGGACACGATGAGAGGTGTCAGCTGTTCTCTGCTATGAGAGACTGTGCATCTTCTCTTCTAGGTCAAATATTTCTCACCTTGGTGAGAAGCATTCCCCCTGCTTCTGTTCCAAGTGTGGCCTTGTAGTGTACTAGTAAGAACTAAAAATTGTGACCGGGCCCCTGCTTTTTATATCATGTCCCATAGCTCTCAGTGTAGTTATCAAAATAGGATTCATTCATTGTGATGACATTACCTTTTCTTTCTGACTCCGGGCTTTGATGACTTTCGCTGCCAAAGTGAGGCCAGATGAGTTCTCAACACACTTGTGCACCTGACCGAACCGACCCCTTAAAGAGAGAAAGCACAGCAACATTTTTTAAGTCTGTCACCTCAAATCATCCATCTCAGCAGTCCAGAAACACTTGACAAGACAGCGATCGTGCTGCTTATGTTTTCCCATGACAAATCTAAAACAGCTCTTCCTTCAAATGGGGATGTTTTTGAAGAGTGTTGTGCCTAATCTGTTATTTCATTAAATCTGAGCTGGGCTGTGTCTCTTCTTTGAAGAGTTGGATTAACACTTAGTGATTAGCTACCAGCTGGTACCAGGGATACAGTTTCACATACCACTCGGGCCTCAAGTAAAAATAACTGCCGTGACTCTGAAGTTATGAACCATTGGAGAGGAAAGGAGAGGAGGAGGGGGGGTGGGGGTTATGCAATTAAGCCTTTATGGGGAATTGAGAACTTCTTTCTATCTGTCTTTGATCAGTGACAGATCAGCTTGTCATCTAGCTTTCATTTGTTCTGCATTTCATGGAGATCTGACAAGAGGCACAACACTCACCCGCCCAGGATCTCCTGCCAGTTGATAGTGTAGAAATTTCTGATCTGGTTGGGCTTGGCCGACACAATGCGGTGATTAAAAGGAGCCGCTGGAGGAGGAGTGGTGTCTAAAGTAGGATGGGGACAGGAGAAATTATATAATCTGTTTTAATAAGTTCTAAGTAGTGTGAGAACACACAAGCTTCACTGATAATCAGCTACAGGGAGGCTCTTGAAGGGCTACACGGCTGCCTTAATCAAGTTAGCACATTGTGGACTAACGTGCTATGATAAACATCAACTGCAGATACAGTTGTTGTCCAAAAAACACAGAGGAGTAACTGGGCTTTATTTTATAAACTCTTACATCTGAGCAGTTTAATTCAAATTCTAGCCACAAAGGAAATGTCAAATAGAAAGTCAACAGTCTGCAGTGGGCAGATTTTGTGATTACGACAAAGAAGGATTCATTCCTCTTAAACTTACTTTGGAAAACATTGGTTTCAATAAAACCCAAATTTGAGACGTTGTGACTCACCAATAAAGTACCGCTCAGCATCGTCGTCTTCATCTACTCTTTCTGCATCATTTTCTGCTTCGTTGTCCTTCCTCTCCCTCTCCAGCCTTTGTTTGAGGTCAAACTGGAATTGAACTCCATCGGCTGTGAAGACGGCCCAGCCCTCCGACTCCAGCTTCTGCTCATCCTCCTCATTGTCTTCTTTCTTCTCCTCCTCCTCCTCCTCCTCCTCCTTTCCCTCCTCCTCCACCACCTTTGTGTGTTCCTCCACTACAAAGTGTCCCTCAGTCACAAAGTGCTTGGTACTTGTGCCGCTGACCTCTGATGTCTGGTCCTGGTCCTCCCCATCTTTGTGGTGGTCACTGCTGGATCAAAGTTGATGGGTTTTATTTGTGTTATATATTTTGTCATTTCTCACTGTTTAGTATTTGGTGCTTAAATTTATGCATAGCTGAAGTTTTTTTTAATCTATCTATCTATCTATCTATCTATCTATCTATCTATCTATCTATCTATCTATCTATATACACACACACATATATATATTTACATAAAACAATATATATATTTATTTTATGATCTCTAAAATAAATCTGAATCAATGGGAAATGAATGATACTCCACTAAAACTAAAAGCTTAACATCGTTTTACTCTAATGTGTGATGTATCGGTTTCCTTTTTTATTTACTATAAGACAAGCACACATAGCTAATTCTCACCTTGGAGACCATAAAACCACCAAATGCTTTGCGTTCTTGCATTTAAAATAACAATATTCACAGCTGCAGATTAATTTTCTGTCAGCTAAACTACAATTACTAACTAATTATTGTAGTTCTTATTAGGTGCTAACATTAAATACCTTGTAGCAGTCACTTCTTTTTCAACATCTTTAGAAGCAGGTGTCTCTGGGACTTCAGCTGATTCTTCAGAAGCAGAAACAGGCTCTTCCTCCTTTGCCTCTGGGAGTTTTTCTTCTTCTTTCTGTTTCACTGCATCCTCCTCATCAGGTTTGGCGTCCTTCTCTATAGCTGCTGCCTCTCCCTCAGGCACCTTTTCCTCACCCTCCTCCTCCTCCTCCTCCTCACAAACAGCCTGATGTTTTTCAGCCTCAGCTCCTTGGGAGTCTTCACGCAGGAAGTCCACCAGGTTGCAGGCAGGGTCATCACCTTTTTGATCTTTGGAAGACACTCCGGCCTCCAGGTCCAGGTATCCAGGGGTGAGCTGGTGACCTGATTTCTCTGCATTCTCCCTGTTGAGTTTCTGCACCTCTTCCAGAAGCAAAACCTGCTTCTTCAAAGAGATATTGTCTACAGAAGGTTCAAACAGAATTTATATTTAGTGTCTCATAGCCTGTTAAATATTCATCACAGATTTCCTCCATATTTGAGAGGATGAAAAATTCTTTTTGTGAAATCTTATAGGGAACAGCATGAGGTTGACAAATATTTTAGTCTGACCTTTGTGTCTGTGTCAACTATAAATCCAAGTATGTAACACGTATTAAAATATCATTCTTGTACAGTAATATGTTCCTCTCATATAGGGCATATTAGTGTATTTATTTACATTTTGCTGCTGCTGTGTCTCAGATTATTTTGACTGGCAAAGAGACCCTGGAGTTTGTAGAAGTAACAGTATGTTGATCTCAGCACCTGCTGTATCTGGAGGCTTCATCTTCCTTTGAGCTTTCAGACCCTTAGGGCTCAAACAGGGCTTATCTGTCCCATCTTTGCCTTTGTGGTCTTTCAACTGTGAAATACAAAATAAAAGCAGTGAAACCAGAATTCTATACAGTCTATCAACATTGAATTTGTGTGACCTCAAAGAAATTATATCTGGCAGAATCTTGTTGATTGAGTTTTGTCCACCGTCTACAATAAACAATTCACCTAGGTCACATTGGTACAATTTAATGTGTCTATACTGAAACGAAAGTCCCAGTATGGTTTCTTTTCTTTGTCTTTCTTGTTGTTACATCTCCGTTGTGGCTGCAAAAATCTTACATGTTTTCTTTTCATCAATAAATCATCACAATAATATATATTTACAGTATGAAGGCAAACATTTAAGCTCAAAACAAGAAGAACAAGTAACCAGCCAGCAGTCAGAAATGCAAAAGCACACATACTTACAGAGTATAAATAAAAAGACATATTCCTGTACAAAAACAATCTTTAAGCACAATAAACCTACAAACTTTCCACATTTGCGAGAGGCGAGGAAATGCTTTGGTCCGTGGAGCTTTATCTTGTGAGAGGTCTGCAGAGTACTGGGCTCGCATGCAGGAGTTATCTCTTGTTTCCCTTTACTGGCTTTGTTAGAGGTAGTTTTCTAGTAAAAAGACAAGATGGCAACGCTTAGTAGGGTTATAAGAAGGCACATAGAATGGAAGAAATATCATCATTTAGGCATCAATGAAAGAGACAGGGTTATATGATGAAGTTAGAGTCACATGTAATACACAGAACGGGATGAATCAAAAATCAAATACACGATTCAAAGAAATGACAGAAACAGGTCAATATGTTGAGTTTACAGTCACATATGGGACATACAACACTGTTTTCAGCTTACAAATTAGCACATTTATTGCATGTGTCCATGCACCAACTGGGTTGTATAATGGCATGCCTTTGATTATTCATGGCTGATGGATAGACAGCAGCAGGGCAGTGAATTTATAGCTTATCACTTGTCGCACTCAGCAACGGAATGCAATGCCGACCCTGAGTGGAAAATATTACAAGCGACTCCAGGCTGTTGTTCAAATTTCTCAGCTGAGGAAACTCACTAAACACTCTCTGCACAGGTTAGCATGGAAAAAGCCTGTCTTGAAGCTGGGGGTGGTCTCACATTTGTTTTCTAGATGCCGTCGTGAGGCAAACAGCAGAGGAGATATTTCAAGTGCAATGTTTCCCCAGTGACAGCAGAGCAGCTCAAACCTCTGATTGGGAGATTGGGAAGTGCGTGTAGAGGCCACAGTAACAGGAATTACTTGTAAAATATCTCACACCTCCGGAGGTGGAGGAAGATGGAGCAACCACCTGATCAGCGCTCTGACGACAACAGAAATTCCCTGAAACGTGAGTCACACTGAAACCTTCAGAGTGGCATGTAGACGTTAATCACCAGGGTATTAATCCTCCCATCAAATTATGATCCATACCTTTAATGGGCTTGAAATCAATATGCCACATCTTAATTTAACCCAAATATGGATGAAAAACTGAGTGCACCATTGTGGACTGTGACAAAAGTGTTTCTGATAATGTGATAATGTCACAGCTACTCAGGTGAGTTTGCTCTTTGCTTGCAGAGATACAATCTCTGCAGCTACGTAAGTGATAGCAGCGCGGTGATATCTGTAAGTGCGACTCATGCCTCTGAAGCCAAGCAGCACTTAGTGACCTTTATATAGAGTCATGACCTGTCAAATGATTGGATAATAAAGAGAGAAGTCTCAGGTTTGATTAGGAGGTGACTTCACTGACATACAAAGTGTGTCTATTTGGTCTCCAAGGCTCACAATTTTATTGTAAATTAGAGTAAAACTATCTATTTTGTGCATTTCAGCTGAGCCTAAACTGCAACTCTGAGGCTTTATGGTAAAAATGTGGATCCAGCATCATGGCATACTTGTGCCAAGCACAGTGGGAGCAACAGTTACCTCCATTAAACTATATTTTCATACATACATATTTACTTTTCTGATTCAGCAGCAGCTTTTCTGAAACACCACATTCAGTGTTAAACGCAGACATTTACTGGAACCCTTAAATCAAAGCTTCTCTGACAGCTTTATCAGCAGAACTCCCAATAAAGTTTTATGAAGAGCTATTTTGCGCTGCAGGAAGTTCAGTAATTTGCGAAGAATCACATGGCACAGACTTCTGATGAAACCCGCTTCACAACATGAGGGCTAACTACTGGAAACCAAGGGTGTAAAACACACTATGCCCTAATTGGCACAAAATTAACTTGGACAGAAGTAAGGCGAGGAGTCCTCACACAACAGAGCAACAGAAATGTGAGAAAGACTAACTCATCATAATTTGTTGACACCTGACTCTTGGTAAGCTGAAGGGGTTAAAGCACGCTTGGACCACAAACACTGCCGCCCCGAGCCAAAAACAGCATTTCTAAACCAGGCCACTCACATTTCAACCCTGGCCTCACTCTGGCCCACTCATGCCCTGCAGGGGGTCCCACTGTAAGCCTGATGCCTACGACGCCATGTTGCACTCAGCACAGGCTGAGCTCCAGCAGCTATAAATGTGAGTTAAATAAGGACTTTTTATGAGCTATAAGGAACATATTTAGTTGTGCAGTAGCTTATTTATCAGTCTAAAATTAATGTCCCTAATTACTTTATCTTTAATCAGCAGTTGGCAAGTTTACGTATGTCAGAGCCCAGACACTACATATCACCCCGGCTCATTATAAGAGGAATTTCACAGGCAAGCCAAGTCACATTTATAGGCAAGAGAACTGTTGGAGTGGTCAGCTTTGCTGCTATGATCATTTTCATTTGCTCGGCCAAGAACAGCAAGATCCCACCATGATCTAAGAAATCGAAATCAAAACAGAAAAAAATAGAAAAGAACAAGACTAGATTTTCATGGTGATGGATGGGCTGTGATGAGTGGCACATTTAGACACATCAAAATGATGAATGAACACTTCAGAATCTAAACTAACAGACAATTAAGCCATTAATCCATATCAACAGTTAGAAAAGTGGTATTATATTTCTTCAAAACCTAGTTTATACTAAAACAACATACACTAATGTAGACTTTTGACTGTATGTACACACTTGAAGGAGATATTTTTAGTATCTTATTATAGCTTGTCTCACCTTGTCAGGCTTCTTAGCTATTGTATCAGAAGATGACTTCCTCTTAATAGCTTGCTTTCCTTTAGAGTCTTTGGGTTTGGAACCCTTACGAGCAACTCGGCCTTTGAACATCAGCTCCATAACCCTGGAACTCTTCACCGTCTCCCCGATGAAGCCGATCACCTGCTGCATGCTGAGGACCAGTTTTTCCATCCCTTCCAGTTTCTGAGCCTGCTGCTCAGACCGCTGGTTCACCACCGACATTATGGTGCTCATCTCCTGGCAGATCTCCCTCACCTCTCGCCCCATCACCTGGGTCTGGCTCATTACCCTGGGTGGGAAATGGATCTCCTCCTTGTCTACCTTCAGGTTCTCCATATCCTTTTCAATGAAATCAATGTCCTGAGACATCCCATCTAGTCGGCTGAGGACCCTCACTTGAATGTTGATGAGCTTGTCCATCTTGCTGCTCAGTGACTCTATGCGGTTTTGAATGAGGTCAAAGCCTGCACTGTTGACGTCTCCCGCGGCGTTTATTCCCAAAGTACTCATGGCTTCCAGTGATATAACAATCACCAACTTGGGACAAAAATAGGACTAATAACGTCCCTGACACAGACAAAAATACTTTCTCAAAAATCGTAGCCAGCTCTACGAAAAAACAGAAAAGTAAAACAAAAAACGAAATCCAGAAAACAGCACTCTAGAACAAAGGTCATCGATTAACAGATGACAGATCAAATAAATGGAGATTTTGAATCTCTAAAACTGTAGCTCTCAAGTAAACTGATTGCTGTTAAGCCACACTTGTGTTTCCCTCAAACTTTATCCCTGGCGCCTGCTCCTCTCCTCTTGAAATGGTATTAAGCATGGAGAGAGCCAGTGTCCCTAAATGTAAATCGACAGCCTACGTCAGCAGGGGTCAAGTGCTCCGGGGTGGGGGCTTGGCAGTGCTTGGGTTATGAGACATTTGAGAGCCTTTAAGTGTTAAGCCCACCACCGTCACTCGCCTGCAAGGTGTCAAAATGGTCACTGTACACAGTTCCTCTTCTGTGTATAAGACAAGAAGGATAATACTCATTGATTAATTAACCTACTTACAATGCCATTAATTTGTTGTAACAGATGGACATGTATGGTTCACATTTTTGAGTGAACAACCCACAAGCCTAAAGTCCACAGGTAATATGTTATAATTTAAAATAATTTCAAAATAGAATATATGCAAATATTATTTTTGAAAAATTCATTATTGTATTAAAATAGGACTTGGCTGCAAGTTATTTGGCACTGCTGCACACGGTTCTCTCTGTGTACAATTGTGAATGGGAACCATGTTGCATTGTAACTTCCCACCGTATCTCCTGAATGCCTGTAACTTGCACTCTGTCTCAGGGGAAATGTGAAGAAGCCTGTGGTTCCCGCCCGGTGGGGGAGGGGGGCGGGGGGGACTACAGTAAGACGTTCAGCCCCTGAGCTGAAAGGAGAGATGGGTGACGCGGATGATTTATATGATGCCTTCTCACTGACAAAAACATCCACTGATAACCTCCCTTAAAAGAGTAAGGGATCAATTTTAACTGAGCTCTTGTAATATGACCGTAATCCAAGTTCCCCTATAAATCAAGATATGTATGATTTATTGTAACAACAAACATGTGTTTATGTCGAATCACAGGGTATAAACAGGTAATAAATTCTAAAGCAAACAGTGAACAGAGAATAAATGATGAAGTCAAAACTATCTGAACCACTGGAGGCTACATTGACTGTTGGTTAATCATGCTATTTGTTGACAACTTTGCCTTTACAAACTTTCAGAATTCATTTTGTCCCCCCAAATTCACGGGTGATGGAACTGAGGGGAAATCCAGCTATGCTTGAGTCACCATGAAATATTTTTGACACACACTGCAAACTGAGCCACGGTGACCCCAGCCAAACTCGCCTCACTCCAGTGACTCAAGCCGGAGTCTGGGCTCATGGGTGCAAGCACCAAGGAAGGATGTGCACTTGGCAGATGGAGGGGAGTCGACTGGGGTAAGGTGAGGGGAAAGGAAAGGAGTTTACCTGTCAGCTCTCATTTCATCACAAGTCACCACACAGAGTTTCATGTGATTTTCTTTCTAGTGTAAACAAGAGCCAAGCTGTGTTTTGTAAGGCCTCCAGAAGTCTTCCCACACCGGGGAGGCTCGCAAGAGCATACTGACCCACTGCATATCACTCAAGCAAGATGGCTACAGCGGAAAGTAACTCTGACGGGGCAGAAACAGATGAAACCACCCATCAATCATTCTAGGGTAGACATGGACGCACACCTGTCTTTGGATACCAGCAGATGACAGACAACGTAGGTCATTCACAGCATGTTGTGTCAATTTGAGGGGCATGAAAAGTGAACTTTCTAATACAGAGGTGTGCACAGGACAGGCAGACAGGATTTTCCACAGAAGCAGTGAGAAGAATTCAAAGTCCTTGTTATAGATATCTTTTTAAAAAGTGGAAAATAAATGGGTTATGCAACATGGCACTGCTGAAATGGCTGTAGAGCTGCACATTAAATGTTTGTGAGGCAGACTAAGGTGGGACTGTCACATTGCTGAGAGGTAGGAGGTTCTCTGAGGTTATTAAACCCCACAGTGTATATAAACAGACCTTAGGTCTCCGAGGCTTATGACATAAAGCAAATATCAAGTTTATACACACTTTACAGTGAAACTAAAGCCAAAGAAAGTAACAACATCATGACCGGTGCTCAAAGTCCTCTCTCACCTTCTCTGCCAACAGAAAGTATGTGTACACACCAGGCAGCTGAGAAATCTCTGCCCGGTCTACTGGTGCATGATTAAATGTTGTTTGGTTAATGTGACAGCAAAATTATCAGGATGTTTGGAGACATTGTCAAGCCCACAAAGCCCGTACAATATACTGAATAATTCTGTGCTTGTGTGTATGTGTGTGTCCTGGTTGACGTCGTAGTTTGACATTAAGGGCTTCTTGAGTGGAAAAAATGTAAAGGTAAATTGATATAGAGCGCAGGGAATAGCTCCTTTAAATAGTAAAACTTCGAACTTTTAAGGTCGCCATGAATCCTTTGCACCACGAATGACTGTGGAATCAAAATCTGATACAGAGGAAAACACTACATGCTATAAATCCAGTTAATTACCATTGTAAAATAAATGCTGGTGCTGCAAGTAATGATGCAGATTATTTCTTAATTAACCGATTCATTGCTTTGTCAACGTAATGTCAACAAATAGTGAAAAAGTTATTGTCAGACTAACCCAAAGATCAAAGATATTAAATTTACAATGATAAATGGCAGAAAAGCAGCACATCATTATATTTAATAAGCTAGTAATAGAGAATATGTGACATTTTTGCTTCAAAAATAACTAAAACATGTCAGAGACTATTAAAATAATTGTAGATTAATGCTGTGGCTCTCAACTAACTAATTAATCATTGCAGCTGAAGTAAATTGTTGCATAATTATGGGAATATTTAATATAAAGGAATGCTAATGGAAAAAGAAGGCATCTGAGACGTGTTTGCATGGAAATAACGGTTTGAATTCTTAAACGTTCATTTAAACCTGTGGTGAAATGTTGTCCTTACATTGTCCTCACCTACTAATAGGTGTGTAAATCCTGAACGCAGCCACACATGCGTATATGTATTTATATTTATCCATATGTGTGTGTGGCAGCCTACAGGTTTTCTGTTCATAAAACTGCTCAGTTCTACACTTTATTGTATTTATAAATGTATAGTTTAGTCTTATTTTATTTCAGCTGTATATTAGTGTGTTCTTTGTGGTGTTTATTTTTTCGTAGTGTCTGTTGGGAGAAGTGGAAGCTATAAAAATTTCCTCGAGTGTCGATACATACATGGTCAAACAAACGAAAGAATGTTTGTGAGGACACATGAGGGCAAAAGGTGCACTTAAATGCACTTCCTTTGGTCCGTTGCTTTCCCTGCAACTGTACATGAGGAGAGGTAAATGGCTGAATATTGCGACCTGCATGACCCTCAGCATTAGGCTGCTTGTCTGGCACCGAGACAAGGTGAACTGTTAAAAATGGAGCGCCACCCCCCTAACAGAGAACACAATGTCCTGGGAAGCATGGGGTATGTGTGCTGTGGCTACTGTCCAGTCACCTCTCCCGTCTCCACTCACACACCTCTCTGGCTGCCAGCTCTGGCTACACTTTCTCTCGGAAACTTGTGGGCTTAAATGTGTGCGACAACCGTGAAACTTAACTCCTCGCGCTAATGTCTGAGAACCCTCTTCTGTTCTTTCCCTGTCATCTCTGGTTTTCTGCCGGCGTGTAAACACGTTTCACTGCTGCACTTTGACAGACTTCTTGGTTTTGCTTGCATAATGTTATAAAACCACATTAGACTAGAGCGTGCTGGTTTAATACTCCGAGTCTCCCCAAACACATACAAACATTTGTCTTGTTGATTGCAATTAGTGCATATTATGCATGCTTGCTGAAGTATCCAAATATAGTCGGATTTCACAGAATATGCACTGCTGCCTTTGGAAATTTTACACGCTGAGAACATTATGTGGGCCTTCATTTTCTTCAATCAATTTGGGACTGGCAAACAGTGATGAAATAGTAAATTTATTCAAATTTTGACCTTAAGTACAATTTCATGGCACTTAGCTTTACTTGTAATGGAATTTTTTTTTCATTACAGCTACTTTATTATTAATAATTTTAATTAAAGGGTTTGGTTATATCTTCTATCACTGTTACTGACATTTTTATTTCAAACAGTAGGTGGCAATGTCCGCCTGTGTAAATGATGATAGAGCTGAAAAGTCTCTCTGTGAGTGCAACCAGAATCTTTAAATGCAATATTTTCTGCTTGGAGGTTGCTTTTTTCACTTTAAACTCTTAAAATGTCCCAAGAAATCAGTCTACTGACCAGTGGAGGAACAGAGATATCACACATACCAGTGCATATGCCTGCTCACTAACAAGACAGAAGTACTGTAGCCTTGTTAGACTACAGCAGAGAAGATGAGTAAGTTGTATGTATTCTTGCAGTTTTTTTTATCTTTGTACTTGCATTTTTGGTTCACTATGGGCAACAACTAAATTATTTTTAATACTGATTAAATCGTTTGATCTCTAAATTGTAAAAAACAAGCAAACAAACAAAAAAAACACAAAAAAAGGCCAACAAATATTCACATTTTTCAGACTTAATAAAAAAAATAACAATTTCATTAGATTTTGTAATTTCAACTCTCTGGTGCATCACATACATCCACAAACATTAAACACGCCTACAATAAAACAGTTTGAGTATAATGAATCTTGTTTCAAAACAGCCCCTGCGGTAGTTTTACTTCCATTCAGCTCAAGTGCTCTCAGTTGCACTTCAGTAAACATCTAAGTAAAGTGGCGTGCTGTTGAGGAAAATACTCCCAGATGCTCTATTATTATCAGCCTGGAAATGAGAGAGGTGCTTTACATTGAGGACGCCATAAAGGATATTAAAGGTAGTGACAGAATGCAAAGAAAGCTTAGCCACATACATGTGGATCTGCTACAGCAAATGTCAGTGTGGATCTCCTAAATGCCACGAGAGGAATGGAAACAGGAGAGGGTGAGAGGGCTTCAGCTTGTCTCTGAGGTATACTATCACAGCAGTAAGGATAACTACAGAACACGTGTATTTATAAGCAGTGGTGTACACACAGGAGTGTTTATATTTACTGCCGGGCAGAAGTCTCTCAGTAAGTATTCTATGTGACACAGGGACACAGGTAAGACTTCAGATGGAAATAAACAATGGAAAAATGTCTAAGCAGAATAACTGACCTTACATGTGGTGGTTTGCAGACATTTAAATGTAATATTACTTGGTATTGTCTGGCAGATGAGCTTTATTGCACTGATCTGTAGGTTTCAGGTCTGTTGAACGACACTGATGTCACCATTGCACTTTTAAAGCCATGCTGATCCCTTCGATCTCATAAACTCACTAGATGGCAGCAAAGGAAGAATTCTCAGCCTGTGCTTCGCTACTCAGAAACACTATACTGCAACTGCTGTGATCTACCACTAGAGTGAAGTCTAGTTTCTCTGTACCTCAGCAGCAGATTCTCTTAACCCTGCTCTCATGAACACCAGCAACTCTTACCTCACATTTTATCCTTCCAGCTCCTATCCATAACATAGCAAAACATCCATGCAACATAACTGCCAAGCTCTTGTTTCACAAAGATACTGAGAATCACATAACTGCTGAGGGGATAATCCACCATATGTTGGGCTAACTAATTCAATTAAATGTGACATTTTGATAAAGGATAACATGACATGAGTAAGTGTGATAGTAAGTATTTAATTGCATAAAAGTGCCTATAGGTTTCTATATGAAACAGATATCCACTTGTTGGCTGCTTTCTCTGGTGCACTTGTAAAATCCAATTCAATCTGAGGAACCAGCTCATCCATTAACTCTACCTTTACAACAATAATAATGTTCAACATTGACTGACACTTTCTCATAGCACTGAATTGTCTTTGCAGCACTTGTTTGTTGTCTAAAGGCAAAATAATTATAGCACTAAGATTAAATAGGATTTCCACTAGTTGCCAAATTTGTCTGTGTCATAAGAAGTGGCTGAAAGATGACTGTCCATGAAATTTGAAGCCGATGCCACAATACAGCAACATCATTCTGATGCTCCTCCTGTTGGCAGCTTGTGTGTTGTATGAAACAGAACTTGCACTGGATATGTTGAACTGTTGTCATATATTAGTTACAAATTGTGTATTTTAACTCAAGCTGTGCATCACAGCATCTTCCAAGGTACTTTATTTTATTTTATTTATTTAACATTTTTTTAACCAGGTTAGTCCCACTGAGTTCAAAGAGCTCCTTTACAAGGGAGACCTGCCAAGAGGGCAGCAGCATAGTCACATTAAAAACAATGAACAACAGATAAAATTAACAACGCTAAAGCTTGCTCACATAAAACACTTCCACACAAACAAGGCAGACTGCAATGATTTCACCAGAGCTTTAAACTCATTCAACATAACAAGGGCTTGAAGTTAAAGTTGAGATTGTAATTTATTCCAGGCATTCGGTGCTGAAAACCCAAATGCTTTCTTGCCCAGTTCACTTAATACGACAAACTGCAGAGTATCCATAGATTGAAGATAGTGACTTCCATGTTTCCTTGTTTAAAGACAAGACAAATAGGAAGGAATAATACCCAGAATGGTTCTGTAAATAAACACATACCAGTGACTGAGGCGTCTGGCACATAAAGATGTCCATTTAACTTTAGAATAGGGTACAAAATGGGGAGTAAAGGAACCACATTTAGTAATGAATCTCAGAATTTTCTCAGACAGTGCTGATCCTGCAGTTTTTGAAGTAGTAAAGAACATACATTTTGTTTTGTCTGCATTTAGAACAAGTTGCAGATGACAAAGTTGTTCCTGTATATCAAATGCAAGCTGTAAAAACTGAAAGGCCTCAGCAGGAGTGGGCGCTGCACAGTATATGGCAGTGTCATCAGCATAGAAATGTAAAGTTGAGTTTGCAAAATTCTGTGATTAAATCTGAATATTTATGTAAATAGTGAATAATAATGGGCCCAGCACAGAACCTTGAGGGACACCCTCTTTCACTTGCAATACCTCAGAGTAAGAACCCTCTATCTGAACAGCCTGGGTTCTGCTTGTTAATAACAAAAAGAACTAACACAGCTGACTAAGTCCAAGCAACAACACCTCTTTAACAACCAAAATCTGGGCTGTCCTTTTAATATGGCCACAGGAATACAGATTAGTATATATCTATATAGTATATAGTAAGTATATATTGCTGATCCGTAGTGTATAAAGTGTTTCTTCCATACAGGTGCTCTTCATCTAATGTGCTATTGATGCATCTTAGTCTATAAACTATGAATGGAGACACTGAAAATGAAATGTCACTCAAAAGAAAAAGAGAAAAATAAAAGAAACATGTCCTTTATATGCCAGAAAATACTTTATGAAATGACCAATTAGCCTTTCTTGTAAGACATTTCTATGAGGACAGTGAGATTATCAAGTAATGTAGCCTATTAAATGCTGCTGATCCCACCAGCTGCTGCCCTCTCTTCTGAAGACAGCCCAGAGGTTTTGGAGGTATTTATAGTATTAGCTAGGCATTCTGTTTAATAGGGAGCAAGGAACAATAACACAGCTAGTGTTTAAAAGGAAAATACATCAGAACTCAAAATGCAGTAATGCTTTTAGGTCCCATTTGTATGCAACAGGCCTGTGAATGATCATGAAGATGTGATATTCAGCCTATATCATATGATAATAGTGGAATGACTCAAAGATGTTTCTTTCTAGAAGCAAATCAATTTCTTATGCAGCATAACCACGGCAAGGTCCAACATCTTAAAGGTTTGACCTTATACAGGAGTCTTAAAAATCAAGGCTTAAAACAACTCAGTTTTTGTTTTGTAACTATAAAAGTAAATAAATTTCAAAGGGCTAGAATATATCCAAATACAACAGAAATGTGCTCAAAGGTGAAAAATTGTCTTTGGCATCTGAAAAACACATTAAAACATGCTCCAAATACCAACAAAAGTGACAACATGAAAGAATATTTGGGGAATTCTCAGGAAATAAACCATACAGAAAGAACCAACCAACAACAACTGCACTTGCTGCCACTGGCACTGGGTTTAAATTCAAGTTACATTTGTTTAAGAACACCAATATGTGTTGGTGTTCCTGAGCTAAAATGTGAGTAATGTTTAACAAGCCAAACTGTTTTATATGTACCTGAAAGGCAGATGCTCTGTGTCTCCTCCTGTAGCAGAGCACATCACACAGCCGACGCCAGAAGTAGGAAACAACCAGACACATGCTGTTGACTAGCCAAGCGTTCCAGACTGTCACACAGCTCTCCATGGCTTTCACTTTACTCTTCATCCTTCGTCAGCAACTTCTTACTTTACCTATCTTTAACTACAAAGGGCCTCTTGCAGCTTAGAGAGCGGCGTCTCAAGTAGAGGGTTGGGGGAGATGACAGCAGCTTCTCAGGGTGAGGACTGCCCAGACCTTAATACTACACTATCCTCCATAGCCTCTGTTAATTCAGTCTACTCCCCCACACCAATCAGCACTTGCGGCCAAAGGACGAACAGTCTGTCCTCATGACAAAAGAGTGACAGGTGCCAGCAAAGGGTGTGTGAGGTGCAAGCAGCTCTCTGTCACTCTGTCAAGTCAATCTTCACATGGAAGCAAGCCTTTCATTTTATATGCTTTTATCCCATGTCCTCCTCTCAGAAACTATGTGAACCTCGGTCCAAGAGCAGAAAGAATGTGCAACATGGTACCAACTGTGAAAACTGAGAGAACTGTGAGAGGGGGTCAAGTCTTCCTGTCAACACAGATACTCAGATATAGTGTAAATAAATAGCCTGTGCTATTAGATTACTGCCACAAATGTCACACGGACTATCACATGAGGGCTTACACACCACGGTCGCAACTGAGGTAAATTTAAATAAACTTGTATTCTTTGCACACCTATATTATATTATGTTATGTCCAGTGTACACACAACAGCCATTCATTTATAGAATAACTACTAAATGCCAATCCAGATGAACTTTTAAGGAGTGGTGCATGGATTTTATCGCTGAGGACTTTAAAGCTCAACCGCACAGTCTTCAATGTGCTGCACAACAGATACACTACGGGTGTGAAACACATAAAACCACAATGCTAAGAATGCAGCATCTCGCCAACGGTGGCCGGTCGCAGCTACATGTCTGGAAATCTCCCCAACCTCGTCTAGCTTCACCACCAGCTCAGCCAAAAACAATAATGAGATCACTTTTGGAGGGGAGCTATGTTCTCACTACTCAAATGGATCTATTGGCTGCTATGAAGAAGAAAAAAAGAAGACAAAACTAGTCTTTGATTTCTCACAGTGTCTCAGTTTACTTTATACCACTTATGTTTCACCTGCAGCATATGATGAATTAAATCCCAGACTACTTGTTTTACACTATTTCTTTGACACTTGTTAGGTGTCACATAATTTGGCAAATATTAAAATCAACATAATCAAAGTCATATCTATCACTTTTCCTATGCTTTTGCTATTTGTTCAGTGTTGTGAGTAGGCATTAAACGTGGTGTCGTATTTTGCCACTTTATATTCCACTAAATATTAACGTGTTTGTTTTTGACCGTCTCTAGTATCATGTGGAATCACCATTGAAATTAACTGAGAAAGCCGCACCAGTTGTTTAATTCAGAGTAGACTTTGAAGTCATCTAGTTCATAATTTTAACAAATTATGTCTTTTAGCATTGTCTGCTGGAGCTCAACATTGCTTAAGTATCTTTTAATTGAAATTTATGAGCTCTGTTGATACCTCTGTTTCAAACTTCATCTCCCAGAAGCAGCGCATGGTTTTCACCTTCTCTAAATAGGGAAATAAGACCAGCTTGGTCATGTTTCGGCTGCTGGCGCACCGACAAACTGACTTGAGCTTGGCCATTCTCCCTGAGGGGGACACTTGGCTACAAGCCCTTTCCCTTCTGAGCTTTCTCTCCTTCTTCCTGGCCTCGTTGGCCTCTCCGGTGTGTTTCTCTTGGCTAGGTCTTTTATCTGGGCAGAGAAGTGGAGAAAGACAGAGGAAGGCTGTGGTACAGGACCAATGAAGTTTGTAAGAAGATAGAACCATTAAGAATCATTATGTATGTCTATTTTGCTATCCTTTAAATGTGAAATTATCTATAGTACCTAAATACTGTAACTATAACTATAGCCTGTGTACTTTGAAAGCCAACAGATATTTAGCCACAGCCAGGTAAAGCCTAAAGAGGCTTTCAGACAAAAAACAGCCCTACATTAACACCATGCAAGAGGCTGTGTTTGCGCAAACCTCAAATGTGTCATGCATATTACAACATGACTAAGAAAGTCATCTATTTCTTTCGTGATTACATTATTTATTTAGAGTGTATTTTTCAGTTGTTCCATGTCATTATTTATACATACTTTTTAAATGCAGCCTCTAAATCAATGATTTTTAAATTATTATTAATTACTTTCTTGTTATTCAATTACCAAGCCTGATTTAAACCTAGCAGTCTGTGCAATTTAGGGTAATATAAATCAATAAACTTGTTATAAACATAAGAACCCAGAGGTCCCATGTTACCACCACTGAAGTTTCGAGTTTTGCACTAAAACCCCTCAACATGAGTCACATCTCCTAACAGTTCTACAAAGATATAATCCACTTTTAACTTAACTTTAATTGAATTTACCTTTATTAAAACTCAGATACATTGACGTACAAAGGCCTCATTTACAATATCCTAATGAAGACAAATTACATAGGCACACAGAAACTTGGATAACAATAAAATGTTAAAAGGCAAAGTTAAAGGCAAAAACATTATTTAGAGCATTTAAGTTTCCAAAATAGATTAATTAACTAAAGCAAAAGCAGCTGGAAGAAAATAATAAGATTAAGTTAAAACCCTGAATTGCCCTTAGAATGAGAACAAGTCAAGCTTTAGATCAGTGCAGGTTACTTGGGGTTGCAGGTGCACACTGAGTAAAATTGGACTTCCCAAGATCTGTAAAGAAAAATCCGGCACCTGCAGTGTAATCCAATCATTTGTGTTAAAAGGCAGTAAAGAGGTAATGTAAGTAAGTAAAACACGATTAGATGCCTTAGTGTAGAGCTCACAGTGATGAGTACTGTAGTGATCACCAGTAATTAATCTTAATGCCTGGTGATAAACAGAGTTAAAGGGTTTAAGAGTCTGATGCATGTATAAACATGTCACCATAAACCAGTACTGTATTGAAAAGCTTCCTCAATTAGTAACTTTTTTTACAGTGCAGTGGGAAACATATTTTATTCCTGTAAAGGAAAATCTAATGAATAGGAGCTTGAATACCAATCCTGTATGAGCAGATGTAAACTTGGATAAGGTTAGTTACACTGTGGAGGCTGCAACATGATCCACATTTTTGTTTTCTTCTGTATACATTGTTTACATTTTGAAAAAATGGAGTATGCCGAAATAAATATTGTTGCTTTTTTCAGATATATATCATTGAATGTATTGACAAATATGAATAGATTAGTTTCATCTCGAAGAAATCTTAAAAACGTGATTATTGTCAGGCAAGTTCTGAAGCATGCCCATACGTGCTCCATTATCGCGTAATTATGACATCTGGATATTATTTAAATCTCTTGAAATCTTCCCATTAATGAGACAGGGAGTCATGATTACATACTGAGATCTCACGTTTCTTTTTTTCACTTTATGAATGCAATGTGCTCCCATAGATACAGACCATAAAAGCCCAGATGACCGACCGTGTTCTCTGCACGTAAACGCACACGGACGTGAAAGAAATCAAAGGAAGTTCACTAAAAACGTTAAATGAACATAATTGTATGTTCGTATACATTCTGCTAGCTTGTAAGAAAAGGGAAGTCGCATGTGGTTTAACTGCTGAGTCTCAATTTGAGTCATAAACAACTTTAATAACTTTAATATCGAAGCGGTGTTTTGGTCACGTGATTACGGGTCAAAAGTTGCGCGCCGCGGGGAACAACATGGCGAACAGCAAGATTGACGCAGCTCCGGACTCGGTGCAATGTCCCGTTTGTTTAAACGACTTCACGTCCAGTACGATTAACGGACACCTCGACGTATGTCTGCTGAACAGCGGCACAGACAGCAGTCCGTCCACAACACACGACAGCGAACCTCCGGTAAAGAAAACTCGCATTAGTCCGGAGACTGACAGCAAGTCTTCGGCCACCACCTCCTCCTCCTCCTCGTCTTCCTCCTCCATGGCTGCTTCACAATCCTCAGCTACGTTTTCTGTGTTTCACGCCAACAAGGGGAAAGTGTCAGTTCAAACTCAACGGAACGGTTTCTTTACGAGTAAACAAAGTCCCACCAGTGCTGTCAACAAGGGGGTGAAACGTTTACTGAGTGACACTGAGCTCGGAGCAGAGCATGTGAAGAGCCAACCACCCGGACAGACCGTGAAGGCAGCGAATGATTTATCTCCCTGGACGCTGTTCAATACAAACAAACCTCTGGCGGACATTCTGAGGCCCAACACCCTGGAGGAGTACTTCGGTCAGAGTAAAGTTGTAGGTCAGCAGACGCTCCTCCGCTCACTTCTGGACAACCAGGAAATCCCGTCTCTCATCCTGTGGGGACCACCGGGGTGTGGAAAGGTGCGGAGCCGACAGCAGAGAAGGCGCATCCGGGTGTGATGCAGCATCTCCCGTTTAATGTCTCAGTGTCGTACTATTTTATATGTAAAGCAGCTTATTGCTTTTGATCACACACTGCCTCTAAATCAGATGTTCATTTATCACTCAAGCACCACCAGCTGAAGGGATGCAACTTATTTATTTTGATATTAGTTAGTAAGTTGACTATGTTTGAATTGACTAAATGTTGATCAGAAATTCCTGTTTATTACTCTCCTGTCTATCCAATAATCATTTAAGCTCTCAAGCTTGTAATGTTGCTGTTACCACTAATAGCTGTGACTGAAGCTTGAAGATACAAACAGGATTACTTTCATAATAGGTTAATCTGTTGATCTATTTATGCATTCATCTAAGGGTGAGGCAAAAAATGATTGTTCTTCATGGATTTTTCTGCCAGTTAGTTAGTGAAGTCTGCCGGATATAATGTCCAACAGCTCAAGAGAATGTGTTCAGATTACTTTCTTTATCTCACTATCTTTTCATAATGTCAAAACATTCGGGTTACAATTCGTTCTTAAAAAAAGTGTTACATTATTACGTTTGAAAAGCTTTAACCAGCAAAGGTTTGGTAGTTTTACTTGAAAATGGAGATAACTGTCAAAATGAACTAATTGACTAATCATTGTTTGATCTTTTAAATGCAAGAAAATAACAAAATGTGTAAATTGTTGTCGTTAAGGGGAAGGATTGTTAGAAAAAATACTAAAAGATGTAGAATTCACATATGGATATGTAAGACAATTGACTGGATGAAAAATGTAAGTGTAATTAATTGGATAAATTACAACTGTTAGCTTAGTTCAGCTTGATGTCAAGGTCAGGTTACTTGTATTACAAAGGAGAAGTATAACCACATTTTCCCACATATTCTAGGGGTATTTAACCATTCATGTTTTATAATATTCATTGCATAAACATGTGGAGCAGATGGCAATTGTTTTTTGTTTTATTTTTCAACTAAAAAACCCTCAGAGAAGTGAAAGATATGAAACTTTTATGCAACGTTAAATGACTGAGTTACATCATCTGTGGCTGTGAGCTCAGTGCCTGTAGCTGTTCTCTTTATCAGGTGTGATCACAGCATGTTAATGACTTCTTAGGTATGCCGAGCTACTAGCGTGGATTGTTGTCTTGCAGCTCGCCATCCTCAGACTTTGTCAACATGCTTTACTAACACTTTACCTCTTTAGCTCGCCCTGTCATTTGTCTTCCAGCGCTCAGGTTTCCCCATTTAGTGGTTATTTTTGGAGCTGGAGACTACGGTGAAGAGATTTACAAGACGCTCAAAGGAAGGAGTATTTTATGATCTGCTTCTGTCCTGCACACGTTTTCTTCAAATAGTTTTCCATGTGATTTGTTGTCTTTCAGACCACTCTGGCCCACATTATTGCCAGCAGCAGTAAAAAGATGGGAACAGCTCGTTTTGTCACCCTGTCTGCCACCAGCGCGTCCACCAATGACGTCCGGGAGGTGATCAAGCAGGCGCAGAATGAGCTCCGATTGTGCAAGAGGAAGACCATCCTGTTCATTGATGAAATCCACCGCTTCAACAAATCCCAACAGGTGGAGTATTAAGCCAGAAATGTGTGGTCTGATTAAAGTTTGTTGGTCAGCTTTAGATACGAAATCCATCCACTGATCAAAATAACTGCTGGGACACAATGGCATAATCTGTTCGTCATACAACAGATGGTCAAGTAATGTTTGAATTTATACTCCATCTTTGCACCGCACATATGAAGTAACACCAAGGCCTGTGTCTTTATCAGTAGATTTGTTGGAGTCTTTTAATATGGTCATGTTTGACGGTGTTCTTTCTATTCCCAAGCCACTGTTAAATTTTCTGCATAGGTATCAATATAAAGGTATGGATTGCTTTCAGCCTAGCATATCTGCTTGTCTTAACCACATCATTGTGAAAATGTGTTTACTCAAAATAAACACTTGGTTATTCCCCCTCTCAAACAATACTATACTTTTAAAAGTAATTGAAACTGTTTTTAATTTTTTTGAGTAGTTATGCCAAACAATATAATATAGTAACCTATTTTTTCCATTGAATTGCCAGTATGCAACAGTTTATTTAGAGTTCTTCTTGCATCTATTACTTTTATCTTGAATACAGTAGCTTTCAGTAAACCAGTGTAAGAAGTCCAGTGTTATGTAAAAGTAAATGGTCATATCAGATGACCTTATTTAATGACCTAATAAGTATGAAAATGCACAGTATAGACTTGCAAGCGGCTTTGTTTTGTGATCTTGTCATCGTTATAAGCTAACCCCCCAGTATAATAAAGTGTTAGTGAAGTAGTAGAGTACTCACCCTTGATATTGCATGACTTCAGAGAGACACAGTCTTCATCTTTTTTGCTTCGATGCTTGCTCTTGCCTTTTGATTTTCACTCATTATGTCTGTGTATCTGCAGGACACCTTCCTTCCCCATGTGGAGTGCGGGACGATAACTCTGATTGGAGCAACCACTGAGAACCCGTCCTTCCAGGTGAATGCTGCCCTGCTGAGCAGGTGCAGAGTGCTGGTCCTGGAGAAGCTGTCTGTGGAAGCAATGGGCTCGATCCTGGACAGGGCTGTGGCCACACTTGGGATCAGAATCCTGGGACAAGATCCAGCAAATCCCAGAGATCAAGGCCAAACAGATGGAAATGAGTGAGTGCTCCCCTGCTGCTCTTCACTAGTGTCACACATGACAACTCACAATTCTTTGGTCAAGTGGGAGGATTTCTCTTTTATTCTGTCCCTGGCTTAGTGGGTTCTGTTCGATAATATATGGGAGGCATGTGCCAGTAGTTGATGGAGCCACAGCAATCCCGACAGCTCTGATCTGGGCTCACATGTTGACAGAGGAGGTAGAGTTGCAGACAGCTGTTTACTGCTGGCAGCAGATGACATGTGAGACGAGTGTCTAAACAATGTGATGGCTGTATTGTCCGGGATGCAGTGAAATCTGGACCTCTAACACGTATTGAGAATTAAAGGGTTAGACAGCCAATCTGAGACTTAAACCAGAGTGAAGCTGGCTTGCTTTTATCCTGGATATATCATCGTTGTAACCAATACTCGACAGCAGAGGAGCATATTTAGTTCAGAGGTTTGGACCAAAATGAGTGAACAACTTAACATCTCTTCATACCAGTCAGCTCTCTGGGAAAATCAGTCATTTCTACATAATCCATGCATGAATAAAAGTGCTACATTTATAATAAACTGAAAAGTCACTCTGCATTTTGTGATTTTTCTCATTCAGAGTTAAATTTTTGAGAAAGAGAGCACTTATGTTTTTTTGTTGTATATTTTCAGACTAGTTAAAAATGAAAGAACTCTCACTGTAACGTTTATATTAGTGATTGATGATGTTTTGTTCCATGCATATATGTTAAAAAATATCAATAATATTTAATAATAAATAATAATTAATAATATACATTATATGTGCTATGTATTATGTTGTTAGGACGAAGATTTACATTGAACAAAAAGCCTTGGACACTATAGCCTACCTTTGTGATGGTGACGCAAGAACAGGACTTAACAGTCTCCAGCTGGCTGTTCAGGCTCAGGTGAGCTTGGCCCAAAACCGTTCTCCTCAAGACATACTGGTGACAGAGGAGCATATCAAGGAGGGTCTCCAGAGGTCCCATATTCTCTATGATAAAGCTGGTAAGCTCAATGTACTTATCTTGTCAATGTTATAGCTCTTTTTCTTCAAAGAAACTCCTGTGAGCCTTGATTCTGTTCAATTTCTGTAATGGAAACTGGCTGACCTTTAGTGTAGGTCATTGTGCAAGCAGCCATGAATAATAATTCCAACTCATAATACTATAACATATTCTTAAACCATTCTTGGCCTGTGCTCTTTTCACCAAATAACGGCATGTTTTTCCAGACATCCTGTCTCATGTCAGACAAATCTGATATTCTGAAAATGCATTTCCACTCAGAATTTACAGATTTGTTATTGTTTAAAGAGGGAAAAAAATATGCACTTTAAATTTGGGGTTCCAAACTATTTTGCACACTATCTCATTTATATATTTACAATTTTGTAACAGACTGGACCAAAGGGTGAGAGGGCAGTCCAACAGCAAATTCTCCAAAGCCAGCACCACGTCATGGCCACGGGGTTGGGAACCTCTGCTTTGAGTCACAGATTCCAGTTCAGAATACACTTGAATTGATCAAGTGAAGCTGCAACTTCAAATTGGACAAAATTTCTCTAACTTAAGCATCGGCAATAATTTCCCTGGGACAAAGATGGTTTCAAAAAAACAATAGGCATTTTAAAAGGATTATTTAGGGCATGTGTCAGACAACACAATGACACATGGCTGCATATTTTACAAATCCACATCTTTAAAATTCTCCTGCCATCAATACCTTCACCTAAATAGCTTCATGCTTTGAGCTTAACAGCCCTATCACATTACTTTCCAATAACTTTGATCACTCTTTCTTCATGGGGCTTTCATATGAAAAGCATTGAATGATAAGAGGAAGAAAAATCAACAAAGCATACCTGGGGTTATTTATAGCCTTGTTTAAAGCTGATTAGGAGTACCACATGTTTGTGGTTGTATTTTTTAAGATTGCAGTACACACATTTTTTGTAGAGTTCCCAAATTGCTGTAATTTAGTGATTCCATAACTCTGATAGCTAACTAATACAGAAAATTCTGTGTCAGTGCCATCAGCACTGTGTTTATTAATAGGTTGAGTTTATAAAATCTTCATGCTGTAGTTTTAGCCAGTCATCTACGCCTTTCACTGAGCATTCATGGATAACTCCCCTCGTAAGACTTATTAGTCCTCCACGCTGCCCTGTTACATAACACTCAGCTGTCCCAAAAGATTGAGCTTTACTGTTCCCTGATTCACAGGCTGATGAAACTGTCTCTCAGTTGGCTAATGACCTTATCAGAGGGACTATTTGCCCCTTTATATCAGTCTTTTGTTTCTTTGTATTATGCAGTGTTTCCAGTTATAAGATAATATATATGCAATGTCCTTCAAACTCTGGTGAAAGCTTGCGAAAATTATGCTGTCTGAAGAATAACCTCCTCTCATGTGTGTGTTACTCGAAGGTGAGGAGCATTACAACTGTATTTCAGCGTTACATAAGTCGATGAGAGGCTCCCATGAGAATGCCTCTCTGTACTGGCTGGGCCGCATGCTGGAGGGCGGCGAGAATCCTCTCTATGTGGCTCGCAGGCTGGTCCGCTTTGCCAGTGAGGATGTGGGTAGGTGAATTTATGTACCGCAGCAGCTCAGATTTTTATCTATTATTTTATCATTTTCCAACTGTAATCATGCAATATGCAGCTACCAATTACTTGAAAGGAGACTGCATTATTCAGACCCACCTATCTCACCATTCTTGTTACTTATAAGATTTATATTTGATTTTAGTGTGTGTGTATGTAGCATTCATGACTGCCCACATGGGTAAATCACTGGTGTGGTCATTTCATTTGAGCAAGAATGCAGGATGGGTTGTGTGGGCAGGTACCTTTTCGTTATATCAAAATCATAGCTCCTAAATAAAGACTTCTTCAGCTTTTTCCAGTTTTCCTCTTTTACCCTCTTAGCTATCTCTTGCTTTTATCTCATGTAATTTTGTTACGCTAGAATTTGTGCTATATTACCCTGCCAGTCTCTTTTCAGCAGCACATTATAACACTGTTTTGAATGGTGTGTAGTGCAAGTAAATTCATAAAGTAGTTGTATTAGTATGATTCATAGCAGTTTTATGAATTATATGTTATTTATTAGTGATTTTCTTCTTGCTCACAGCAATACTGTATTGCTGTGTGAACAGGCCCGGTGGTCTAAATCCCTTAAATATTGTCATATCTGCCACTTTTTAAAGCACACTTAATGGGAACATGAATCTTGTAGTGTGAAAGTTTTGCAGGAAAGAAAATGCTAAGTAGACTGAAATGCACACACAAAATGCTGAATAAAATAATAATTTTTACAAGTGTTGTTTATATTTTATGGTGACTGAATGCATAACATCTTTGTCTTTCTCAGGATTGGCAGATGCCTCTGCTCTCCCTCAGGCTGTGTCCACCTTCCAAGCCTGTCACTTCATTGGAATGCCTGAATGTGAGGTAGGATCACCTGGCCAATCAGTGATTGTCTTAACTGTAACATATCAACTCTAATTGTCAGCTAGTCTTACAAAGGTTGTTTCCTTGTGTGTTCAGCTGTGTCGCCCTTTTTTCTTTCATTTGCTGCCAGGTGATTCTGGCCCAGTGTGTGGTCTATCTGGCACGAGCACCCAAGTCTGTGGAGATCTACCGGGCCTATGATAATGTGAAGGCCTGTTTGAGAAGCCACAAAGGCCCTTTGCCTTCTGTACCGTTGCACCTCCGCAATGCCCCCACCAGACTGATGAAACAACTGGGCTACGCTAAAGGTTACAAATACAACCCAGCCTTCAGCGCTCCTGTAGAGCAGGAGTACTTACCTGAGGAGCTGCGGGACATGAACTTCTTCACCTGGACACCTGCACACCCGTGAGAGTTTTTGTAATAATTTACTCTGAATAATGTAAAGCCAAAGCTGCTTCAGTAAAACAAGTATTGTGAAATGACCCATTTCATACTTAGTTTGAATTTTGGCGTATGTTTTCATAAACTATTCATTTGCAAAAGTTCATTTACATTTGGAGCCCATCAGTCAGTCATCATGTTCTGTTGAAATTGACCAATTTAACTTTCAGTTATGTTCAGAAATGTTTACATAATAGTCCTAAATCCATTCCAATACAGTGGCTGAGTATACATGATTTGAATTAAATCACCCCAGTGTTAAGATTTACCTTTGTCCTATCCTTGAAAATTTTGCACTAGCTGTTTAAACTGACTTAAATGTGTGTTTCTTTATTAGGCAAATACTTTATATTTCTTATAGCCTTGTATATATTTGAATAAAATAAAAAACAAGTATTTGGACATTCCTTTTATTGTTCAGTGACTTCTTCATTTCTTCAGACTTCCTCAGTTTTGGGACATCGTCTGCAAGGAAAGTTCACAAGATTAAGTTTGTACGCTTCACAAAGAGCCCTCTGTATGTCTTTATGTAAAGTGATTGACTTTGCTTTCTGGATTGCTTCCCTCACCTCACTGATCCAGGGGATGAAAGAGGCCACTCGGGTAAAGACTGTGGGCTTTTTAGGGGTGTTACATCCAGTTCCACTCACAAAACTAGTCACTCCTTCGACATACCATTTGCCATCTCTGCCCTTACAGTTCAGAGGGCCTCCAGAGTCGCCCTGGAAGGAGATGGCAGTGAACAACAGTATCTGCTTGTTTTACATAAATACAGCATTAAGTTCTGTGGTTGTTACTCACATGGCATGCCGACTTGCTTTCTCCTCCTGCACAGACCATTGTTGTCTTTGCTGAGGTACCCCACCAATCACTTTGACTGCAGATGCTGTGATCCACCACAGGGAGCAGGGCCTGCTGCAGTGTAGTTGCCTGAGGGCCACCAGCTAAAGAGAAAATGACACGCTCATTTTAATAATAACAGAATTTGAATAATATTTGATGCATCACCACGGGTGTCAGAACAATTCCTTATTCCGAATTACACAAGCATACACTAAACAGATGTTAGCAGCAGGTCTTACAGTAGAGACGCCCCCAGCCTGTGACATAACAGGGCTGGTTGTGGGTAAGAGTAGAACCAGGCTGTGGCAGGCAGGCCAGCTGAACCTTGTCATTGATAACAGCACTCTTTTCCAGTTTAAGCAGAGCAATGTCATTCCTATGAAAGAGGATGTAAAAAGAGTGAAACGTGAGTTGCTTTGAACCCACTTAATTATGTGGAGTGACATTTTTTTTCCCCCACAGGTTCACATTTACAACAAATTAGTTTACTTAGCTTCTGTTTCAACAGATATCCTCAGGATAAACACCTCTTTTTAAGAACAATAGAGGTTCTTCATAACAGATCAATCAAAAACTTACCCACATGACGGACAGTTGTCATTCCATTTGGGATGAATGATCATTTTTGCCACCATAATGGACTGTTCAGGTCCCTCCTCCTTGTTCATATCATGCTCAGCAAGAACCACCCTGTATGTGTGGAATCTGGGTTGGAAAAGAAAAACTTTATTCATACCTTTCAAAATATATATCAGTAACCTAACAGAAGGAAGGATCAAAGTGAGTCTTGCAGCCCCTCAGTTCTGTGGACACTGTGCTCTCTGGCTCAGTATAGAACACATTAAGTACATTAATTCAGCTACCAACTATTCTAGCTTTTCAAATAACTACTTATATCTGAGATGCAAATGCCACAAAGAAATGCTTCCTCACGTGATGCAGTGTGCAGCAGTCAAGACCCAGTCTGGAGCAATAAGTGTTGCACCGCAAGTGGGGAAGAAAGTCTCCAGAGAAACCTACATGTTAAAGAAAACTGACAGACTTACAACAAATTAATTTATCAGATCAGCATGTAAAAGGCATGGGTCATTTTGTAGTCCATTTTGTTTCGAGGCATCCCTTCAGGTAATGTGGGGTAGCCATACAGTACATTTTAACAGTGTTTGCTATATCTAGGTGCTGTAAGTATTCTGTAGAAATGCATAGAAAACATCACTAATATGAACCATGAATACAAGCAGCATGTCTGATGAGAAATTGGATCAGTAAATTGATGTCTTAGGTACTATGAAATTCAGTATCTTTAAAAATTGTTTGCTTTGTCACTATGTATATGCATAGCTGGTTTTATGTTGGCGTCATTAGAAGGAAACAGACTAGAGTTTGTACTGACTCACCTGCCATGGCCAGCTGTATGGACGGGCCTCCTCGCCATTCACCACACGGCTGGTGTCGGGCTCATAACTGGGTACACCACACCCAGACACTTTACCACCATGAGAGACAGAACCAGGACAAGCTAAGTAACCATTGAAGGGTCCTCAACATACACATACCTCTTTCCCAAATCAAGCCCATCAGCTTGCTTCATATTTATGTTACGTTGTAACTACAATCATTAATTTGATGTATTTAGTGGAAACTTACCAGCTGTGACAGCCAGCAGGAAGACAAGTGCAAGTTCCATCTCTTCTTCATCCAAAAGAACTGAGTCATCAAGCAGAGCTATTTATGGGAATCAGTCCAGACACAGCCTGGGAGTGTTCCTTCCATCCACAGATGGTGACACCACTGTGTACTTACAAAAAAGTCAGATTATGGCCAAAAACCCAACTGTACAGATTATGTGCAGACTGAGATATTTCAATAATGCAGTACAGTACAGATTTTTAAAATTCTGAAACCCATATCAACAACTATAATCAGCTTTATGGTGTTTTGTGTGTGTTTTTGTGGCTACTTAAAGCAAAAGGGAAAGTCATCTATCCCAAAAAATTGTTCAGGCAGTCACAATCTTCAAAGTGGTTTAGTGTCTACCTTTCACAAACTAAAAAAATATACTGATACAACTAGAATAACTTAAATTTCCAATCAAGAAATTTCTCAGCGTTTTAAATTCATGTGTATACTGAGGAAAAAGTTCTATGCCTCTTAATATCTACTTTACTCAGAAATGCTGAGCTTCTGAAAATTGCATGTCTCTCAAGGGATTGAGATTTGAGATTGGGATTTGCCTTTCATAGCTATGTAATTAAGGGAGTGTGTAACTAATGTTCTAAATGTATGTGTCTAAATGCAACAAAATAGAACCCCTTAATAAAAAAAATCCTGAACTTTTTGCTTTTTCAAATATGGGTTGATTTATATGTTTGGCAGTGAAATTAAGGATCAGTTGATGCTTTAAGTTAAGTACCCAATAAGTCATGTTACTGTTGTTGATGTAGCGCTTTTAAAACAGTAGAGAACCAGTAGAGAAGTAAGACTGATACTGCAAATACGTTTAAATATTAAGGTTAACATCCTATACAGTAAATTTACCAGAAAAAAAAGTCAATTTCAAGGTTAAAACCCTTAAAAAATATTTTTAAAAAAGTATAAATACAAATGTACCTGACTAAATTAAAAAGTAAAGTGTAAATCCCACAGTATTTATAATCATGTCTGAGTAGATTCTCAGCCATTCAGGTAATCTTAAGACTGGCTATTTCTTGGGGTTACTTATTATGAAAATTTATCAGACGAACTTGAAAATAAAAGTTAAGACCTTACAAAATTATATATTAAAACCCTAACGAATCCAAAAAGAAAACCCAGGGATTAATCTCAATAATTTCGTAAACATTTATTTATGCTTTCTGCCATCAGGTGTCGCTGTGAACGCGCTCGTTCACTTCCGCTACACATCAGTAGAAGAAGAAGTTGTAGTTTAAAGATGGCGCTACCCGGTGGTGTACTCGTGCGACTGAGAGCGCTGTGTAATGTTGGCAAATGTGTTCATTCCGGCGGCAAAACAGCGTCCTGCTGGAGCAACAACATGCGGTGGCATGGGACCAAAGCTGGGAGCTTCCAGAAACACAGTACATTTTATTCACACAGTAAACAAGGTGAGTGAAATCGCCGGTTAGCTAACGTTACCTAACAGGTGACAGCTCGCAGCTCCTGTAAACCTCAAGGACATCCATGTGTGAAAACCATCATTCGTGCTTATGTTTCATTCT
This sequence comes from Dascyllus trimaculatus, assembly GCA_024666655.1. Lineage (NCBI taxonomy): Eukaryota > Metazoa > Chordata > Actinopteri > Pomacentridae > Dascyllus > Dascyllus trimaculatus. The sequence continues at coordinate 26,886,390 of CM045454.1, forward strand.
TTCTGTCATCTCCTCCATATGTACCTAAATGTTTAGTGGCATGAAAACACCATTCACCTTGCCGTCTGCCTGACATTTGTGGTTTTATTGTCTAGGTAACGTTAGCTCAAACCTCCTGAAGGAGTTTCCAGACCCTAAAAACCTGCTTCATAACACAGTCTCCCGGTCACTGGGGGTCAACGACCTGTCCCAGCTCATCCAGTACAGCTGCACGGAACAAGCTGGTGTCAAGGTCAGAACAGGAGACGTGATGAAAGGACGTTTCTGTACCCACCGTATGTTTGTATTCGTGGGTAAATGAAGTTTCTATTGTATTATTTTTGCAGAAAGTCACTGTTACACTGACGTGGCCCTGCAAGATTGAAGAAGAAGCTTATGCCTCCAAAAAGATTGATGCAGAGCGATTTGCTGCAGCTGCCGCTTGTCTCAAACTCAGAGTAAGCTGCAATGATGAAAAAGCAAGACACACATTTGCATTTTGTCTTACCAATCTGAGCTGATATTTGATAGTTGTCTTTCGCCCTTCTTTGTCTGTGTGAATAGGAAATGGGTGTAATCGGTCCAAATAATCAGCTTCCCAAGAGGAGAACTGGCCGGGGCAGAGGAGAGTTACAGTCAGCTCTTTATGACAATGAAGATAACTGCTGGACAGAAGATGTATCAAGAGTCAGAGCAAATGAGAGGTTTCCTCCCGAAGAAAACACCTCCAATGTCTCTGAAGCTCTTTCTCTGTTTCCACAAGCTAAGTCTCTTCTGACCAGGGTCATCCAGGTGGCCACATCACCCGACAGAATCAGAGTTGGTAGCTGTTCTTTTTTGCACAATGAAAGCTTATCACTTTTAACTTGTCATATAACATATAAGTTACTCTGTAATGTATTACTACAGGAGCTAATGCAGATCAGAATGACGGGAGGGAAGGTAAAGAAGTGTGAGCTGACTCTTCTCTGGCCTGAGGAGATGACATTCACAGCCACAGCAAACAACCGTGTGACAGCTGAGAGGAGAGCTGCAGCGCTTGCCTGCATGAAACTGAAGGTGAGGATAGCTTCGGAAAACTGCTTTGCTTTTACCTACGTGTCAGAACTGTGTTTAAAATATGATTTATGCCACCTGGTCCAGGAGCTGGAGCTGCTGGATAAGAACAACAACCCGCTGACTCACGCCAAGTACCATCAAGAGATGGTCAATGAGGCTGGAGAGAGGGAGAGACGCCCATTGTCACTGGAAATCCCAGAATACCTGGAGCAAAGCATGAGAGAGTATCTCTCACAGGTCAGTTCTCATCTCATGTGAGAAGGATGGGTGGCACAGAGCTTTTTCCTGGACAACACACTCAATGGGTAAAAACTTTGGGAACATATCTATATATATTTGTTGTGGGTTTGTTTAAGTTCTTGAGGTGCAGTAACCTGAACGATCTTAACCTCATAGAATAGAATAGAATAGAAAAAAATAGAATAGAATAGAAAAAAGAAAAAAGATCATTGTCCTTGTACAAAAGAACTGTACAATTAAAATTGGATACCAAGGTACAGAGCTCAGAGCCGCTGCGTCCTCGTGCGCCGCCATCTTAACACTAGTCCCTAGTCCCTATGAAGTTTTTTTCTTTTTGAATAGATAGTTGAAAGAAAATTGAATAAACACTTAACTAGTTAGTTTGGTGGTTTCACACAATTTTGAGGAATTTTGTTTATTTTATGAAATGCAAAAAGAAAATGTCAGTTAAATTGACAGAATTTTTAACATTTCCAGTTATATAGTGAACTCTGAGATTTGTCCTGGGACTTTTTCATGGCTAGGGTTCATGGACCTTCTCCTAATTATGTCAACATTCATGCCTCATCTTTTTAATAGTACCCAGTGGCAACAGAAGTACAGAAACTATGGGAGGAGGAGGAGGCAAGAGGAGAGCAGACAGTAAACGCGGAGGATGAGGTGGATGAGGTGGATGAGGAGGACTTTGTGACAGATGCCATCACAGGCAGGCTGCTCAGGCCTCTGTCTGAACAGCAGACTCGGCAGCTCAATATCCAACTGCAGGAGAACTGGGAAAAAGCAAACCCTGGACTCAGTGTTGAGCTCCCAGTTGATGCCCACCGTCAGCGCGTGGTCTCAGCTGTGGGATCCTCCAGGGTGGTTGTGATCGCTGGAGAAACAGGATGTGGCAAAACAACTCGGATCCCCCGCTTCCTGCTGGAGGAGCACGTGAGAGGTGGCAGCGGTGCAGAGTGCAACATCCTGGTGACCCAGCCTCGTCGGATTAGTGCTGTATCAGTGGCTCATCGTGTTGCTCAGGAGATGGGTCCAGCTCTTAAACGCTCTGTGGGATATCAGGTACAGATATATAGAATGCTGTGCTATTTACAGCATTACAGCAGTTAGTGCGGAACAACTTTTTATTTGCACTAATTAGTTGAGGATTTTCTTATTTTTGTCTTTTGGGAAACTTGGGTCTCTCCACAACTTCTAGAACCTCGGGTTTTAGAAAATTGTAAAATGGCACTTTTGATTATTTTCAGCTATTTATAGACCAAAGGGTAAAACTAAGCTTTAAAAAATATGATTTACTATTATTAATAGATGAAGTAATTTTTCATTGCATTTGCCATGCAATGAAACAACAGACACAGCAGGAGCAGAAATATCAGAAAGCTTGATATCTTTTCTATTTTTTCAATATCTTGACTTTATTATTCTGAAATATTTTGTTTAAATTATTTGTTATTGCTTTCAGACATAAATTCACATTTTTATTTTTAAAAAATCACGATTTTACTTTCAAATAAGCTGTGCTCTTTGTTCTTTTGTCCAAACTGTCTCTTAATATTCCCAATACCCTTTTTAGAAGAGTTTAAAATATATGCAATCTTGTGTCTGATTACTATTTAAAATGCAATACTTTGACTTTTTTTTTTTAAAGATTTACTTTTGGCCTTTTGCGCCTTTATTAGATAGGACAGTGGATAGAATCGGAAACTGGAGAGAGTAGGGAAGGACGTGTGGTAAACGCCCGAGGTCGGAGTCGAACCCGGGACTGCCGCTACGCCTCTGCACTTGGGTCACGCGACATAACAATTAGGCTATCAGGGCGCCCCCATACTTTGACTATTTTAATTATGAATCTGTTTGAGACTGATGCAAATTGATACACTTATTTTTCTGTAGTGTTTGTACTGCAGTTTAGGCTTTCGCTTCTTGCTAATGGCACCCTAAAGGATTTTCTACCTACCTTCTGTTGTAATGTTATTGTGATTATAATTATTCACATTAGTTAAGAAGTCTATAAATATTATATGACTAACGATGTAGAGTTTTGGTACAATGTTTTTTCTCCATCCATAGGTGAGACTAGAGAGTCGACCCCCAGAGCATAACGGAGGAGTCATGCTCTTCCTCACAGTGGGCGTCCTCCTGAAGAAGCTGCAGTCCAACCCGACTCTGAAGGGGATTAGTCATGTGGTGGTGGATGAGGTGCATGAGAGAGACATAAACACAGACCTGCTGCTGGCCTTACTGCGCACAGCCTTAAAAGAGAACCCTGACCTTCGAGTAGTGCTCATGAGCGCCACTGGGGACAACCAGAGGTTGGCTCAGTACTTTGGAGGCTGTCCCATTGTGAAGGTGCCTGGGTTCATGCACCCAGTAAGAGACAGATACCTGGATGATGTGCTGAGAGAGATGAGACGCCCACCGGCAGTCCAAGAGAGAGTGAAGACGGACAAGCAGGTGAAACATAAGGTTTTCTTAGTTTCTCATTGTCATTTTTATTGCACTTGAGCATTTTCAAGACATTCTTTTCTTGTCCTGTGTCTGATGAAATTGCATCCTATCTTTTTAAAGGGGGGAAAAGATGAGGTTGCACCAGATCTGGATTTAGTAGCTGATGTAATAGAGCACATTGACAGACACGGAGACCCAGGTAGCTAATACACTGTCTCTAACTTGCCTTTCAATAATGGCTTTATTGTAGATTTAGACATTTTGGATTAAATCATATTTATCAAAACTCTTTGCCTTTCATTCTTCAGGTGCAGTGCTGTGTTTCCTCCCTGGATGGCAGGACATCAAAGTAGTTCAAGAGAAGCTTGAGGAAAAACCACACTTTTCTTCTGGTTCTCAGATGATCCTGCCATGTAAGAAAGTACAAACAGATTTACCAAGACTTGATTTTGTCTTCAAGAAGAATTTCTTTCTCCATGCATCACTAATTTAAACTTCCTTCCAATATTCTGTTAGTGCACTCTAGTTTGTCAGTGGCTGACCAGCAGTCAGTGTTCCAGCACCCCCAAGTGGGCCAGAGGAAGATCGTACTTACCACTAACATTGCTGAGACCTCCATTACAATAGATGACATTGTTCATGTGGTGGATGCCGGAACTCACAAAGAACAGAATTATGATCCTCGGACTAAGGTCAGTATTTGCCTGTAACTCTTATTTAGTGTCAGAACATTTCACCAAAATGAATCTTGTGGTTTGTGGTGAAACAACGATAACCCAGTAAGAATCCAACTAATAGTCCATCAATTTGGTTTTTATAGGTCTCCTGTCTGGACACAGTTTGGATATCCCGTTCTAATGTAACACAAAGAAAAGGAAGAGCAGGGCGATGCCAGCCAGGACATTCTTACCACCTGTTCCCAAGAACACAGCTGGATTCTATGACTCCCTTCCCTATCCCTGAGATCCTGCGTACCCCACTCGAGAGTTTAGTAGTGCAGGCCAAAATCCACAGTCCTAACTGCAAGGTACTGGAAGAGAACTCATTTTTTGTGTACTGTTTAAGCAATAATGTTGTCTTTCTGTCATTAGATAATAGTCTGTTTCATTTTTGCTCTATGGAGGCTGTGGATTTCTTATCCCAAGTGTTGGACAGTCCAGATCGAGCAGCTGTGAGAGATGCTGTCCAAAATCTACAAGATATAGGTGAGTGACTACAATAACTTCCGTTTAGTACTGAGAGCTGCCATCTCTGAACAGGATTGAATCAGTTTCGATGTTTTCCTTTGGTAGGCGTTCTGGACAAAATGGAGACCTTGACTCCTTTAGGAGAGCGTGTTGCTTGCATGTCATGTGACCCACGGCTGGGGAAGGTGCTGGTCCTGAGCGCCATGTTCAGATGTGTCCTGCCCATGTTGTCTGTAGCTGCCTGTCTCACCAGAGACCCTTTTCACAACAGCCTGCAGAACAGAGCACTAGTCATTAAGGTGAGATGCTGTTACAAGGGGCTGACCTGTTGTTGTGTTTGTTGTTTTGACTCTAATTATTATTAATCAAAGAAGCCGAGGAATGATATTTGGAAGCAAGATGCATTTGCAGGAAAAAAAGAAAATCCTGGTGGCAAAATGAAGAATAACACGAACTACAACACAAAACTTTAAATGCATTTGTTTTTTAATGTTGTCCATATTTATAATTAAAGAGCACTTTTTAACATGACATTTGACCAATCAGATAGTGCTGTCAGCATGCCATTGCTTGAGATCACAGAGTCATGACTACAGACAGAGGCAGCTTCATTGGAGACAAAGTGTGCATTTTTAAATCGGTTTATTTTAACAGGGATCGGTTAAAGAACATATTACTGATCACTGGAAGAATGCCAAGCCGATAACTGGTCCATCTCTTGTCTTTACAGTTTAGTTTTTTTTTATTTTTTCACACAGTTTTAAAAAATACATTTGATTCAAATATAATACACTATTTCATCATCTGTATTGTGTTTGTCCAGGCAAAAGAGGCTCTGAGCGGCTCTAGCCATAGTGACTATCTGGTGTTCAGTAGAGCTGTTCTGGGCTGGAGGAAAGTTCAGCAGGTCGGCGACAGAGAGGACAGAGATGAATTTCTGGACAGATACACCCTGTCCAAAGGCAGCCTTCGGTTCATCAACGGTTAGTTTGAATCACACACGCTCATTTACCAATGTCTTAGTCTACTTTTAGGAATTAACACCGTCTGTTCTCTTTTTTTAAAACATGCAACATTCACAAAATGATTCCTGTTCTTGTTTCACCCTGCTACAGGCCTCATCTCTCAGTTCAGTGACAACCTGCACAATGCAGGGCTGGTTTCTCGTGCTAATGAATGCCAACGTCACACTTCTCTCTACAATGAGCACAGCCACCAGGATGAGCTACTTAAAGCTGTGCTGCTTGCTGGACTGTATCCCAACCTCATTCAGGTAAATGGCAACTTCCCAGAGTGACTTTGTAGAGTCTGTTTCCTGCTGTGCTCCCTGAAAGAACAGGCAATTATTTTGGGCTGACATCGAAAAGTATTTTTTCAGTTGTTTAGGTTTATCATTGTCCATGTATGACATTGTTCCACTGTTGTAAATTAGCATTTAGTAATATCAGTTGCATTTTTGTTGTTGTTGTTCTGCCTACCTGCCTTATGCTTGTACTATAGATCCATATTGCCGCTAACACTGCATTCTGAGGTTACATTACAGCCTAACATGAATTCACCTCCTTTGTTTCCAGATAAAGAAAGGTGTTGTGACCAAAGGAGGACGCTTTCGTCCCAACAGTATGTCTTTCCGCACGATCAGTGGGTCAGTGCTGCTTCACCGCTCCTCCGTGAACAGGTTTGAGCACTCTCAAAAAGTGAATTATGGCACGTCCTCACATAATGTGCATGCTAACTTTATGTTTTCCTCTCTGTTGTAGAGGAAAAGAAGATCTCCCTAGTCGTTGGTTGACCTTCTTCAGCGCAGTCAAGTCCAACGGGAACGTCTTTATCAGAGACTCCTCTGCCGTGCATCCACTTGCCCTGCTGCTATTCACAGACTGTGACATCTCAGAGACGGGTAGGATGTTCACCTTTGTTCTATGACAAATTAACTATTTGTACGCACTGCAGTCAGTGTTGATAAGTGGTTGGGAGCGTGTGCAGGTTTGAATGACACGCTTACTTAAACCTTAGCCTGGTCATCAGACAGGATGATAATTTTGTTCACTTTTATGTTCAGTCTAAAGTCTTGACCATGTTGACTGTTTTCTGCTGGGGTGATATTTTGTCGTTTTCGAAGAACATTCCACCAGTTTTAGCTTGTTCACTGTTTGACGAATTAAAAGTTTGTCAAAAAAATCTTAACTGATGTATGGAGACCCACAAATGTCATAGTTTTGATTCCACATATTTTTCCGCCTTGTTGAAATGTGACTCCTACACTAGCCACACTACTCCACATTTTGTGTCAGAGATTTGGGGGTGTCATTCTCACAGCAGCAAATTGAATCTTGAGCATTTATCAAATAAATGTTTCGAATTCAGATGCATTTCTGTACCCTTTTTGCAAATGTGTTTCTACTGCTGTTTTTGGCTCTGGCACAGAAAGATGACATCCTTTCTTGAATCTTGCCTACAAAAAAGATTTTACTTCAGTTGTTTTTCTAACCAGTATGAATGACTTCTTCTCTGTTGGTGTAAAAACACTTTCACTTTCTTTATGGAGCGCCTATAGACTTGTCTGCCCTAATAGCACAGAATTTAATTTATGGTCATGTTTGGACTGTGTAATAGAAATGTATTTTGTACAAATCAGTCACAGAACTCCCAAGCACCAAAAGCTGTAATGATCCTCTTACATTCCCAGACTTAAGTATTCCTCTCCTTTTTATGTCCCAGTGAATGGAAACAGAGTGGAAGTGTCATTTCCTGGACGCTCCCTGGTGCGCTGTGACCTGTCAGTTGAGACGTGGGAGCTGCTGTGGGAGCTACGCACTTCCATTCAGACCATGCTGTACCGAAACCTTAACAATCCCAGCAGCACAAGCACAAACTCTCATCAAGACGGAAACCTCATCTCCTTGCTAGTAGAGCTGCTCAACAATACAGAGTCAAACGCTTTTGCTCAGAATCACAACAGCGACTGTGAGGTGGACTGATAGTGATGAATGTTTTCTTCGCGTACATGTTGGATGTGCTGGCTGGTACAGAGGAACCGAAGAAGAGAAGGATTTTTTGTATAAGATGTTGGGAGTATTGGAGTCATTTGCGAATGTTCTGAATTATTTGAAGTCTTTGAGGAGCTGGAATACGCAGTGGACTGCTATTATTATTTTTTTTAGATAAATGATGAACGAATTCCATGTAAAAATCCATTTGGATTTTGAGCCTTGTGTTTCATTGCTTTCTGAAACCAGAAGTTGGATGTTACTCTAATGAGTAAAGAACAAGGATGACTGGCCAAAGGTCACTGAAATAGACTGTATGCAGAAAATAATATATTTATTGCAATAAACATTAGCATGCCAACATGAGGGAAACGGTTTGTTTTGTTACTTGCTCTGGATTGCTGAACTGCAGAGAAATGAAAGTGAGAGCAGAAACTAGCAAACATTTCCTTTTGTTTAGGAAAACTCCTCCATAAACTTTGTGTGAAAGGTAGCCAGACGTTTCAGTACATCTGTCATGATGTCCTGAGAAGCCATAATGCAGAATCTGCAAAGACAAAAGAGGGTTAAAGACCTGAGGTGTGAAATGCAACCATTTGCAATATAACATGGCACTTAATGTCTCCTTTTGGAAACGGCCATCAGTTAACAATGAAACAAAAAACATCTTTATGTAGTAATAAAATCATGTTTAACTTCTGTATCGTACCTGATGTGGTAGGTGCCCTCTTTTTGTCCATACTCACATCCAGGACTGACTAAAACTCCCATCTCCTCTAGCAGTCTCATACAGTAGAATGTATCTGGTTGCATTCCTTCTTCCTAAAATATCCAAACATATCACATTTTATAACTCAACACAGACATGGGACTTTATTTTTTTACATACTGTCTCATTTTAATGTCATTGTTCTTGTGTACTTCCTGCCGTGAATAGTTTCATTACTTTGGCTTTCTGAATGGCTTTAGGTGGCAGAAACACTCTTGGGAACAAAAAAATTCCTCCTTGCACTGGGTGGCAGCTGAACCCTGGCAGGCTATTGACAACCTCGTGGGCTGCCTTCACATTTTGAACCAGCATGTTCTTGATGTGTTGCACCTGCTGCAGAGGACAAAAACGACATCCTGGAGTAACACCACTGGAGCACCGCACAGCATTAGCTAGTCTGCAGCCAAACAGCATGTCTGAACTGCATTTCTCACCTGATTATAGAGGGGGAATGAGGGGTCTCCTGGCTGTGGAGGGTTCATCATCAGATCTAGGGCGATCTGAGCCATCACAGGTGGACAGCTGTCTAAGCAGTGCAGCTTTAAGATATATTTCATAATAGTGGGGTCCACATTTACTAGCTCAACATATCCACCACGCAGTCCACACCTGGTGGAAGAGAATTAGCTGGAGTTAACAGTACAGTGAAGTGGGAGCTGCTCTGGAGCTTTCAGTCACATCACATGATGTTGCACAGTAGACAGCAAGAACATCTTTTAAAGGAGTTGAAGAACTTTTCAGTAATACTTTAAGGTCTCTAATTTAGCATTTATAAGAAGTATGTACACATTTAACAAATGGTGTATAACACACTACCATGTGTGTGTAAGCAGATATAAGTGTAACTCCTCATGTGGACAACCGTAAGTGGAAGTTTGGTGTCTAAACACATAAGGACTGATAATTCTCGACAAATACTGCACATTAATAAACTTTTAAAAGTGTCCAATTATATCAAATTATAAATATTATTAGTCATTTATGTCAAATTAATGATACAATCAAATTTACCAACTTGTCATCCTGGCTTGTTGGTCTTGTAATGAGATTATTTAATCAAGTGTTTCATTTTTATTTTTATTTCTTGCTGATGGTGGTTTTCTCTTCTAATCCTTGTCTGTTCCTGGTCTCTTTTGACACCTGACAACCTCATAATTATAACGCTGTCGGCTGTTACATGTGTATACATTTTCACCCTTTTCACTGTCAAAACTACAGCAGGTTGAGTATTTCTTATTGTTGAACTCTGTTGTGACGTCATGACCAAGCTGTCATTTTTGAGGCAGGCATAACCTTTGTTACAAAAAAAAAACTATTATGAATGTTATTGCCTTGCACATAGAGGGAGTTTTTTGTTGTTGTTTTTTTTTTTCAAAATTCTAGTAACTGCTTCCTTTTCCTACACATTAATTCACTGGGGTTGCCAACCTGCAAGTTGCTCTTTAACCTTTAAGACAATCATCTATTGACGACTTTATTTATTCACCAGCACTGAAAACTTACTCTCCCATGAAGCCTTTGGATGCTGAGTGGAAGGAGGCCAGCTCCACTGTGTCTGAAAAAGGAGGCCCCATCTCAGCCAGAACCCTTTTGTATGAGACAAACTCACTGTTTTCCCCATAAACACAGTCCTGATAGACCTGAGGATGTAACATATGAATTCATAAGTTGATTTGCACAGGTGAATTCACATTTCATAGTATGCTTGGGTAGATAATATTACTTTAAGACATTCACCTCATCAGCCAGAAGGAAGAGTCTCTTCTCTGAAGCAAACCGGATCACCTCATGTATGGATTTTCTGCTTTGAACATAACCTACAGGCAATGTTGCATGAAATACCCTTATGATATGATTGTCCAACAAAAGAAAAAAACACTGAGGTGACCCAAGCTGACTGAACTGCACTACCTGCTGGGTTTCCAGGGTTGATGACATACAGAGCAACAGGGTTACAGACTCCCTTTGCAGATTCCAGCGCTCGCTGTAGCTCCTCTACCTGCAGCGCCCAGCCCTGCTCTTCATTGAGGTGGTAGGGGACAACAGCTGCTCCCAGTGAAGTGATGGACGCAATGCTGGTCACTTGGCACGGTACTGGAGTTAGCACACCTGTTCTGAGTGAAGCCCCATTGTTCACCAAGACATTGAGAATGTTCTAATGAGCACAAAAAACACATTGTGTTACCTTGATGATGATAATCTACAGGAAGATGAGTCTGAACAGCACATACACTGATCAGACATAACATTATGACCACCTGTCTAATATTGTGTTGGTCCCCCTTATGTGCTCAAAAATGCTCTGAACCACTGGACATGGACAAGAGGACCTCGCAGGGTGTCCTATGGGGTCTGGAACCAGGACCAGGGCAGTGGATCCTTTGGGTACTCTGGCTTGTGCAGTGGAGCCTTGTTCCATTGCATCCTGTTGATGCTTGATCAGAATTGGGTCTAGGAAGTTTGGAGGTCAAATTAACATCTTGGGTGACTGTCATGTTCCTCAACATGTTCCTGATTGTTTGATGTTGTTTCCATGTGGTGGCGTGCATTTTCCTGCAGGGGTAGGCCAGTGACATTTGGGATTTCCATTTGCATGAGGGAGTGTGTTTGTTCTGGGACCCTGTTTATTTGGGTGTCGAAGTCTCATCAACATAGATGGCAAAATCCAAGGTTTTCAATCAAAACAGCACATAGTACCAATATGATCAATGTTATTCACTTCACCTGTCAGTGATCAGAATGTTGTGGCTGATCGGTGTGCATGCAGCATGTCACTGATGTCAGTAACAGAGATGTTACCTGGAGTGACCACTGTGATCCCGGGCTGATAAATACATTTTCAGGGTTACATGGAACCCCACCATCTCGCCTTGTTATGGATTCAGACACTCTCTGGACTATTTTTGGTATACCCCCTGAAGCAGTATACGAACCTGGAGAAATCGCAAAGATTCTGTAAAACTCCCACAAAACATACAGACAAATAAATCAAGCTGCAATTGCACCATAGAGCAGATTAATATTGTTTTATTTTCTTGCCTGTAGGTGAATTTTCCCCTCAAATACTGCAGCATCGCTTCTCCAGAGTTGTTTTAATAGTATCCACTGCAATAACTAAAATACTTAATCTGTATCTGTGTTAGTCTTTGCACATCAGATGATTAGTAACATTAAATGTATTATAAGAAACCAAAGTATGCAATTAATTAACTCTTATACTGACATAGTTTTCAGACAGCGTCTATGCTACAACAGCATAATAGACTTACTTAAAATTATTTATGTCTTTTGGTTTTTGTGAGTCACCCCAAGATTTTCTCTGGCTCCATCTGGCCAGCTCAATAAAAAAAATTCTGGAGGCCCCACTATCCACGTCTAGGAGTAAGTCGTAAAGCATGTTCTTTGGAATTTCAGGGAACTGACTGTTTTTTCTCATAAGACCACACACATACCTACATTCCCTCCATCACATCTCCCCAGCAGCCACTGAACCCTCTGTCTGACATCGAGTGGCAGTTTGTGGCTGCTCATAAGCTGCGGGTAAACACATGCTGCAAGTATCTGTGAAATACAGTACGGCGTGGATTTTTAGTCCAATAAAAAATGAATTAAATGAATGAGATTGTGTCGTCTTTGAAGGTCACAGCTTACCTGTCTGACAAATGTCAGGGGCTTCACACCGGCTCTGTGTGGATCACCCCAGCAGACATCAAACAGTTCTTTGTAGGGCTTTTTCACTCCCTATGGACAGGCAAATTAAAAACAGAGAATCCAGGTATCACTCCACAGATTGCAGAGCTGACTCTGGTGTCCATATATTGCAGATCTTTTCTCTTTACCTGACTGAGCTCTTTCTGGATCTGGCTTGCTCGTCGGGCCAGGGCTGCATACTCTAACTGCTTGATGTTCTTCACATTTGAGCTGATCTCTTGCAGGACAGACATCTCTGTGATTTGTCTTCCCTTCTGTCAGACCTAGCAGCTGTGGAGAGGTGATCCAAGCTAGGCAACAAGTGAAATCAAAGGTAGTTATAGATATACATGGAAGAAATGTGCAAATGTGTGCCTTATTAACAGAAAGCTAACCTACAGCCTGTCACCTGTAGTGACATTTTCTGTAATTCAGTTACTTTAACAACAACATGTGAATAACAGTTTACATATTTGTTATGTGTTAACTTTGTGTCCTGACAAAGCATGACTTGAAATATGTGAAACATCTTCTCTCCATACGACCACACTGATGCTTTAACCTGTTTAGATACAGTTTATGAACATGGGATGTTCTGACAGAGATTTGAATCAATCAATAAACAATGAAACATTTTAGTTTGATTTATATACTGCATACATTAAATCCATAAACTCCCACAGACAAGTTTCTGCTTTCATAGAAGGTCAACATCTATAATCACTCACTTCATGTCCTCATAAAAAACTTGATCGAGTTGATAAATTACTGAAGGCTGCATAAGCTTTAACTGGCTCATAGCAAACAGCTCACATCACTCCTCTTCTAAAGTTCCCACAGTTGCCCCCAGTTAGTCATATTTAGGATGTATTTTAGATGCCGTTACTTTTCTGTGAATCTACTGATGGAACCTAACAATATAGTTGAATGCTGCCAAAATATCTTTAGCACTTACGCTGTTATGTTATGAATCAGAGCCTTAGATCAAACCCTACAGTGTAATAAAGCATCATGTGTAGTTTTTCAGGGGGTTTGTTTTCCTCTCATGGGGGAGAGCAGTGTCTTTAATATCTCAACCAAGATATTAAAGACAAGAAGAGTGACCATGCAGAGCCAAGTGAAACATTAGGTTTTTTGGAGGGGCTTATAAAACAGCTTGCACAATCCTTCAAATTCTGTGTAACCTGTCTTTATGCAGCATTTTGCTCTTGTCTGCTAAAGTGTTTATAAGTCCTTTAAAGTGTTGCTTCTACATGAACAACCAAATAACTTTTTACAATTATATATGTTGTAAAACTTGCTGGAAAACAGTTCTTAAAACAATCAGGTCACCAGCTGACTATCCCATCCGACTCAAGGTGAAGGCAGGGGACACCCTGGACAGGTTGCCGGTCCATCACAGGGCTCCAGGTAAATGCAGAATTCAGTCACAGGCCCTGCTTGTCATCTGTAAGTCTCTGAATGTACCAGACTCAAAATATATCAGAGATATGTTTTCTGGTCAGTTAATGGTGCTCAGAGTAGACACAGTGAAATAGTGTTTATTCATTGTGCTGCTCACTTAGATAACTAGTTACTAGTACTAGTTACTGTTATTAGATTAGGACTTAGATTTGTCATGAATGTATCCATTTTTAAAAAGTAAGCTAAAGACAGTTTGTTATTCCATTGATTTGAATTATTCAGTCTTATTTTTTAAAGTTTAATCTAAAATTCCTGTACTCTTATTAACTTGCCTGCACTTTGCACACATTATCTTTATTTATCTGTTTTGTTTAATGTTTATATTTTTCTTATTTTTCTTTCTTTTGTCTTTTTTTGCTGTCGTCAATCAGTTTAATTATTACTGAAATTGTGTGTACATGTTATTCAACTTGCCTATATTGTTTTTTGAAATATTAAATGGAATTAATTAATTGTGCATTCTGTAGTATTCTGTAGTTTACCGTAGTTGGGAAAGCACGAATAAAAGCAGTTTAGTTATTTTATTTTATTTTATTTTATTTTTGTCTGTTTGTGTTTTTTTAATCTATTTTTTGCAGTGAACAATTCCCAGTCATTAGAATAGCCATTAATAGAAGGGTATCCATATGTTAACAATTATTTAAATGTAATTGCAATTATTCTTTTTTTCAATTAATATTTTATATAGCTGTATTTAAAAACAGGTTAAAATAAAATGAAATTTAATATATACAGTATTTCTCTCTGTGCCTTTTGCATCTTGCTTTTTAAATGAGGTCGGATGTTTCACGGCTTTCACAGCAAGTTTCTCTACGGAGTGAAATAACAGACGTACTCCTGTGCTTCCTGTTTTGTTTTTCTTGTCTGCTCGGCTCGGGTAGATATGGAAGAATTTGCGAGGCAAGGATACAACCACAGCCTGCCCGTGAAGAAACACACCGTCTTCAGACACCGGTGGACCTTATAAACCCGCGGAAGAAGCGGGCAGCAGCAGCGACCCTCCCTCCGCCTCCGGTGTCCGCGACATGGCACTCAGCTCGGGCGGCTGGGCTCCTCCAGCCCCGGTCCCTGCCTCGTCCCAACAGGCTGCATGCGGCGGGCCTGCGCCGACGGCTTGCTGCAGTACTGTTTTAATGTCAGTCCGTGTTTCGGTGTGTCATTCCGGGATCCGACCCTTGTGCCTCCCCGGAGCAGGCAGCGAGGCTCTGCGGCTCCAGCTCAGCATGGACCCGAGCCGGGCCGGAGAGTTCCGACTGGCGCTGCGAGATACAAGCGGAAACCGCAGTGTGGTGAGATTTTACGAATACACCTGTTTGTTTAGAAGAAATGCTGCAGTTATCCGCTGACATACGTTTGTGAAGAACCGCTGTATCGAATCACATTTATATTTTATAGCAGTACAGGCCCGTACACGCCATTTTATGGAGCTCTGTGCCAGAGACATGCAGATCCGCAGTGTCAGATTTGGGGATGAATCACACCAGATTGTTCAGTGACAGGCAGCTACAACACAACACAGCACCTTACTGTAGCTGTCATTAGGCTCCACTGTAACAACAACGTGCTAAACATTTAACACTCTTCAGAATCCAACCCCAAACAGTGCAGTTTATATATTTGTGTTACAAAGCCTAACTTTGTTGTGTGAGTTACCAGGAATGTAGTTCAGATGACTTTTAGTTTCATTTTCACTTTCAGACAAGCAAAACCTAACAGCATCATGTGCAAACACTTCAGCATTGACTATAGTGATCAGCAGCTGCAGCAACATTCTCCAGGCCTCAATGCAAAGGCAGGAGGGAATTTACTTTTGTTTGTCATCTCTACAAAACAAACAAATTATGAGTTGGCAGTCTTGTATTGTCATGTGTAAGATATCCTAAGAGTGTCAGTAAAAGCAACTAGACTTCTCTTTTTGGTTCTTGAAGATGCTTCACCTCTCATCCAAGAGGCTTCTTCAGTTCTGGTTACATTCTGTGGTTGATTTTTCCCACCAGCTTTTCTTGAGTATCTACTAGCGTGGAGTCCTCAGTTCTGATTACCTGAGAAGCCTCTTGGATGAGAGGTGAGATATCTTCAAGAACCAAAAAGACAAGTCCAGTTGCTTTTTAATGAAGCTCTTAGGAATACCATGACCTGGATGACTGAGAATCTACACAGACACATTGCTTTGCACTTTGGGATGAACACTCTTCAGATGGTACAGGAGTATGAGAGGATGTCAAGAAAACTACACGAGCCACCTCCGTTTCAGCCTGAGGTACAGACAACTCATCTCTAACAGCGTATGCCTCAGCTAAACTGTCAAAGGCCATAGAGCAGAACAACTACTACTGAAGACACACAACCAGTTACTAAGTGAGAGAATAACGCAGGCCCGCTTTGCTGTGAATGCTCTTAAGGACAGGAGTGAACAGACCCTCCAGAAACTGCACATTTAGCACAACATGAAAAGGAAAGCAAACACAGGAACTCAAATATTACAGTCTAAGACAAGAAGGGTTAAAAACCTATCCAGTAGGGCCCTAACCCAGCCAGAGAAGGCAACTGGAACCGATGAAGCCTCTTGCTTGAGAGGTGAAACATCTTTATGAACCGAAAAAAGAAGCCCAGTTGCTCTCACTGAAGCTCTTGTTATTACCACGACCTGTAAGACTGAGAATCTGAACAGAGAAGCTTTCATTTCTCACTTTGCATCTTATAGGTAGTCTACATTTATCCTTTCTAATTCTGCACCTTATGATTCAAGCAGTGGCTGTGTAGAGAAATATTTTAGCCCCAGAAACTGTAACTATGCTGCTTACCAGAAAATAGTGGGACTCAGAACTGAACTTAACAGAAAGTGGATTTGGTTGTTCCTTTTCAGCTGGGGCTTCTTTGTGACATTTGTTGTGGTGAATGCCTTTCTATGAGATAAGAGAGCTGAAGTTTAATACTGTGATATAAATAACAACGTGGGAGCAGTAGTGAGATTAACAGGAAGTCATGACACTCCAGTCACCGCTTTGAACACAGAGGTATATTTACCCAGGCACCATCCGCTTGTGCTTGGGTTTCATATGGTTTGAACTTTGTCTTCAGAGTGCTCAAAAACAGTTGTTTAAATCACAGACGTGGAAAAGGCAGCCGTTTCGGCACGAAATCGCCGGCTCTGTAGTTCACAAGCTGATTTGTATCGAGAAGCGTAAGCTCAGCAGAGCCCCGGTGCAGCTGAGAGTGATGAAGTGCCTATTAACCTGAAAAAGAGCTAGACTAAGCAAGAAACAGGGAGCCTGGCAGGCTTTGTTTGAGGTGATCTAAAATTGTAGCAGTGCAGCGGATGAATTCCTTTGATCTATATTTCAAACAGTCCACCATTACTATGCTGTCACATAACTGAGGCTGTGGACTTTTGTTGCATAAGATGGCATGCAACCAAGCACAGGCTGATACTAATTAACAAAGAAATCTACATTCTGTGTCCGGCTACTGGGAAGTTCTCTCTGTGTGTTTCATTCATCCAACAGTCATGTGCAGTGATGACCTTTACAGCCTTGCAGGGCTACCAGTTTGTTACCTGAACAATTAATTAAACTATCAGTTGATAACATGTCCATCAGCCTTTAATTAATTGTTAAGTAGCTGTGTCAGCGCTGCACATAGTTATGATTTAGAGATATTAAGTTGGCACTCTGGTTAGGACATAATAATATCAGATGTAGTAACTGATTGTCACAGCTTCTGTCACTGTTTGAATTACGGCTTGAGAACAGTGTGTTTTTATGATTTATTGCTCAGTTAATTATTTGGTTTATAGATAGAACATGTTAAAAGTTGCATTTGTGTGAATATATTAAAAATTCACAATACACACCTTATTTTGTCCAAACAATAGCGTAAAATTAAAATGTATTTGAATTTTCAATGAGAGAAGACAGAGAAGCAGACAATTCTCACATTTGCAAAGCTGGAACCTGAACATGTTTGGTATGCCAACATTTTTTGGAATACAAATATTGTTTGAGCCCTAGTTTGAGTAACAGTCACTTAAACTAGAACTTTAGCATGATGCAGTGAGGGAGGAATAAGCTCTGCTTTTCGCTTTCCCACCTAAATGTTTTCATGGTAGTCCAAGGACTGAATCTGGGCACAAGCTGGCATGTCGTACCTTTAGGCCACAAGTGACTAAATGTGAGCATTTATGAGAGCTAACTGGTATTTTGAAGGGGTTTGCACCATTGGCTTGGCAAAAAAAACAATTTAAAGCCTCTGAATTAAGTTTTAGATAAATGTCACATGTGTTTTTCTTGGCTTTCTGACATTCTGTAGATCAAATATTCAGTGGAGGTAAACATTAATAGTAAATGCAGCTCTATTTTGTTCTCCCAAAGGTAATTTTAGGCCACTCTCTCCAACCACGCTTTGAGATTGTGGGATTTAAAAGACATTTCAGTTCAAGGACGAGTTCTTTCTTCTCTGGCTATATTATCGGTGATTAGTGTCAAATGCCACATCAGACCAAACTGTGGACACATAAACTCAATCATAGTTGAAGCTGACCTGACTCTGCACTCTGCCTGCCTCACCACATCCAAACTTAACTCTCAAATCTATCTGTCCTTTGTGTCGTCTTCCTAAAATCTGACATGCTCAGAATGTGCTTTTCATCTCAAGTCAGACAGATTTCCCCCTGACAATTGAGACGCTTCTTGATTTGCATGGTTTTACTTTGATCCTGGCTTCTTTTCGCTAGTCTGTCTGAGCTGTAAGACTTTTCGTACACAGTCATATCAGAGAACTCATATACACTCTGTCTGGCAGGAGGCAAATCCCTCTTTGCTGCCTTTGTCTCCGCACAACAGACTTCAATGTTCTAAAGATTCCCCTCATTGCAGCAATGAATGTAAGAGGAGAGATTGTGCTGCCAAATGAAGTCTTTTTCTGTCAGAATGAGGATTTTACTTCTTTTCAGCCATATTTTGGGAGATAATTTCCTTTTCTCCAGCTGTAATACCCTTGCAAAATGTATTACACTTTGCATCTACATTTCAAACTAATTCATTTCCAAGTTCATGTTAAGTTTAACGGTGAATATAAACTATTAAGAAAAGGTCTTCAGCAGTTTTCTACCATATGTGTATATGCAAATTCCTGAAGCTGCTATTATTTTTCCTATTGGTAACACCTTGAATTTAATTCTGCTTTTTCCCTAAACATAAAAAACACATTCAGACCACCTTATGAACTAGTTATTTAACAGGAAACTCATCTGCAACTATTTTTTAATTGTTGTTTAGTTAGTTCTACCGTTTCGAAACTGAAGTTTTGCAAAATTATGACGAGACATTTAACAGTTAATCAGATGAATACAAACGAGAGTAATTATTAGTCGAAGTCAAAACTGAAGTTTGGGATTTTTAATCAATCTGCATAAACTTTGCATATGTTTGTAAAATGAATGGCAATTGAATTTTTGCCCTCAGTTCATTGAAGAGTTCGACCTGCGCTCGGTGCAGTATGAGGTCAAATCTTCTCGCTGCCATGAGATGCGTCTCGCTGCTCCGCCCCACGACTGCATCCGCTTCAACTTCCGCTGCGACCGAGAGGCCGAGGAGTGGGCCACCGTGGTGATGTCGTCACTAAGAGAGGCACATAGAGGTCAGTTTCACAACTCTGTCTCTTCTTTTTCTTTTAACCAGCCTGCTGTGACACAGTTTTCTGTGTTCAAAAGGATGGAACCGACATCAAAAGTGACATCAATTATTCAAATAAGTAATGATTCATGTCACAGTTAAATATAAATGTAACAGACCTACATCTGCTCATAGACAGATTACTAATAAACAACATTAGCACTCAGGATGTTGATGATGCAGTTGTAACTACATTTCTGTACATTTTTATTTCTGCCAAGACAGATCTGTGCTCAGTGGTCTTTCTTTGTTTTTGAATGACAGATGCTGTAAATGTGAGTTAACTAGGCTCCCTATTTACATTATATCTGTTGCATTTGATCTCCTGGTGTAATGATGTTTACTTGTACTAAAACTCCTTCACACTCAACTGACTAAATATAAGAGGAGTGACAGTATTTTGAATGGCATCGGCCCACTGGATCAAATTTGACAATCAATAAATTTTTCAAAGGCACAAAAAAATCACGATTGAAATGGTGTGGACATTTTAAAATATCAATGCCACAGACGCAACAACAACAGTGATAGTTTCTTACTTTCAAAAGCGTACACAGCAAAGCTGTAGTCTGTCACCCATTCTGTTATCTATAGGGGCAGATACTTGGTTTAACACTATGTGCTGTTTTCACCATATTGGTCCAATGAAAATGATTCCAAAAAACAACATGATCAAGAGTAACATCAAACAAGAGTGCCCTCTGGTTGCCTCATGCACTGGTTGCCTCATGCACTGTTTGATTTGCTCGTCATGTACCTAAAGCCTCCTCAGTTTGATTCTGGTGGGCAACGTTTATTGTTTGTTGTACCAATCTCTCTCTTTTCAGTTCCTATGCTATTGGCCACCCTATAAAGCGGAAAATGGTAGAAAAAAATATATTTTTAAGTATTTCAACACAAAAATGGTGTTTTAAAGTTTATGGAGACACAATTTTTGCCCACAACTCGAGTAATAAAAAGTTAAATAAAGGAGCAAATCTGTAAGTATATACAGTTAAAGAGACTAGAAGCATAGTACGGTACCTTAGCTGGTGGCCAGCTTTTAAAGGAAAAGAACAAGTGCTTTAGGTGCTCTGTGGTTAATTGAAGGGGGAATAAAATAAAATAATAATGAATGAATAATAATAATAAAAGCAGACCAGTGTTCATTATGCTGCTTGGAGGCTGTAGAGCAGGGGTCTCAAACTCCGGTCCTCGAGGGCCACTGTCCTGCATGTTTTAGATGTTTCCCTCTTTCGACACGCCTGATTTAAATGATCAGGGTCATTATCAGGCTTCTGCAGAGCTTGAAGATGAGCTGATCATTTGAATCAGGTGTGTTGGAAGAGGGAAACATCTAAAACATGCAGGATAGTGGCCCTCGAGGACCGGAGTTTGAGACCCCTGCTGTAGAGTCTCCTATGTTCAGGCATAAGAATCTATCAAATTATATTCTTGTTTTCTGCAAACGTTGGACCTTTACCTGCCCAGTGCAGCTAAAACAAACACTGATAACGGTTCATATTAGTGGGTGGTAACAACCACATGCTTTGAAGCACCTTAGTAACACAATTCCTCATCTCTCCTCTGACAGTTGCAAATATTAACACATATGAATCAGATGGCAAACAGAACAACACAGCAGCAGCATCGATGGAGCAGTGGAGCTCAGCCTCGCTGCCGCTCACCGGTGAGTGCCTCTGTTTACTGCTATGCGTCTTCTTTTTCTCTGCTCTGCTCTAAAAATGTCACTTGATTTGTCATTTGATTGCCACCCCCTTCTTTTTAGAGGAGCTATGCTTGGAGCTCGCCAGGGCGATTGAAGCAGGTGACACTCAAGCCGCTTCACAGCACGCATCTGCACTGGCTCGACAGAAAGCGGTGTTGACGATACAACTGTCAGAAAAAAACTACGCAGACGGAGAAATCAGGTGAGAATTTAAGGTGTAGGGCTGAAGGTTTTATCAGTGACTGATATGTCCTCCAGGTTACAGTGTGTTTGAACCTTACAGTGCCATATCTGTGTTGCAGCTTGTCTGTGGTAGTGGAAGATGTTTCGTCATCCTGTTGCGTTACAGTCAAGGTGTTTCCCTACATGACTGTGGCTGCACTCAAGCAACAGGTCAGAAAACTGATCATTACTCTAAACACAGCATGTAGCGAGCTTTCCTTCACTGACTTTTACCGCTCTTCTTCTCCAGGTGTTTCTCGAGTATGGTTTCCATCCTCGCGTGCAGCGCTGGGTGATCGGTCAGTGTCTGTGCACCGAGCCCAGGTCATTAGCATCCTACGGGGTGCAGAAGGATGGTGATACAGCATACCTCTACCTGATCTCTGCCAGACAAGCACGCATCACCCGCCAGCTGTTCCAGCAGGACCTGGAGAGCGCCCTTCTTGCCCCACCGCTACCCCCAGGCAATGGCCCCACCTCCCAAGACTGGAGGGGCTACAGCACCTTGCCCTCAAGGCTTCCCCACAACAACCAAGGTGAGTCAACAAACCTTTTCAGTCTCAGTTTAGGCAATATACATGCATTTGATATTCTTTTGACTCCACTTCAATGGATTTGTATTAGTAGTTCAAGTGTTTGAGCTACTAAAGTGCTCACATCTGTATTGGATGAGCAGTGTAGGACTCATAGACGTCTTTTACACATTTACACATACAAGGTTTTTCCACTAGCCTGGGTCGGCCTGCTTGAGCTGAGCCATGCCAAATTCTGATGGCATGTGTTTTCACTGCAGCGTCACAGCAGGGTATGGCTGTGCTCCCAGTTCCAAAACTGTGCTTTTATGCCGTATTACTCAGTACTTTAAGAGCATCTAGCTGACGTCTGGAGTTTAGTGCTGATAATAAACAGCCTGATTTCACTGTTTATTATCAGAGCTTTTAGGTTACTGCTGATGTAAACTGAACCTTTCCTGTTGTCGCTGCTTCACACTGAAAACGTTAGGGGAACCACAGAGATGCTTTAATTGTGAAAACATTAGCAGGACCATAATGTATTAGTGGTTCAAGTAAAGTACTTTCCATGCGCTGCAGTGGAAAAACACTTGAACAAGCAAGTATGGCACAGCTGATTGTGGCCCTGGAAAAACCTTACAGCCGCCCCCCCTCCGAACAATGCGGTAGGACAGCAACACTAATCATTCAGCTAAAGCAGTCTTGGATCCTGTGTTTGACTTGACCAACCCAAGTCCAGCAGGTCCAGCCGAACATCACCAGATGTTAGTTTTGAAATGACTTCATTTAGGATTATGCTAGTCTGACTCACTGGATGCAGACTGCAGGTTTAAGCCTGCTATTTACTGCTCATTTAGGACAGTATTATCCTTTCCTCCTGCTATCCGTGCGTTGCTGTTTTCTTCACTACTGGAAACAACAACCACTGGGCATTAACCTCCCACACTGAAAATCTGAAGGTGTGCAGAGGATTTGGATCATGCAGTAAGGCAGCCCTGCTAGTTACTTTCAGTGAATTATCTATTCTAATGACAGTGCTCGTGTCCTGCATGCAGATGTTCCACTCGTCATTATTTTGAGGGAACACCAAAACCACATTCTTAATGTAGCTCCGCCTGCAATAACTGTGATTGGTTTAAAGAAATACAAACAAGCCAGAGCGCTTTTTCCCCCCTATAGCAGATTGATAGTGTGGTGCAGCCAGACCATTATGTACTATAGAATGGGCTGACAAAGCAGGACTAGGTTTATGTTAACTTCTCTAATTACCTTCTGGCCTTTGGAGGGGAGCTATGTATAGAAAAGGCTACAACCCCTGCAGTGTAGGAATTGTCAGGCGCTAAGCCTCAAGGACACACTGGTAACACTGTAGTGCAACAATTCTTGGTGTATGAATTTCTCCCCCACAGCATGGAGCAAATGTTTTGTCAGAAATTCATGAATATTGTTTTGAAGGTTTTGAGGAAATTATTTAAATAACTTTTTTATTTTAACATTAATATATGATTGTTCAGAAATCTATGAACCACATTTGTATTCACTGATTTCAACAGGTACAGGTGGAGGGAGTGACAGACCAAGTGACATTAAAGACGCTCTAGATATTGAGAAGCTGCAACTGAATGATCACACCAATAAAGCCAGTAAAACACAGGTATGTGGACAATCAGTGTCATTTATATGACTCTGGATACACGAAGATACTCAACTATAATCAGTGGTTTAGTCCTGAGGATAATTCAACATTTATTTACTTAAAATCAAAGTTATTGATCTATTTTTATGATCTCTGAGTCCAGTTTAATGGTATGGTAAAATAAAGCTGCACCCCATTAGGCATTAGACCAACTGAACCGCTACCTATATTTACCTTAGTTAAACCAAAGTATGCCAAATGCTACAAGCTATTCCTCCCTACAATAATGTAAGTATTGGGAACTTGTACGTACAAGATGCCACCTTATCACAGGAGGAGATGTGTGGCTACAGCTTGATAGTATATGCATCATCCCCCTTTAACCTGCGCAAAGAGACATACATAGTTACCTGTGATCTTGTCTGAATTGAAAATAAACTCTAAAGTTGTCTACTTATATTCTCTCAGCAGACAGAGTGGGCTTGTCCCTCATGCACTTTTATCAACAAGCCATCTCGTCCCGGCTGCGAGATCTGCGCTACGGCCAGACCTGACACACAGAGCTGTATCCAGCAGGTACTAAAAAATGTCTAGCGATCAATACGTTTGTACGACTCTTCTTACCGTTTCCCCTCACTGACAGTCGCCTCTTTTTCCCCCTAAGGAGAAAGGAAGGAGAGAGGATCGGGGAGATTCTGGTTTAAGCAGCAGCTGACTGCCCATCATCGCTGTCTGGTTTTCACGTCCCACTCACTTCCACACACACATAAACACACAGAGTGATGAGGCTAATCCTGTCACATACATGTTGACAAAATACTCACATAAAGACTGTCAAGTGCACTGAGAGTCCTCCGACGGCCGGCTGCTGAAGACTGGGGTGTTTGAGGCACTGTAGCATGACACAGAGCTGGTCGAGGCTCAGATGATGAACTGCTGACAGAGAGCTTATGGACCTAACATGACATACATCTGCATTTGGCCAGACTTTCTTTGCTATTTATTTTACTGGGTATGCGTGTGTGTGGAGCAAACAACACAGACGGCCTGATATTTATTTTAGGAGGAGAGAGGATCATTTCTTTACATTTGATTGCAGCTGAAGATGAGGGAATGTCATACTCTCAGTGTCTGCCAACTGTGAAGTGCGAGGAAAGGTGAAGCCTTGTGCAATACCCTGTTGTGTTTGTGAGTGTGACATCTGTTGGCGCCAAAGTGTAAAAAAGAAGAAAAGAAAGAAAGAAAAAAAGCCATGGCTGAGGAGAGAGGGAATGTCTCGTTTACAGGGTTGTCAAGTGCTTTTATTTTTTTATAACATTGTATTGAGTGTATTATTTTTACCAAGATGCATTGAGTAATTGATGTACATTTTAAGCAACTGATCTAATTTTACTCGATTCCCTCTGAGCTGTGACAGCAACGGAATGACCTGTTTTCAGTACATAATACTGTTAAAACGTGCATTAGCTGAATAAATAAAAATGGAATTGAACAAATCCTGAATGTCTGATTGAAGATAAATATTTCTACAACAGACTTTCAGTGCATTGATTAATTATCTGTTTCTGTCCATGCAAGAAAATGGCACTCTAGATGTCAATATTTCTTCTTGGTACAAACTGAAATGTCTCAACAACTGTTGGATGGATTGCCATGAAATTTGGTAGAGACACTTGAGGATGTCTGCATGATGGATCTAAATCAGGGGTCTCAAACTCCGGTCCTCGAGGGCCGCAATCCAGCATGTTTTAGATGTTTCCCTCTTCCCACACACCTGATTCAAATGATCAGGATCGTTATCAGGCTTCTGCAGAGCTTCAGGATGAGCTGATCATTTGAATCTGGTGTGTGGGAAGAGGGAAACATCTAAAACATGCTGGATTGCGGCCCTCGAGGACCGCAGTTTGAGACCCCTGATCTAAATGATTTTGGTGATCCTGACTTTGGCTGTAGTGCCACGGTGACATGGACATTTGTGTTTTAGGGTTGAATTAGAAGATGTAATTTTAATCCACAGTAACGCTCTACTCGGGGAATCCATTCATTCTACCAGTACTTTGGTTTGTAACTTCCATCCATCATCTATACACCGCTTAATCCTCCTTAGGGTCAGGGGGGGCTGGAGCCTTTCCCAGCCGACTCAAGCGAAGGCAGGGGACACCCTGGAAAGGTCACCAGTCTGTCACAGGACTACACATCGAGAGATCAAGCACACTGTCATTCACACCTACGGACAATCTAACCTTCCCTAACCGGGAAGCGAACCAGGGATCTTCTAGCTGTGAGGCAACGTTGCTAACCACCCAGCCACCGTGCAGCCCCAGTTTGTAACTTAATACTTTAAACTGACATTTCCATGAGCGGGGCTGCACAGTGGCTCGGTGGTTAGCAGTGTCGCCTCACAGTTAGTAGATTCCGGGTTCACGTCCCGGTTAGGATGCCTGGGATCTTTCTGTGTGGAGTTTGCTTGTTCTTGCGTGGGTTCTCACCGGGTACTCCGGCTTCCTTCCACAGTCCAAAAACATGCCAAGGTTAACTGATTAGTCTAAATTGTCCGTAGGTGTGAATGAGTGTGCTTGTTTGTCTCTATATGTAGTCCTGTGATAGGCTGGCGACCTGTTCAGGGTGTCCCCTGTCTTCGCCCTGAGTCGACTGGGATAGACTCCAGTCCCCCCACGACCCTACAGAGGATTAAGCGGTGTATAGATAATGGATGGATGGATTTCCATTAGCCTCAATATTACCTTTCAGACGCGTTAAACTAGCATGTTTTTTTTGCACCGTAAGTCCATATCACAGCAGGTTCAAGTCTTAAGTTGTATAAATGCAGGTATTTATGTTTCTAATATTCTATATATTGTTGTTTCTGAGTTATATTTTTATAAGCCGTGACTCAACAAATTATTAATAGAGTGATCAGTGCCAAATGTAAAGTTTTTGAACTACATTAATGTCACTTTCCTTGTTTCCTCTTTCCCTACTTTCAAGGTACACAGTGTGGAAGTGCAGTAATATACAGGGAAGTGTCCAACTGCGCAGACTTTATTTTGGCAGTTATAAATACGAAATGAACATGGTTCAAAACAAAGTTATCAAAACGGGTATAAAAATATTAGATGTAGTGATGGCTTGTTCAACAGATGCAGATATACAGGGATTTTAAAAGGACGATTAACCTCTACAGTTCCTTCCATTATACCGCTAGTGGAGATGTTAGTGTTGTCAAAACATCGTCCATCATTACCGTCCTGTCTGATGTTTTAAAAAAAGAAGAAGAAAAAGAAAAAAAAGCACAGAATTGTTTTTTATGTACCACAAACCGAAAAAACAAAATGAAATACACAAAGGCATTGTTCTTCTTTTTTACATAAAGCAAACCAACCGTGACATTTATAATTACTTGAGAAAAGATCTTCCATTCTCCTTTATGCATTTATATAACTGTAGGCGTGATGTTGAGTACAGATCTATTCTTTTTGTTTAAATGAATAGAAATGTCGCCAATGATGATGGAGTGAATACGATAACACCAACAAAATGTCCAAACAAAGGAGTCACTGCATTCTTTCCAAGGCAACTGTAGATACTCCTCTTGTGTTCCAAACTCCCCAGTGGATTTAACTGTTAATTCTTCACATTCTCCCAATAAAAACAAACCTGAGAACACTCCAGAGGGCGGTTGTACACTAGAAAGCCCTCTTGAGACTTGTAACCTACTTCCAGAAGAGGATGTTCCAGAAAAGCAGCCAGCATGGGTACACCAGCAAGGCTATGAGTGGGTACACCAGAGATCCGTACAGAGAGTGGTCCAGAATGCCCTGCGAAATGACTGACAGGTACAGCAACCAGCCGTCGAGGAAGCTGACAGGCATTTCCTGCAGCTCTTGGAAGAAAAAGACCGAAAAGAGGAGTGTGCAGGCCGGACTGAGGATGACCAAGATGAAAGCTGACAGAACCCTAGAGAGAGAGCAAGGGGAGAGTAAGGTTTTACTTTTGTATGACTGGAATACGACAGCACGGCTACAACGGAAAAGGTGTGTGTGCAGGTGTATTACTTGGGCACATGGGGGGTGACGAAGGCAGCTGCAGGCACCAGGGTGAGAGCCAAGATGAAGCCCAAGGAGAAGTTGATGAGGGCAGTGCAACCCAGCAGCACGGCCAGGTACAGCACCGCCACCAGTTTCAGCACTCTCCAGCCCTGCTCTGTCCCCTCACCGGACAGCAGTCTGCAACAAACAACAGCACAAACAGTCAGTCAGAGCTCTACAAGCATCCTGTTGTCTCAAACTGCACTGCAAACCCCTGTGAATGCGTAAACTCATTTATAACTAATAAGATGTTGGGCTTTTGACGCAATGTTCAGAATAAATTTCAAAACTATGGTTGTATATCTCCTTCTGTGAACCTGTAAAACAGTTTCTAAAAGCAATGTGTCAGTTGTAAATGTTGCACTTTCACTGTGTGTTTGTGCTGGAGTACTTCTTTCACACACACTGTGAGAAATTTGAGTGCTGAGTTTCACACAGTTCCCTGCTAAAAATCTGTGGTAACATTAATGAAAACAGCTTTTCCTTATTTGCAGATGCACTGTGGAACTTCCTCGCTGACAGAGTTTGCACATTCGCATCTCGTGTCTTGGGTGACGTGATCTCTCAGAAAATGCTAATTTGAATATGAAAACTGGGTGACTTTCACTTTGAACACCTACGACCTCTTTTTGCTCTCTTTACAACCAGCTAATATGTGGTCGCAACATCGACCGCTCACAAAACACTAATTTGTTTAACGATTTTGATCCTTTGTGCAGGTGTAGGCTGAAAGAGCAGCAACACTGATTATCACGAATGTGTGTCTCCAAAGTCAAGTTGCTCGCAGGTAAAATAGGATCTACAGAAGACATCATTTTAACATATTCATGTTTCACAGTGAATGTCATAAATATGTAAAGATATAGGCTGTGTGCTGCCAAGAAGAAGCTTCCAGGACATCGCAGTGGGAGCAGTTGTATATATTAATGCAAAATAAGAAATGTGTGCTTTCTGCTGCAATGTGCAGGCACTTAGGAGTTACAGATTCAGTCACGGCGAAGGTAGAATGTGACATCTGCCCTTCGAATACGAGCAAAATATATGCTTGTGGTGTGTGATTCTTCTTTGCAGCAGCAGTTATTTCAAATGATAAGGATGTGGGTGAGAAATACCAAAGTCATGTGTACAATCACCACTTGCATCACTGTTTTTCTTCTTGCTACTGCCTTGCTAGAATTCCTTTTTTGTTGGTATTGGTTTGAAAATGATGATAAGTTATTTGTATACATTAGAGGATGAACATTTTCACTGTAGCAAATCCTGGTGAAATGAGGTCATAATGTGAATGGTCAATCTGTGAAAAAACGTTCGCTTCTGAGCCTGTTCTCAACGTCTTTTCAATTAAAAACTGCTTTGAATACCGCATCACTCACAAATATTTATCAAAAACACCAGTGTCAATATCTACCTGTGTGTGTTATGAGGCAAAGCCAGTCCTGCTGTGTAAACAGCAATAGCAGTCAGGACCACAGCCTCAGTCTCAGACACTGGGAAGTGTTCAACAGCCATCTCCTGAAAGTGGATCGGCAGCATGTACAGAGCTACACCAGTCAGGTGGCTGATCACCAGAGGAGTCAACACTGACAGCACTCCTGGACTGGACTGCTGGGAGAAAGCACATTTTTTAATAAAGTGGTAAGTAAACACATTCAAGGTAATAGTTTCAGTTGTGAGGTGTTTATTGTTGAGTGTGTTTATCTAACCTGCTCAATGTCAGCGACCCCATCCTCTGTTGTTGGTGGAGTTGCAAGTTGAACCCACAGGTCCAAGGCCTGTATCATAGTCAAGGGGAAAACTGTAAAGATCACAATAGTTCACATTTAATCAGTTATACTCTACCTCTATATGTTTTTCAGCTGCTTTTCTCTGGTTCATTTAGAACTACTGAAAATAAATGGGTTGAGGATACACGGAGCAACAGGATGACAGCGAGCAGGCCGAAGGCTGGCATGTAGTATCCAATAGAGACAAAGTGAGAGAGTGATGGCATGAGGTAGAAGAAGTAGGACTGGTGTAGGCGCTCCAGGAGATTATTCAGCTTACGATACATTCCTTCCAGCAGCCTAGAGGACATTCATAAAGACAAAACATCAAGAACAAAGATAGTGATCAATAAAGATCTTTTGAGGAGTATATCACATAACAACATTAAGCCTATAATTTAAAAAAATAAAAAACAAATCACTTGCACTGACCTGCCGATGGTGGTGGTGTCTGTCTTGTACTGGCGAAAGCTGTTGATGCCCTTGATGGTAGCAGCCTCAATGTGGTAGCGCAGGAACAGACCGTGGTCTCCCCAGGGCCGCCCACTAGCCTGTTTCATTACCATCAGCATCATGGTCTGGACTGCGTGGCTGTAGCCTGATACACTGTCCCAGTCATTCCTTTGCAGCTATACAGACATCCACAGAGGAAAGCAAATTAACAGCCATTTTACACTGAGAGCCAATCAGATTATATTAGCTCTGTGCTAAAGTGTTTGAAAGTATGTTAAGTGTTTGTGTACAAGCCTTTACCTTGCCCTGGATGGTGCAGAGGACCCCTATCTTCTGACAGAAGGCATAGAAGAGGTTTGCTAAATCCAGGTTGGGTAACTGGCCATTGAGGCCTTCCAGTATTAGGTCCAAACTGGTGACAACATCACTGCTGAGCTCCAGGGACAGGGCTGCCTGGATTGAACCACCACGGCCTTGTAATGGAGACCAGTCCATACCTAGATGAACCATTCCAGTGTTGATAAATCAGTAATGCAGGAAGGTGGTTCAGTGGTGTTCTCATAGTTTATTACTTTCAGGGATAGTTGATAATGTGTGTTGTGGTTGGCTGCATGCAGGTGATCACCTGTAGTGTTGGTGTGGTGGTAGCCCTCCAGCCAGGCCTGCATACCAATCAGATCATGGTCATTCACAAGGAAGATGATGTCTTTGGCCCAATAAATCTGATCTATTGAAGGAACATAGCATTAGTTAAAACAATGAATTCAACTACAGTGTTCTTCAGCTGTTGACTAATTGTGCTGAAGAAAAGGGCAGAAGGTGATCTACTCACTCCTGAAGTACTGAGCCAAGCCAAGCAGCAGTCCCACTGCCTGGTTGTTGTTATCACCCGGACTGCAGGGAGCACTCAGCACCAGGGCCTCAGTCCGTGGAGCTCGTGGAGCCCGAAGGATCCCATAAACATTTGTGCCTTTTACCACCTGCCGGGAAGAAGAGATAGAAAGACATGAAGAAGAGCCACATAATATTCAGAAAGATATTGTATAAAATGGTCCAAAATCTATATGTATTCCATCACAAACTTACATATCTCTCTTTGTTTTCATCAGGGAAGGGTAGTGTGCGAGAGAATCTCTGAGTGTACACTTCCAGTCCTCTGGCCTGCATGGTCTTTATCAGCCATTCCACTGGCATCCCACTGCACAGAAACACATGGTCAAAAATGCTGATGGAATATTGTTGGGCCAACAAAGGCTTAAGTCAGAAAACAAATAAGACATCACTTGAAGTGCTCAGCATCACACACTTCTATTGTAAAGCTGTGAGCAAAAATCTTACCCAACTTTCTTCTTATGAGCTGAAAACTCCCTGCCTGTGGCCACTGCCCGCTCTCCTGAAGGAAAACGCTCCTCCACCATGGTCGACCCCATGGCATTCTCTGACATGTATGTCCGCAGGGTGAAAGGCTCAAAGGCTAACCCCATGAACCAAGCCACACCCGCCATGTAGCAGACCACGCTATGATGAAAGTGAGAGAAATCACATAAGGTCTACATACAGGTGCATTTTGTGTGCAGGAAATTCTCCATTCATTCTCAGGAGAAATCATGGAAAATGGAAAATAGATAAAATTTCACCAGATTGGAGCATTGAGGCGGGTCAGCAGGCTGATCAAAGCCCGTCTTCTGTTTGGATCAGACAGCAGTCCCATGTTGTTGTTATCCTCTGTAACGATATCCTCAAGTCTGGATACCCCGGACTGCCAAGAGAAAACACACACTGCTACTATCAACTGTACACAACGCGTAGAACTGCTGATGCAGACAGTCAGAAAAGTGGATATCAAGAGTTTTATCATTAACTAACGGTGAAATATTTATACATGTGTCAGAATGGAGGTCTTATTACCGCTCGAGCTAAAATATCGTTTTCTGTCACCCATTGTCATCCATTGACAGCTGTGGTTAGCTTGCTGTTAGCTACTTAGCAAGCCGGTTTTCCGATATCGTATGATCTATACATGTTTTAAACAGTCGTTCTCTGACAAGGCAGGATGGTATTACCGATTACATAAATATGTTTGTATTATTTCATAAAATGTACATAAAAACATACCTCTGTCCAGTGGTCACATCCACCTGCAGAGGAGGGGCTTGAACACAGCAGCCGCTGCTAAATGTTAACTTCCTTGTTTCTGTGGGAATGTTAATGCGACGGACTGACTTCCTCTCAAGACCAAAAAATAAATCACATTAGAAAAATATTGAGTAACTTCATCCATCCATCCATTATCTATACACCGCTTATTCCTCACTAGGGTCGCGGGGGGGCTGGAGCCTATCCCAGCGGACTCGGGCGAAGGCAGGGGACACCCTGAACAGGTCGCCAGCCTATCACAGGGCTACATATAGAGACAAACATCACACTCTCATTTGAGTAACTTCAATAATAGATATTAAGTCACAATATAAATGTAAAGTACTATTGTGTTCTCATCTTGTATTGTTCTTCCATTGTTGTTGTGAGGTCCTTACTGTTTTCTTATCCCATTACATGACCTCATTGCTGACTTTTAACGTGGATCCTTATCAAATATTCTGACATGACTGAATAGATTACATTGCTGGCTGGTTTTACTCACTGTGCACCGGTAACCTGCAATAACCTGCAAAGTAATCTAAAGCTTGATTCATTTTTGTCCTATCCTTTATTCAGATTTTTAATTTCATCTTGGTTTACTTCTACCTGTTCTTGTTTTAGTTTTTCGATTAGTTTTTAAAACATAAATGCTGTAAATACTGTTTTATTTTTACTAACTTTGCCTTTTAATATTTTTTTTATTCAAGTTTCCTATTTGTGTGCCTAAATCTTTTTTGTACTCTATTACAGTATAAATGAAGCCTCCATATCTCGATATGCAAACCAAGTTTAAATACTGATAAATAAATGAAATATAGGCATCTGCATTTTCTGTTTCTCATAATAATAATAATGATAATAATAATAATAATCATGTTGAAGTTACCAAACAGCTCTACAAATGATTGTGATGTTATATTCTGGTGATTGTTAGTATATACAGCCACTCACAAATAAGCAAACAACAAAGAGAAATGCGGGATCAACATATTTATTGTTAGGCTTACCCCATATATACAAAAGTATACAGTAATTGCTATAAATGCATACAAAAACACAATTCTCCATCATTCTTCTCCTTTAAAGGTCCAAAAATACTTTCAGACTGTACTCAGAACCACAGTCCAGATGTTTCCCCTTTGGTGCCACATCACTCCCTAGTGAGCACTGACACTTCTTGAAGATGTTGCCTCACCACTTCATCCAGCACTTTACTCACACCTTTACATGCCGTCATGGCAGCTTCAATCAGAGTCTCAAGGTGATCCTGATGCAGTCTGGCATCCATCTGCAGCAGAGCGATCTGTCCTCCACGCGGCAGCAGCGCTAAAGCCAGAGAGCTCACTCCTCCACTTTCCTCTGCATAGCAAAGGTCAGCGAGGGGCGTCTCATCCACAAACCCCACCGTGCAGGCGCACACGTAGTCCCGCATTGGGATGCCGGCATCAATCACTGCCAGAGTGGCAGCATTCACACACGTGCTGTAGTTCCCTCCGTCTGACTGCAGAATCTGTTGGAAGAATAAAAGAAAAATGTTTTGTCAATACAAAAAATCTGTTTATGTAATAATACTTGTCTCAAGAGGGTGACCCAACACTACAAACTCAGCAAGCACCTTGACATAGATGTCTATTTGAGAGCGCGGGTACAGCTGGGTCATCACAGCAGCTTCAAACGTCTGCTTGAGGTGGAGGCTCATCTCAGTGGATTTGCGATCTCCGTGTGGTCTCCTCTTCCTCTCTGCTGTGCTGAATGTGGCCATGCTGTACTGACAGTTGATAAGTGCTCGATCGTGAAGAGTCCGACTTCGTGAACCTCGCATCTGGAGGGGAGACACAAACACATAGGGATTATTGCACACCCCCTAAACCAAATTTACTGACATATAATTAGAGCTGAGTGAACTACACCTTAGGTTTGATGACATTCTGCTGCCTGTATCAATGAGTTAAAATGAATACAAGCTGGAGCTAAGTTAACTGCTCTGAACTTGACCATATATGATTTTGCACTATTTGCCATACTGTCATGTTTACTGTTAATTTTTTCAACACTGTGATATTGATTCCAACTCTATCGTCCAGCCCTACTTATAACTGCAACTTAGTTGGCAGCTGGCCTGATGTGGACTTTATTTAGGCGACTGATTTAGAAACCTTAATTTGGTATTTGATTCTGTTTAATCCAAACCGCTATGAGTGAATTATGATTTGGTTTGTTATGAAATTTAGCTTCATTGAAAGTGTTTTGCATGTTTAGAACTGTCTAAGACAACAGCAACAACCTGCTATTACTCTGATGGACTTTTCCTTGGGAATGCTTCCTCCTCTACATGCACAGGAATGCACAGAATAAAACCAAATAATCAAAGCTGGAGGACATATTCAGATGTTTTGCTTGAGTAAAAGCAGCAACACAACAGTGTGGGAATACTGCTACAAGTAAAACCACTGCATAAATAACCAATTTTATCAATTACTGGATTGCACATATTGATGCCTTACTGTGTATGTCTTTCTTATGTTGATAATAAAGATGTCAGTCATTTGAATGAAATCATATAGTGAGGATTAATACAGTTTTAATGATCTTAAAGTATAGTAATACAAAATAATATGAAGATGGCACTGTATTATTAGTCTGTGTCTGAATTGATTTAGAGTAGAAGTGTAGAGTATCTTTCAATTCGGCCAAATAACAATAACTGTGTGAATGTACTTGCATCACTGATACAAACACATTTTCACTTTAGCTAGCTAGTTAAAACAGCAAATATACTGTTTATAAGCTATTTTAAATGCTTGCTGCAGAGATCAAATTCTAATCCTTCATGCTCGTGTTATCACCAGTCTTCCAGGTTGGAACTAACAGACCGCTGTATCCACGTTACTCACTTCATGCGGACCGTAGACCACAGCCAGAGCTTTGGTGTTTCCCTGCTCCAGATAAGCAGAACCGTCCGCCTGAGCGAACACTCCCATCCGGGCCTGGACCTTCCGCAGCTCGGTGGCTTTTCTTCCATCCAGACGGTATCCCTGATCAGACAGCAGCTCCAGACCCGCCATGTTTCCGCAAACTTCGAATGAGCAGCAACGCAACGCACCACGTGTCTACCGCTGCACTACATTACCCATACAGGCCCTCACCAGAAGCGCTACGGCAAGACAAAAGGTCCAAACACACTCAGCGTGGACTCTTAGTTAATAATGAAAAGGCAGTTCTGGCATCTTTGCATCTAATGTGCATCTTTAAAAACACTGAGAAGTTTTTTTTGAATCTCAATTAAACAGTTCTTCAGCATAAGAAGATTTATATGCATTAAAATATATATTTCTCAATATAAAATTGGAGGAAATGCAGCATATTTATTCTGATCTGCTACTAAACAGCAAGAAAATGTGCTAAGTTGATGGACTGATGCTTATGATGTATAATTGAAATTATGCGTGGCTTTGTTTTTCCATTTTTGTACCCAATGTTTCCCTTGATATGGAAAATCCTCTTAAAACTGGGGACAGCATTTCTAAAAAGTTCATTTTTTTCATCTACATGTTGGTAAATTGTTGCACACTGGTTTAATGTAACTAAAGGTAATGCGTAAGTATTCAATGCATGCTGTGCGTCCCCGAGTACCTACTCAAGAACCCTTGGACAGGATGGGACAAAAGTTACCATGTAACAATATAGTTGTCACTTTGCTGATTTTTCATGTGTTGCTGTTAAATCACACATGTATGCACTGTGATCACCTTAGCAACGTAGATAAGAGTTTGCTTTCATTTTGCTGACTTTCAATGACTCAAACAAAATGCTAATGTTTTTTATGAGACGCCTGAGAATTTGTGAAGGAGTTCTTGGATTCTCAGGACCACACAACAGGCTCCACTCCTGTCCAAAAATTACATGTGTGATTCAATCTTAGTGCAAGTGTCCCAGTGATCAGGAGGCAGAGCAGTCAAAGTCCCAGTGGAAATAAAAGGATAGTTGCAAAACTTCAACACTTTTAAAAATAAAATTTATTAGCATCTCTAATGTGTATAAATAAAAACATATATGAAACAATGCATATACGTATAATGTAATGAGCTTAACAATAACAGGGTTACATGTGATACAAAGGAGCAGTCTTTATTTTAGCCAGTGTATTGTGAGGAAAACTGTACTTTGAAATCAAGCTTTCAAATATGCATACCTATAAGTCGCAAATCTACATTCTTTGACAAGAATGAAACAAAAAAGTCTTTTAGGGGTGGCAACAGGGAGAATATGGTAAATATGCAGTTTTGAGTTCCTGTCGCTTACAATTTTAGAACATCTTTCATTTAATACATTATAAATTCCATACTTTCACTAACAATGTTGAGGCGCAAAGCCTCAACACTATTCACACTGACCCTCTCAATTTTACATTATATGCAATAAAAATCCTAACTGGATTTAATGTCACTCTTTTCCATTTACTGAAGTCACATTGTTCCACAGACTTGTAACAAAAGGTCTTTATAAGCAGACCTGAAATCTAGGGACAATATGACTATAATGTTAGACACAGCGACAAAAAATAGCAAGATAGCAAATGACAAATTTTACATGTAACTAACAGATCCAAAAGGATCAAACAAACAAATGAATTTGCATTTTACTAATGTAACAAGGTTTGTCATTTTACTGCAATGGCTTGCTGTGCCTGGGTCAGAACACCCAAGAGGACAGTGAATGGATGCTTTTGTATGGATCTGAGGACTTGGCTCTCTAAGGCAAAAAGCAAAGAAAGGAAGGGACCTCTCTTCTTGTGTCACCCAATGTTCTCTATTTGGTCATGCTTTAAACACTCATTGTGTTCAAACGTCTTACAAAACTGACAGATATGCACATAAGACAAAATCTACCTTTGTACGCTGGCCAGAACTTTACAATAGCCAATGTGATGTGGACTTCAAATATACACTGCTGACAACTACAGGGCAATACGCTGCAACCCACTTTACTGTGTGTCAAACAACCACAGACAGGTCAGTTACAGTGTGTGGACTATTGTTGGCCACTGTCTCAGTTTTTCCTCAAAAATCAAAAGTCTCACATTTTAATGGGGGGATAACAACATCCAAGACTAACTGCTTCAAAGTAAAAAAAAAAACAAAACAAAACAAAAAACAAAAACAAAAACAAAAACCAAAACTGTGGGTAGGTACAAAAACAAAAAAGAGAAAAGTGATGTGTCTGCTTTAATACGCAGGTGTATGTGACAGTGAGAGGTTATCGGCACCCAAGGATCATGGCGACCTCATTCAGCCTTGTGGAATGAAGGGACTATGTAGTAGATCTGAAAAAGATGGTCTCTGCTCCATCCAAAGTCTTTAGAAGAGTGCAAAGATCCCCTTATTTTCCCTGATATATCCATGAACTCGCGTCCTAAAACTCTGCAAACTCCTTTGCGCATTTTTCCGTTAAAGAAACACGGATTTCCTCCTCCTCGTAGTCATCGAAGTTGCTGGTGTCCCCCGGGCCTCTGCACTTTGGTATGAAAGGAGCTTCAACCTGCAAGAACAAGAGAAAGACGTCTTTAACTCGGCAGGATTATCATAATGTCGAGACAGCCTTTTAAAAGAGAACACAGGACAGGACAGAGAAATTTTCAAAAAAAAAAAAAGGATATCCAAAAACTGGCAAGAGCTTATGAAAAACAGACTATGCCTCTTGCACAGGGACACAAACGCTTTATTGTAGCGTATTGTATGTAGGCAGCATCACTGTCAGTATTAAATACTTTACATGAAGTGCTTGTCAGTCATTGTCTGAAACCCTCTTCCTCCTTTTTGTAACTTTCCAAAGCGAACAATTATGGCTTCTTCTTGCAGCACCTCACCAGGTGTACAGAGCAGAGACCATATACAGAATTTAAATTTCTCTCTAAAGCTTCATTCATATAACTGCGTCAGTCACTGTTAATGGGTACAACTAAGTACCACCATGAACTACTTCGAGGAGAGACTTGGACAATTATCGCTAAAGTTTCCCTTGAGGCTTCCCATCCCATCTTTGAGTGCTGCCATTTGAAACAGACAGACAAGGTGAGATGACATGTACAAAAGGGTTCACCTCAAGCACAGCCCATCCCAAAGGTGCCTAACGACATGGAACTACTCGGCCAATTAAAAACCTGTGAATGGCAGAGTACCTGAAGCAGCAATATGACTCTCTCTGCTGTCACTCTGTTCTCGCTGAAATGCTGCACTTACTGAGCATTCATTTTCTTTAAGCCTCCTCTCTGGTTAAAAAAACGTCAGTATGCAGTGCAGTGCATATTTTTGGGGCTAAAACTAGATACAAATGCAATCCTTCAGTGTGCCCTTTCTTCAGAGTTGTCAGTCCACCTGCCTCAGCTCTGTATTTACTAATCATGTAGTATGTTTGACTGTCAGAGAAAAGAAAAGATCCGAGCCACCAAAAGGCCCCCTAAGTCACAGCAATAATCAGCAAGTAAAAAACATCTTCTTTTCACAGAAAAAAAGGCTGCAACTACATGTAATACAAAACAGCCTTCCCTATTTATGCTTCAAATGTAGCAAATAAATTTTTTTTTTAGATGTCTCTGCATCACAAAGCCCCATTTGGTTGGATATAAGCAATAACTTAGCAACAAGGAGCTACTTCAAAGCAATAAGGGATGCTAAAGAGTAGAAGAAAATAAATGGTAAATGAAAACAGTGCTGAAATATGATTAACTTCATCCTGTAACAAATCACAGCTATCAAACTTAAAGGGCAAGTTTAATAAAACCATGATTGTACATTAACAAAAGCTAACAAAACCAACAGATCAATGAGATTCCAGCCTGTGCTAAATAACTCCTTTGATTAATCGAAACACTCCATTATCACTGTCATCCCTGCAAAACGACATGTGGTACTAATACCTCACAGTGAAGCTGGTTGATTTCCAAATGAAAAAAAAACACTTTAACTGGCCAGTTGTGAAAAACATTGTGTTCCACGCAGCTGCGGGTACTGATCATCAACACAAAACAAAATTGATTGAGCAGTCCCCTTAACTTTCAAGAAACAAAATCGTATAAAATAACTGTGTTGCAGCATCATTGCTGGAAATTTTACAACTAGCAAAAAAATCAATGAGAACAAATCAATATGCAATTAACTAGGTTTTTAGAGGGCTAATACTGTTTAGTGTCACTATCAAATGTGTTTTGTGTCTTGCCTTTCTCTCATAGATTGCGATCCAGTCTGTTGTGGCGAACCATTTGTGTCCCTTGATGTCGTTGACTCCATTCTTCAGGTTGCCATAACGTTTGGTCAGATCCACCTGCAGCAGGTTTCTCAACAGGTCCTTCAAATCGGAGCTGAAGTGAGACGGGAATCGTACCTAGAATAGAGCAAAGGTTTTAGAACTTATTCCTGAAATTAAGGTGTTTTTTTCTTACATGCACAACAAACTTATTCCAAGTTACAAGCAGAAAGATTACATTTATTTTCTATCAAAGGTGGCCACTAAGATCATCATGTAGAAGAATTCCAAAACAAACGCCTTTGTACCTTTCCAGACACGATCTTTTCATAGATCTGAATAGGCTGATCTGCAAAGAAAGGAGGGTAGCCAGCTGCCATTTCATAGATGAGGACTCCGAGAGCCCACCAGTCCACAGCTTTGTTATAGCCCTAAAAAAAGACAAGATAAGCATCAATATAACTGGAAACAACAAAAAAGTATTTCTACCACTTATACAACTCATAAGTCATATTTAAGAGTTACTGACATCTGTACAAGCAGGATTTCCTTCTTCTTTTGACAGACAACTTCCATGTTGAGACATCTTTTAAACTTCATATCCACTTTTCTGCTCTTTGACTCATCTGCTACAGTTCCACTGTAGTTGAAGGAACTACAACCAAAATGTAGCACGCTCCTTTCAGTTTTAGAAAGTGACATTTGCACCCTTTCAATAAAAATGCGACATGTCTATGGTCTACTAAGAAGGCTGACAGTGGACAAATTATTATTATAGGAATTGTAATTCACAATACAGTTGCTCCACGGTGAAAGTGGTAAGTCTGCAAAGAAACCTCACTTTTACTAGAATTGTTTAAAGTTGAGTTATTTTGATTTAAACTGTTGTTACAAATGCACTCAAAAACCTTCAAGTGGCAACAGGCAGTGTTTCAACTTTGCCTCCAATCACATTACCAAATGGCATTACTGTTAGCGCCTCTGTTGAAGACCAGATCACTGTGTTTTCCTTAAAGCCTCGGAACTACCAGCAACACAGTACACAGAATCATCAACACCACTTAGGAAACAACCACAATCTCAGTGATATGACAGAGGCGGTCTAAAAGCCCCGGTTGTGTTATTAGGTGAGCAGGTTTTGTTATTTACTGATCTAGTAGAAATGTCGAATTTTAAACCTCTCAATCCTGTCTTGTTTTACCTTGGTCTCTATCACTGTCCCTCTTCTTCTTTGTCTCCTCTAAGAACGGGGCTCTAAGTGTTAGCTCACAAGTTGAGGCTGTAGGCTACTGGGACAGAGGTCAGGGGTTCAAATCCCAGCACCACTAAGCTGCCACTGTTTTAGCAAGGCCCTTAACCCTGCCTGCTCCAGGGGCGCTGTAGTGAGGCTGACCCTGCACCCTTACCCCAGCCTCCTAACTTGCTGTACTCTGTGTAATTACAATAAATTTGAATTATTTTGTTCTTCTGCCTGGTAAGTTTGAACAGTTTCTTTGTATGTTCTTTTAACCATAAATCAAGCCTTCGTTTTTCTGAGGTATTTTGTGGCAGACAGAATTGCATGATAAAAGCAAGGCTGAGAGGGAACTAATCTAAAGTCATTGTTCTATAGCCATTACATTGTTAATCAACATTTACTTAATAATAGTTTATTGCCACTTCACCAGGACTGATACCTAAAAAAAAAGAATTCAGGTAGCTACTGAAGTAAAAAATAACCAACAGCTATGTACTCCCAGAACTGCTAAAGAATGTTTGATTTGACCTGAAAGTGCAGAGCAGAAAAAATGTTACTTGTGCATTGAAAACATCCGTATCATATCAAATCCATACTTTGCTGAGAATGATTTCAGGCGCCAGGTACTCCGGTGTCCCACACAACGTCCAGGTCCTGCCTTTTACCCGCTTGGCAAATCCAAAGTCTGTCACCTGGCGGTAAAGAACAAATAAACTGGCAAGTGTGGACGTGCAACAGGCAAAAGCATTGTGTATTCAATATTTGTTTTCTAGCTCACCTGAATATAGCCATGGTGGTCGATGAGAAGATTCTCAGGTTTCAGATCTCTGTATATGAGATCTAGTGAGTGGAGGTATTCAAATGTCAGCACTATCTGGGCCGCATAAAACCGCGCATGTGGTTCACTGAATGGGAAGAAGAAAGAATTGTGTTCAGAATCATAACAACATGTGCAAGCAATTTCAGAAAATGACCACAAGACATACAAAAACCACGGGAAAGAAACGAACAAACCAAGACAGCACTGCACAGCAAGACTGTAGATTTTACATGCAATAGCCGACGATGACTATTAATTACCACGCACCTGAACCTTCCAATTCGCCGTAGGTGTGAGAACATCTCTCCTCCTGGAACATACTCCATTATCATGTACAAATTGGAGTTGTCCTATAAAAAGAAGAGGAAATGATACCTAGATTTTTGCCGATAACAAAAAAAAATGAATTTCAGGTACATAATATTTGAAAAAAACAGTATACTGTACCTTAAATGCGTACTCAAGTTTGACGAGAAAGGGGAAGCTCACTGCCTGTAATATCCTCTTCTCGTTTAATGTGTGTTCTATTTGCTTGAGTTTCACCACCTGACAGATAAAGAGATAAGATGACCTTGTTGGGCAAATCTCACTTACATTAGCAACAGAGATAGCTGAATACCGAAAGCAAAGGCAGCTCTAAGGTATTAATTATTTATTTCACTTTTGTCCACTTGTCACCCTGTAACACAACAATAACAGGAAATAATGTCATTTGTAAGGAGATAAGCAGGTGTTTGTTGGATGCTTGAAGTGGCACCTAACATTTGTCCCCGCACATTCACTTCTCATGTCAACACTAGTATTTATTTGAAAATGTCCCATGAGGCCTGATAAATGCTGCTACTGACCTTCTGCTTGTCCAGTATTTTCATGGCAAAGTATTGCTCTGTTCCTTTGTGTTTCACCAGCATGACTCTCCCAAATGAGCCGGTACCCAGAGTCTTTAATCTGTCAAAGTCATCTAGGCACGTTGTGCTCTGTAGAAAAAAACATCATGTTAGTCCACATTGTGTTGCAAAAACAGAAAATGTTAAGTTCAGATTTTCATCATTCTGACCTGTGGTGGGCATTCCCATTTCCGTAAGAAATCTTCTTTGGCTTTGGCTAGAAACTCTTTCACTAAAAAAAAAGAAAGAAAAGAGCGCAGTTAGCACACACTTCTTTTTTGGCAAACTTGAATTAAAAGGTACAAAAACACATTTAGGTTTTAGATGGAACTGGCAAAAGGACCAAACGCTATTGTACTACAGGGGAAAAGGAAGAAATGTGGGAAATTGAAATTAAATTGTAAGTCAATGGAGAAGAATACGGGCAAAGTCAACTCTCATCTGGATATGAATTAGATGTCATATAAAAAATATCAAAAACTTCAGTCTAAAGAAAAGGCAAAACACAAACACATGACATCAACATTCAGGACAGGCAGACAAGTGATGCATGCCAAGAAACTCAGTAAGTTTTCTGTTATTTAGTAGCCTTATTCAAAGGGAAAAGGGGAACACAACACTCAGAAATAACAGGGGAGGTTTCTCTGAGCATCTTGTGCATCACTTACAACACTTTGTGGGAAGGCTATTAAACACAGCATAGAAATGGTAAGCAAAGACAAACCAATGTATGGGAAACACAGCAGACGGCAGATATCCAGATTGAGAGAATGCAGATAACAAAAAAAACACTGACTTGTTATCAGAGCACACAATAAAAGCAAGCACATCTAGCAAGTTTGAGACCAATGCCGTTCTGCCAGTCTGGCCATCTTTTGGAGGAATCAGCATACCAAAAGTCTCTATTGATCACCAAGGTTTTGCAGGAACAATCACCCACATGGATGGGATGATACGGAAGAGAAGACAGAGAGAAATATAGAGTTCATGTACGTAACAACAAGTATAACACATCAACAACAAACATGAAGCATATGTAGTGAAGAAAAGCAACAGGAATGAAAACAGAGTTGACAATTGTCTAAGGAATTTAAGCAGAGACTGACTGTCTGCTGTGGAACTCAAAGAACAGGTGTACCAAAACGCAATGTAGTAGAAATTCAGTCATGCATATTAAGTCAGATTGAAAAGATAACATTCCACAGCAAAGAGAAATCTACAGTACACTACAAGGCTTAAAACTCTTTCAAACTTATAATCACTGTTTATCCCAGCACCTTAGTCTGACTTCTTTCCCTAAAAATAACTTTGAAATTATCACCAGCATGGTGAGAATAATGGAGAGGAGACAATTAGCAGTGGAACGAAAAAGAATCAGCAACAACTATTCGGATCAGTAAATACTTGTGAATGTTCAAGTGAAAATATCAAACATTTTTAGTTCCAGCCTCTCAATTGTGAAGATTGGCAGCTTTTTATTGTTATGTATGACTGCAGCTAATAATTATTTCCAATACCAACTGCAGCTAATAATTATCTCCAATACCAGCTTACTATTTTATCAATCATTTGTCAATATAACATCAAAAAATAGTAAAAACAAACGTCTGTCACAACTTTTCAGAGCCCAAGATAACATTGTCCACTGTATAAAACCCCAAAACATTTAATATGTAATAATAAAAAACAGCAAATCTTCACATTTAAGTCACTAGGACCACAAAATGTTTAGCAGTTGTGCTTGAAATGTGACTTAATTTATTAACAAATTATAAAGCAGTTGTTAATTAATTTCCTGACAAACCATTCACCAGCTGTTTTCAGCTCGAATCTGACATTTTATAAAACACACAGTTACCTTAGAAAAAGAAAATGCAATGACAATGCAAATGGAATAATAATAACAGTCCTAAAATAACAAAACTGGAAACGGTTAAAAGATAAGATGACGTTTTGTAAGTACAAACTTTTGTGCAACATTTTTATGCCTAGATGGAAAAATTAAGTGCTCCATAGTCACAGTTGGCTAGCCATTTTCACATTTCAATGCCAAAATCCAGACAAGCATAACATGGTTGAGTTATGTCAGCCTATCCTGTTACACTAAAGTGTGAAACACAGTACATGGGCACTGTGAAATAAAATAGGTGTCAGGATGGCAAGTGTTTAATCTCCCTGTGCAAGTGTGACCATCTTGGCACTCCTCCAACCTTTCCACCTAGTGCCATCTATATACAGTAAACACAGGTAGCACACAGCACTGCAGGCAGTCAGGTTGTCTTGTATGAGCAGCTACACTCCAGACAAATCTGCAGCTCAGGGCACAGTGTCAGCTTAAATGGGTTTAACAATTAGCCCCGGATCTAAGGATCATAGTTGCATTCAACAGAAATGCTTGGCAGTATAGGTACTATTGCTGATCTGATCATCTTTGTCTGCTTGA
Organism: Dascyllus trimaculatus; assembly: GCA_024666655.1. Taxonomy (NCBI): domain Eukaryota; kingdom Metazoa; phylum Chordata; class Actinopteri; family Pomacentridae; genus Dascyllus; species Dascyllus trimaculatus. Next base: position 26,931,035 of record CM045454.1, read on the forward strand.
GTGTTTCTGGTTGGCACTGTTCAATGTGCCTGCCTGGTGTCTCTCACCAGGTCAATAAATCCCAGAATAACGTGCTCAGTGCATCATAAAATAACCTACTTACTTACTTTAAACAAACCAAGTGTACAACTAAACACAGATGGTTCCGTGTGCTTCTAAAAGTATGAATATGTATGAAAGAGTTGACCATTCTTATGCCATTTTGAGGCCAACAATTACAATTAATTCTGCAAAAACCAGTGAAGACCTACAACTTTTGTATTTACAACCAGGAATAGGGAAACATCTATGATTTACTGCACAGGAAGCTCTATGATGACCAGCTGCACACATCAAAGTATATGAGCGTAAAGTAACACTGGCCTAGGCCGAGTTACGTCAAACCTTTCAAAGCTTGTAATACCCCTTATCCTCTGACGAAGGTCTGATGACAAGCTGCTCCAGTCAATGACAAGCTGAGTGTGAAAAGTGAGCCCTGATGGACCTTAACCAGAGTACGATTACAGAAGGGGCTCTGAACAAACACAAGTGACATGAATCCAGTGTGTGTTTTCTGAATGTGCGTGCGTGTGCATATGCTGGGAAGACAGTAGTAGGTCCCAGTTTTATGAATGGAAAGAGGGCATTTGTCATTTCTTCACCATATTTGGTCACGGTGCTGTACAGAGAGAAAGCTTTGTTTATGTAGCCAAGAATAAAATGTGGCAGGGAAGCCTGAGGCAGAAACAGTCCCACACTGCCTTCAAATAAAATGTATTGCCTATTTATAACAATTACTCATGGGTCTGTGGTTTATTGCTGCAGATCCAAGATCACCAGTGCAAAGTTTGATACAGCTAGCTGTTTTGAGAAGAGCCTACAGTCTATCAGACAGAAAGAGCCCCATCCTGCTTGTATTAAGTTCAAGATGACACCATACAAGGGGTGATGAGGTGATGCTGGACTTAAGACTTTTAACTGTTATCCAAGGATTTCGACAAAAGAGGACTGCACGCCACAGCTAACTGTGTGAGTGTGTACAGGCCTGAGCAGCTACCACCATCAAGAGGCAGTGAAATGACAGGGGCCTTCTGAGGGCTAATCCCCCCCTCACAGCTAAAGTTAGCAGGCTAGCTGGTCTTCAAGCTTGACCCTTCTTGAGCTCCATTTGACATGCAAACAGCTTTTTAACGTTTGAAATGAGCGCAATGGAGGAGTTTATTGATAAGCATTGTTTTTATATCTCTATAAGCTTTAATAGTTTGTGTACACTGTCAAAGCTCCCCTTCCCCACCCCCTGGATGCTAAGAAAACCACAACATTCTCGGGGTCTTCTTGCTGCTAGCTACCTTAGCTAAAGGCCTTCTACTCATTTTTTGCTACAAATTCACACAAATACTCCTGTTTTGCTCTTCTCCAGCTGAAGGGCGACTGCTTGCAGCGGCGGTGGGCTATGTGGGAATGTGCGGGGGATGACGGACGGCCCTCCCCTGCTTTACAGTGGCTGCCAGTTAGGACAATTTTAGTGTTTTAACCTGCTAACTAGCTACTACACGGGGCCTCGAAGAAAAGCCTAAATGTCAGATAAAACGGGGCTAAAGCCAAACGGCAGCCCGGACTCACCGCTCTCTAGCTCGTTGCCCTTCTTGGCGGTGGCAGCGTTCCCCATGGTGTGGAAGACACGGCGGTCGCTCCGACTGAGAAGAGATGGCGGCAGCTAGCTAACCTTCCAGCTTATGTTCTTCGAGGTCCTTAAAGCAGGTGAAACCGAATCGGCGCGACTGTTTATTCGGTTCAAACGAGAGGAGATAACGTCCCTGAACCCTTCGGGCTGCCCCCTCGTCTCTCCCTCGGTCTCTCCCTCTCCTTCTTCCCTCCGAAAGCTCTCCGCTGCTGCTACTTCAGTGATGTCTGTGCGGCTGACATGAAGGTAGCGGTCACTGGTGTTTCTGACTAAGCTGCTCCCCCCAACCCTCACCAGCTGCATTCACGGTGTGGTTCGGGCTCGGATTGGCCAGAGATGTCTCAGACAAGATACCAAAGCGGGCTCGCTTCCGCGTTTTTCGAGCATCACAGTTGCATTCACAGATACGGGATGACACCAGGGTGCTCCTTTGGCCGACTTTTAGGAATGCATCTGCCTCCCTTTCTGCCAGTTACAAGTTGTTACCAATCCAGCTGTTCAGCAGAAACACAGACATGTAACTGTAAGGGTTTGTTTGATCCTTTTCCAGCTGAACTCTTTATAAGTTGCACATGTGATCTGATTCTGTGCATTTTACAGAATTGCAAAAGCATGAATTTATACATTACAAAACTTTACAGACATGAATATATACTGTACTACAAATACTATGCCAAAAAATACTGAATAATCCCATGGCAAAGGGAAGAAGGACTAACATTACTATGCCCTGTAAGACATTAAACTGTATTACAGTGGAAATAACTACTCTTTTCCAGTTAACTTAATGTTAATATAGAAGTTCTGTAAAAGTGTATGTTGATTCAACCTAAAATAAGAGTTTTTCTTTTCAGATCATTTTAAAACTCACAAATACCAGCTGTCTGATTTGAGGTCTTATGACTTAAATGATATGCTGAGTCAATACACCACTGAGGGTTTAGTCAATGTATTATCTAAAACTTTTAAATAAACAAAACTAGACGCTTGCAGACTTCCTGTCATTGTTTGAAAGTTTCTTCTCTCCTGAGAATCTTGTTTTGTAGCCTGAAGAACCATTGTGCCCATTTTTACTTTACATATTAATGAAAACAGTGCAAACCACCAGGAAGGCCAGTATTAAATTCAGTCCCCAGCAGCCTCATATGCTGCCTCACAGCTCCTAGTTCCACACGTCATTAGAAAGCTGCTGTTCAGCCGCAGCCATCACCCTCATCTGGATTCTCTATAACTTCTAGCCTCACTTATTAGTGGGTCATTCTGCCTCAATTCCCCAAATAACCCTCTTCAACTTGACTGCTTCTTTAGAAGTGTTGAATGTTGATTGAGTCAATCATGTGTAAAATCTGGGATAGCCTCATTGACATGTACATATGGTCTTCAATGGTACAACCCTGCTATGATAGAATAATTCAGACCAGTTATGTGATGGTGTATAAATGTGGTTTCTTTCTACTCCGATATTCCACCAACCATAAAACCTTTATTTTTCACTCTAACAGGCTGACTTTTTTTCCTGTGATTGGCACCAATTAGCATTTTAAAAATGTAGATTATAGTGCCAGTCAAAAAATTAATTATGTTTACATTACATTTTTTGCATTAATGGACAATATTAGGACAATTAATGAGCAGGTATAATAGATTAAACCACTCTAATAGTGGACTCAAATGGAAGAATTATAATTTTGTTACTGGGCTAAAAGGAAAAATCATAGTGTTTTAAATATTTGTGGTACCATAAGCAACTTACATGTCCAATTAGATTTATTTTATGCGTGTAATATCAAGTGAAACATTCCTTGATACGACAGTGTGAATGTGTGACTGAACCAGCGTGAATGAAACAGCGCTTCACAGTTTACATCATACTGTACACATGTATAATAAACAATGCTCAGTGTGTCTTCGATGTAAACAGTTGATTATCACTGTTTAAATCTTTTGGTGTGATGCAGCTTGTGGCAAAATTCACCACAACTCAGTTTATCACCAACAAAACATGTTCTCAGAACTTCCTCTGCTGAAACCATTTTGTCTAATGACAGATATTCACAAAATATTCACCCAAACTCCATCCACATGGTTACAACATGGTCATCAGTATTGCATAATTAGGCAGTGAACTGGGAAACCCACTTTGCACAAGTAATTGAGCATCAAGCACTGAGAACAGGGATTTAATGCTGACATCAGCACACCATGTATTATTGCTACCAACTTCCCCAACACAATGTTTCTATGTGACTAAGTCTTTGCTTCTTTGGAGTGGTCTCCCCTATCATACATACTCAATGTTTGTCCTAATATTGGCCATGAATACAAAAAACATAATTCCATTAATTTCTTTCTCATAAATTTTGCCTCTGACTGGCACTATACTCTACATTTTTAAAGCTCATATTGGTGCCAATCACAGGTAATCACCATCAGCCTGTTAGGGTGAAAAATAAAGGTTTTATGGTTGGTGGAATATCGGAGTAGACAGAAACATTGTTTTTTGTAACCACATGTACACCACCATATAACTGGTTTGGGGCTGCACAGTGGCTCAGTTGTTAGCACTGTTGCCTCACAGTTAGAAGATTCCAGGTTCGCATCCCAGTTAGGACCCCTGGGGTCTTTCTGTGTGGAGTTTGTATGTTCTCCCTGTGCAGCGTGGGTTTTCACCAGGTTCTCCGGCTTCCTCCCACAGTCCAAAAACATGCTTAAGTTAATTGATTATTCTAAATTGTCCATAGGTGTGAATGTGAGTGTGCTTGGTTGTCTGTCTCTATGTGTAGCCCTGTGATAGACTGGTGTCCTGTCCAGGGTGTCCCTGCCTTCGCCCGAGTCGGCTGGGATGGGCTACAGCCCCCATAACCCTAGAGAGGATTAAGCAGTGTATAGATAATGGATGGATGGATAACTGGTTTGTATTATTCTATCAAAGCAGGGCTGTACCATTGAAGACCATATGTACATATCAATGAGCCTAACAAATTTCCGGACTTTAGTTACATTCATTCTCAAGTTATGGCATCTCAAACATTGCTCCACGGATTGGTGCAAAGAAAACAACACAAAAATCAACACGACCCCATCTGTCTTTAAGAATTTTTAACTCAAAAACTAATGTTATCTATGACACCAGATTTTACATGTTTCACTTAATAACATATGCATGCGCAGAGACAAAAATCAGACAAATATGAAATGGTCGGGCATGAATGTTTTTAAAAAATTGATTAATTGAGATGGAAGGACCCTAGTGTATGTCACTGACTGGCAGCTAACTGAAAGCCTTCTGGTAATTTTGCGAGTTGCTAGCACAATGCTGGAGGTTCTCATCAAGTGCTGAGGTTCAGATTTCCAACCCACACTTCCTACTCATTCAGACAAGCTAAAAGCAGGTTGGCTGTGATTGGTGATGTTCCCCTTTAGCTGCCTGTCTGAGTGCATCTGTGAAAGTATGACTGCTAGTGGTTCTGATCACTTCCTGGGGCTTGTTCATGTTCAGTTTTCCCAGTCTCACTCCTATTGTTTCAGAAAGTGAAGAAGCCGTAATGCTGCTGTGTTCCACTTGTGGAGCCCAGCTTCAAGTGGAGGATGGTAATGAGCTGTGTTCCAAGCCTGGGTCACTTTTAGACCTGCGCATTAAATGCAGTGTCTTGCCACTTTCTGTGAGACAGGAAAGGCTGTGCAAGGTGGCTGTTTGGAGACTTCGTAGTGCAGGAGCTCTGCTTCTGTCAGACAGCAGTGGAAGTGCTGTGGCAGGCCACATAATGAATGCAGTGGCCCTGGATGCAAACAAACAAGGGGTCAGGGTCTTCAAACTCACTGTTTCAGGGCTGTGAAAGTGCATTTAGTCCCAGGAAACATCTGTCACCGAAGCTGTCAGACCAAGAAGATGAGCCAGAAGCTACAGACAGCTCAGAGGAAGAAGGGGCTCTGCCGACTGCAGGGCAATGTTGCAGGCAGCTCTGGGTAAGATTGCCTTGGCACCCGCCCTTACACTTTTGACAATTTCTTATTTTTTAGGGAGCCACCACAGCCACCCATCCTTAGAAATTCCCCCTATTGCCTGCAGTTTTGGAGGAATTTAAGCCTAACTGTAGTCCCAGGTCTGTCCACCTGATTGCTCCTGCTTGTATAATGTTACAGCCAGAGCACTAGGTGAGAGAATCTGGTGTAAAATGAGGCCTTCCTTCAGACAGTCATGAATAGGAGCTCACCTCTATAGATTTCAAAAATGCCTACTCCCATATTTCTATTCGCTACAATAGAGGAGATACTTTTTTCCTTACAAGGACATGCATATCAGTTTGCTGTCCTTCCATTCAGCCTGTCCTTGGCTCTGTGCATCTTTATAACATGCATGAGGGCAGCTCTAACATAATTGTGCCTGAGGGCAAGAAGTGATCCTCCCTTAATTTAACACTGGCTTATTTGCACCCCTTTGTTCCACCGAGTAGAAATGTACACACACATGGTCTTTGCTCGCATCAAGGCACCAGGCATGTCCATGAATTGAAAGAGCTCTTTTCACCCAAAGCAACACGCCGCTTTCATCAGGTTGCCTGTGGATTCAGTAGCACTGCTAGCCAACTTCTTTGCCTTTCTCAGGAGCAAACATGTTCTTATTATTGTCACACCAGAGGCAGCCCCCTGGGGACCCAAGGCTGCACTCTCAGGTAGTACAAATGATTTGTGGTTGTGATGAGAGAGCTCAGGTCTTTGCTTCACACACAACCGATCGTCCTCTGTGGTTTTCTGTGGCAGAGGCCAGTGCTCCTCTGGGGATGGATGCTCTCTCCAACGACTGAGTGGTCTCCTCCTCTATGCATTGCCTCCGATTCCATGATAGCGTTCACGCTTCACTGGGTGGGACTGTCATCTCATAGAGTCCTCCTGATGGCCCCCAGGTGGTCATCAAGGATGCGGTTCACCACATCTTCAGTCTGTTAGACAGCAACCCCTGGCAGCTTCCAATCAGGATGGACCTATGGGTGTGGTCACTGATGGGGGTCAGCTGGCCTTCGCTGGCCTTGAGCCCTCAGGCAGACCTTCTGCTGCACCTTTTACAAGAGTAGTTTACAGAAACTGCCGGGTGGCATTTTCTTCATGGTACTGATACCAGATGCTTGATCCAACTGCCTGCCCTTTGCAGGACATTCAGTGACCCCCAAAAGTATTTGAACTCAAACACAATTGACTTTATTTACCCATAAATTAGCTTGAACTGGTTACTAAAGAACAAATACAAAAAATGGCAAAGAAAAGTGTAGCGAGATCAGAGAAAGGAACAAGGACTGTTCGTCTGCACACTATTTGTCAGATTAGCAAAAAAACTTAATCTTTCATCCTCCACAGTTGTTTATTATTATACTGTCAAAAATGGAACAGAATCTGCTCAGTCAGTGCCAGAAAGACCAGCACGCACACTCGACCATATAAAATAAACTGAAAATCAAGATGAGAAACAGCAGAGAACAACATATTACCTGATGCAACTCAATTCAGAGACCTCTCAGATCAGATTTTGGAGTCAACCTAAATGAATCGTGTGGTAGACAGGTTGTGTAATTAAAGTGTTTCTATTTATTAATTAAAAACTTTGAAAGCTGTAATTACTTGCTATTTTTCAAATTAAGTAGCTTCGCCTTAACCAGCTGTAAAATTACTTGTTACTGCATCATTAATACTGACAGTAATAAATATCAATTTATTGTATTTTTCTAGTGAAATGTACATTGAGTTTTTATTCCTGGTAATCATTTCATATACTGTGGTAGTCTACTCTAAAGAATCTGAACACTCCTTTCCAGCACTGCAGTATTACTTGCTAACTGTCAATTTCAATAATCAAATCCTAAAGTTCCATTCAACACTGTGCCTTTGAGACCAATAGCAAGTTTATATAGGACCAGCTACCCAGGGATGAGCTTAGTATTCTGTAGGTGCAGGGTAATGGAGAGCACATCTGTGGCTGAGATGGCAGAAGTCACTGCTCAACCCAGAGCCGATATCACAAGTCTAATTATCATCAACATGTGGGATGGGAGGTTCCCTCTACGCTGACAGACTCAGCCAGCTGTCATATTTTGATAAGGTGTCTGATGATTGGTCTTTCCTGTTTGAGTGCAGGCTTACTGCATGCTGAACCTGATGCCCTCATGCGGGTATCTTCACCTTTGGATTGCATTTCAAGTGGCTGCTATACAACGAAATATTTCTTAGATTTTTTACTTTAACGCTGGAAAATGTTTAACTTTCATAACAAATGAGTATCTTTAAACATTCACACACCTCCTGCCATGACTCACTTTATTACTGACAACTGAAAATACAGCCACAGAAATTTTTGACTATGTTTGAACTGTAGTGTGTAATTTACCCATTTGCATTCACTGCGGGGAATTTGTGTCATACTTGTCATTTCAAGTGGAGGTTTGTGCAGTTGTTGACTGCCACTGACCCCACTGTATAAAACAACATGTACTGTGGCCTCTCATGAGAGGCTGTGGTCTAGGTGTGGACACGGATCACAATTAGTTTAATCAGATGATTAATTTAATTGCTTCTTATTAAAAATGTTTCATTTTGAATATATATTCCGAGGCCTGGAAATGAGAATATATGTAGTATTTTACAAGTAGGAAACGATATTGTAAGTGAATTATCTCAGAAAAGTGTTGCGAAACACTGAAAACAACAGAATAATTTACATAGGAAGACAGGAACACAGAGATTTTTTTTAATTTCAAGTTTCTTTGGGGGGATAATAAAGATTTAGAAGATAAGAGCTTTGATCCTTCTTAGGTATATCCCTTTAGAGATCCTAACCTTTGGGTAAGGACGCACTGTGATATTGTATGAAACACTGTTTTTACCCAGTGCTCTTTTGGATCAAACTAGGCTGCAATTATACTTTACTACACAAGAGGGCAGCAGATCTCTGTTACATAATCTGCAATGAAACTTGGGCCAATTCTGGGTGCACTGATGTTTTGCCTTGACCACGGCCACATAGAGTTGATTTAATTCCTTGATTTAGGTTCATTTTGTCTGCTGCACACAGTTTGGTACATCTAATTATATTACACTGGCTGATGTGAGTCTGCTGGTTGGCTACTGTGTGAATTCAGGACTTGACAAACAAAGCTTCCTCTTGTAAGTTAGTTGCACTTTTTGCAGCAAACATGTGACAGAGTGTCCTGTTAGAGCTCTGGCATGTCTGATGGTTAAAAAAAGAAGTGTTGTGGGGATTGATAGCGCTCCAAGACTGTTTTCTTCTCGCCGAAAATATACTGTAGTGCTTCATTTTGTTTTTCTTAGAAGATGCATGCAAGCCTGTGAAGAGATATTTTGGTTATTGAATGGGACGCTCATCTGTTTTCACTCTTTTATCTCCTCATTTCTCCCTTTCATTCTATTTTCTTCCTGGCAAACAGGAGGTCATGTTCATCCCAACTGACCAGCTGCTCTCCATATTGGCTTTCTTATGTTTCTTGCAAACAGGCTCGGCTGTGCTTCAAAGGGAATGATTTATGCCCTTAAATGAATGAATGAAAAGCCATATCTTTTCTGTTTTCAGACTCGGTCTGTTTAGTGCTCTAACTCTAGAATGTGCTGCATTATTTCAGCCTCATTTGTCTAGTTTTAATCACAGCAACAATAATTATTTTCATTTTGTCTCTGTTGCCATGAATCTAAATGAACTTGATTATCAGTGTGAAAGAATATAACACTAACACTATTTTACACCTTTATTTGTCCAGGCAGTTGAAATATTGAGTAGAGTGGCTGTATTTCAGACACGCCCTGCTACACATTCACACAGGAGCTGCCTAGTACAACCACAGATTTCCTCTGCTGGCTACCGACCAACTCCTCTCCAGTGGTTGGGGCTTGAGTGCCTTCCTCCACAGTACATCAACTGAATTTATAGGGAGTGGAGTGTGTGATATTTGCAGCTCTCCAGCTTCTGCTTGTCACTGAATCCTTAAATTTCCTTCCTCTTGGTGGGATTCAAACCAGCAACACTGCCGTAGCAAGCGCACTGTAATGAATTTAGTTTTACCAAGACCTGCAGAGTACAATTATTGGATGCATTTTACTTAAAAAATCTTTTTCTCTTTTTTGGGTAGGTGGAATGAGTGGGGAGGTTAGAACTGGCTGTGTGAATATTTTCACTGTTAATAATTAGTCATCATAGAGTGCAGAATAAAAAGGAGAGCAACTTGATCGATGTGGGCGCTTTAATGTGGTAATATCTGCATATAATGAGGGCGTGAGCTGGTTAAAGAGAGAATGAAAAGGTTGCAGGTTGCAGGCAGAGACAGGGATGTTCTGGTTATCTCCTTCTTATCAGTCACCAGCTCCTATTAGGATGTTGCATGTGGTTCCAGGACATTACCCATTTCCTCCCCTGTATATCAAAGCCTCTAGATCCCCCCTCCCTTCCACCCCCTAATTCACTCCAGATGAGCACAATGGGACATTTGATTTAGTGTGCAAAGACACATGTATACAGCTGTGTCAGCCTGCCTCAAACAGCTGGCGTGGAGGTTCAGTACAACTTTTAATCATGCATTTGTTTATGTAATTAAGCTTGTGAAAAAAAACAGCGCCGAAGACTGAGTTGTATTGTCCTCAGCTGCAGTCCGATCAGATATTTCAGCATGATGTAGGTCCTGTCTTTGCTATAGCTCACATTGCTAGCAAATGCTCATGGTTTAATGACATGCAGGTGATACAAATCATGTGCAAACTGCCGAAGGTCTTCCAAGTGTGTGTCAACAAGCGTGACAGCCCTCCGAGTGAATATATTTCTGTTGAATATGTACTTTGGACCCCGGACAAGACTCTCAAATGACCTGTTGCAAAGACCAAAAGTATGATTTTGTTACTAACATGTAGTTAAGTTTTTTATCAGGTTTTGTTAAGATGTTAGACAAAAAATGGAGGAAACATGAGCTTTACGCATGCAGAACACACCTTATATCCTCACTTGCCTTTTTGGTTTTATAGCCTTCATGTATTGATGCTTGTATTTGCAGCTTGGCACCCCTCCTCCTGTGTTAGCTCCAAGCAGAGTGAGCACTGGGCATCTAGAGGTATCATATATTTACAACAAGTCTGTCTGGGAATGTTGATCTGAAAACCATAAGGGCTTGTCTCAATTCACTCTCTATTCACTGTACCAGGTCTCCCCTCGTGGCTTCATGCGGGGAATATCCAAGTTTTTCGTCCTTTGGCAGGCTCAATGGTGCACTACAACATGAATGCCTGTAATTTCACAACCACAGGATAATGTATTCTTACCAACAGAGGATGGTCTCAAAGTGCTCAGACAGTTGCACAGGCAGCTAATTTGGGATAGATGCACAATATCCCTTTGAAGTTGTGCTCTAGTGCTAGCACTCTGAAATTCCCCCCCTTGAAAACAGCACATAACAGCATCCCTGCACTGTTTTAGTTGCTGAAGGGAAGGTAATGTTGCATTTGATTAAGTGGAAGTTTGAGTCATTAACAAAACAGGGCATGCATGAGGAAGTCCAAGTGCAAAGTATGGCGAGAAAGTGGTCTGGGTCACCTTGGCAGAGGCAGACTTCTGTATTCTATTTCAAAGAAGTGTATTATTTTTTCCTCAAAAGATTGAAGTACATATTTTTGGAAGTGTTCAGTGTTCCCTCAGAAGGCTTTTCTCCAGTTTTTATTCATAGAAAAGGTGCTTCGTGCTCACTGTGAGAGGTGAAAATATTGGCCAGTGCAGAGACACAGAAACCCAGTCAGTGTCTTTTCCACTGCAGTGTTTCAGAGATGGCAGAGATTATGGGAGGATAACACTGCACAACATGGCCGCCCCAAACCAGATCAAAGCAAAGACAATCAAAGCCAGAGTGAAAGCTACAGCAGTAAGCTCTTTTAAATGTCTGCCTCCCCCGCCCCGACTGAGCAAGAGTGTTACCCTCAACTCAACTGTTTCCATCCCCAATCTTTCCACTTCTGGGACCGACATAAGCCCCTTTTGCCTGCAAACTGGACAGTGAGTAGGCTGGACATAAATCCTTCAAAGCAATGCAAACAGCACAGTAAATGACCTATGATAATATTAAACCTGAGCTGTCCTGCTGTGAAGCCTGTGTAATGCTAGCACTGATAAGACATGACACTGGTCATAATCATTTATGGTGCAGGGTTTAGGCTATATAAGATTTTCATGACAAACTATTTATCATGACTTATGGTTTTACATGAAAGGCTGCAACCGTAGGGCTTGTTCGCTGTATAGTCATTGCAGTTATTCTGACCCACTTTCTGCTCCTCTGTATAAGAGCGGCTATAGAAATCCATTGGCACCTCACCATGCATCTCAAAAGCCAAGTCTCCTTGACTTTTAGGCCTTTGACATTTGACCCCCTTGACTTTTGCCCATATGTCTTTAGACTGATGGATGTATTTTTTCTACCTCCCAGACAGCTACTGGTTTCAGTTTTTTTTCAGTGCGGTATGAAAATCAACATCAGAGACTTGCTTGAGAAAGGTAATCCATCATAATGGACATTTTTCTTTACTCTCAGCCCACATCACATTCATGTTAATGCACTTCAGAAGCCAGTTGTTTTGAAGATGCATTGAAAATATGTTTTAAAGAAGCTCCCACTGCAAGCAGTTGCTTTGGATGTTACTTTCATGAGAAATTATTTTTGACTTTAAGATTTGAATCACACCTCCCATGCAGATCCTTAATACACCACCTGTGCTTCAGCAATCCATAGTTAGTTAAGTATTACGCTAGCTATCTGAAGAAATTGTCAGATTGCTGCAAGCTCATTTTTAAATGGAAATGACGCTTAACAGTAAACAGTGGCTCCTTAGAAGGAATGAAAAACACACAGATCTCTCTGAAAAGCTGCTGTATACTTTGGGAAATAGTTGGCAGTAGCATAAAATATGCACAGTTCATATCAAACGGGCAAACACTGCTATGGCGATGTAGAAATATCTATAGACTCTGCATCTGACCCTGCAGTCTTAGATGTTTGATTTCGCCTCAGGAAAAGAGGGGACAGGTACACCGAGGCACCTCCCTGGATCAGGTTTACTTCTGGGAGCACGGATCAAATGTTTCACCCGGACCTGCAGCAGTAGGGGACAAACTTGTGTCAATTAAGAGCATCGTAATGATCACGACTGAGATCAAACGCCCGACCTGGCTCTGCTTGTCAATTCCACAGACAGCATCTTTTAGAGTGCCTGCAATGTCTGTGAGAGCAGGGATGAGCACGCGGAGGGGGAACTCTCATTTTGATGATGTTTCATCAATCTGTTTGAAGTTTTTTGGTCCCTTTTTGTCTCTCAGGCTGCACACTCGCTTGGTTTGCAGACGCTTTCAGTACTGCTTAGTAGTAGTGATATTTTCCTGTCCTAAGTGTCCTTGAACATTTCTTAGGAGACTGGATCAAGGCTAGATGACTTCTCTTCATGATGTTACGAAGAATGTATGGTATCTAAATGCTCAATTCAATTAGACCAAGCTACGGGTTAAGTTGTTTACTGCTTCATTTGTGCCAAAGTTCTCCAAGGTTAAGTTGAAAATGACTCTACAGATGATAGCAGTCTTATAAGGTACATCTTGCGAAGGTTTTTGACTCGCCCTTAACTCTGTATTTTGCATGAGTTACCCTGCCAGCCTGCTGCCACTTATGTTAGTCTTTATCATGCCCTTGTATTATTTTCACTGTTAGTCTTATGTATAGAGCTTCCACAGTTGTGACAGTTCAGTTTTTAATTTTCGCATTGTTCCATTTTCCACTCCTTAGTTTCCTGAGTACTGAATAAATTACTTTTTGGCATCATCACAACAGACTGTGGTTGTGTTTTTCAAGCAAATAAAATTGACTGCTGCCTCTGCTCTAAATATTTAGCCATTGCAAACATGCAGTTCATGCTCTGTGTCTGCTTTAATAAGACGTGACTGTTTTCTGCATTTAAACGACATTCACATTATTACAGTTTTCATATTGCTCAGAATTCTGTCTCGGACATGAGAGACAGTTTTGGCCTAAGGTACCAGTGTTCAGCAGGGAATGGGTTGTTAAATAGCTTAAAAATCAGAAGTGAGATGTCTGCCCAGGTACCTCACACACACTGCTGAAGACATGGCTCATTGCAGAAGTATACTTTCTGATCTCTCCGTATTCAACTTGACTTCAGCTTTCCCTTTATACATCAAAAATGTGGGAGTGGTATTCTTAGCCTATCTCAGAAGTCTTTTGATTGCTCTGCTTCCTATGTTCAACATCTTATTCTAGCCAAGGTCTGCCTGTATGCTACCATTGTAATTAAGACCAAAAATTATCAGACCGGAATCAGATGAAAGGCTCATAAAGCACTGTTGAATTCAGACGTATGCCACGGGCCAGCTCATTTACAGACTTAATTCATATTCCCTTTGTTCCTCTCCAATCTCACAGAGGGCTTGAGGCAGCTGAAGGACTGGTGGGTCTAGTGACAATATAACAGGTATTAAATAGACCATTTCCAGTGTCACCATGTGGTAACCGAAGGCTTCAAAGAGCCAACAATTTGCTATGAAATTAAACCAGGGATCAGTCTGGCTCGCGTGATGCTCTGTATCTCCGGCAATGCGATGTGAAGTGTTGTGATGCAGACTTTCAGCTTGCACTCAGCAGAGACTCCTAAACAACATTATTTTCCTGGAGATATTAGTCCACTGTGGCATTCGTGTGAAAGAGTTCTGTCCCTTCATGGTGCATATAAATCATGATGTGTTTCTGGAAGATGTGGCGTGAACTGCAGTGTGCTGCATCATCCGCTTTGCTTCCCTTTTTTGGCTCAAGCCCTCTAATAGGCTGTTTCAAGTCTTTTTTCTGTAAACATGGCAGAAATTATGCTACCTAACCTCGCAAGCAAAAATGAGTCTGTTTGTAAAGCCTGCTTGGTATTCCGGTCATTCCCAAGTAAACCATCTGGTGGCGGTCTTTGCACTCTCCCAGTGGAACATTACTCTTAGTGATCTTGTTGCCCTATCACTTGCTACCTCATTAAATTGAGTGATGATAATAAATCCCACAAGCCACGTGCAATGAAATCATATTGATCTGCAAACACACATATCCCCCGCCGTCATAAGCATACATATCAGTCCACAAACAAGCCCCTACAGAAGCTGTTCAAACCACTCCATTATTAAAATATTTCATTTCAAATCCCTTTTCACAGTCCAGCACCTTTGTAGGTGCTCAGTGCATACACACCATAGAGACATAGCGGAGCTGGGTTTTTCAGAATACAGACCAGAGAGGAATGTTTAATCAGCCAAGGTCACTGTGTGTGTTGCCATGCACTGTTGTTGAAGGAGGTTCTGGGAGAACAGAGGGACCATCTCTCATCTGTATTCTCTTCAGATGGCTTGCGTTAGTAGGATCATGCAGATATGGGATTTTTCTCTGAGAATTAAAACCCAGATGTCATGCTAACAGACACACACATCCTCACTACAGTAAAATATTATTTATGGCTCTGCAGTCAGCATAACTAATGCCTCACACTCAGCAATCACTCACTGTGAACAATGCAAAAATAGTCTTCAATTTGAACTCGCTGGCAATAATCCAGTTCCACCCATGTACCAGAATTTATCTGCCCGCCTAACTCTGATCACACACACTCACACTTGACTGTTCAACATTAAATCATTTCACAGAAAGCAAAACAAAATAGTGCTGTTTCTTAGATTTTAATCTCACTGTGGCCTCAGTTATTTCTGGATGTTAGTGGGAATGTCAGAAACACTGAGTAAAGGGACTTTTACTGCACGCTGCATAAAAACAGTTGGTTGGGCTGTTTCCTCAACAAATCCTTTAAGGATCACATAATTCTTCAGTGTAATGCAGAATGCACAGAAAACACACTGTCTTTTGCGTTTAAATGTTGCATACAATCCATGAAAACTGTTAATAATACATTTGATCAATTTTTTTTTTTTTATACTGAGGTGAAACATGAAATCCTGCATTGTGTGTGCGATATCCAATTGCCTTCTCAGTGCACAGGAACACAGACTGCCAAGGTGGAAGCTCTTCTCAAAAGGAGATTTTTAATGCCTTTCTTTTCCTTTAATTCAATTTATGATAAACTCATGTTTGCAGAGCACCTCCGTATCTGCAGATAAATTTGACAATGTGACATATTCATACATTTTGTCATGTGGCAGAAATCCCAGATCCTGAAGTGGCAATTGACTGAGCTACAGATACGAAGCCGCCGAGAGCCTTCGCCTGTTTTACAACAGAGGCTTTGATGTCCCCCAGTGAATTGTGCTGCAATAACTGTGTCTCAACAGAAGAGATAATATCAGCTCTTCGCAGGTACAAGCAATGCCACAATATGACAACTGGGTTTTATGCAATATTTGAGTATGCTAATGCACCAAACAAATAAGCCCAGGCATGAATATAGACACCAAAGACCAGTTTAATATGTCTGTTCGTTCACTTTGAGACTATCTGCAAGCTGCAGTAATATTTCTTGTGATTTCTGCTTCACAAAAAACAACTATGCTGCCTTTTTACCTGACAAAACTTGTTTGAAAACCATTGATGGGATAGTACAAGCAACAGTATTTACTCTTCTGCTGTGCAAAGATAAAAGCAGAGATGTTGAGTAAAAAGGTTTAAAGTGTTTGGTCTAGGTAACCCTAATTTTATTAAGCTGATAATTTTGCCAGAATAATTATTGCCATAGTAGCTGCATAAGATTTCGAATGCAGATACCATATATTGCCTGAGGATATTATTCATAAGTTGCATATGGAAAACACTGTATGTATTGTTTCAACTTTTTGTCCATTTTAACTAGTGGTAAATAAACTTGACTTTGCTTACAGTTAGTACAGTTAATTACAGCAGCAATTACAGCAGTTTGGTTTGCATTTTTGTTGTCCTTTTCACAAAAATACACACTTCTGGGGAATAAATTGTTTTTTATATGTAAAAACAAATGTCAAAAAGTCATTTCAGGTTTAACTGAATTTTGGCCAAATAACTAGATGCTGCTTTTCCCTGTTGGACGAGTTGCATGTTGGATTAAAATACAAATGCAAAAAAAGATGAGGACTCTCTATCTTTTTAATGTTGGCATTTTTTGGCAAAACACACAGTTCTTTGGGGAACCTGTGAGTGAAACCTTTTTGAGCCGTTGCCCATATTATTGCATTCCCTGTCCTGTCATTATAATTCCACACAGCGGAAAAGCACTCTGAGCCAGTGCCAGCCACCTATACTTAGAGCGGAAGACATTAAATGGAGACATACCTGAAGTGACACAAAGTTGGCAGGGCTGAAATAGTTTCCAGATAGTTAATTAACCTCAGTGCCTGGTGCGGCGGTCTTGCGTGGCTGGTCAGTGGCAACCTGTGCAAGGATAAATACAACCAGTCATGTTGACATGTCAGAGTTCATACATATCATGTGTGTACTGCCAGCCTTTACACTTTGTTTAGAGCTCGGTTCACGTGGTATTTTCGTCAAGGAGGGGAAAACGGTGCGTAGCTGTAATGTTATGCAAACATACTGGATGTCTCCCTGTTCATAATTAACCCTCATAAAATGGCATTTGTGTAGACTGGTGATACAGCCTTTATTTATGTTCATTTTTGATAATTATAACAAATATAGCAGCTGCATTTAAAGGGCCAGATGCACGCACACACACATGCACGCACCCACTTAAAAACAGATGTTGTCACTTGACAGCTTTGGTTTTATTGCTCATGGTTTCAGACATTTTTGCCCCAATAAAAAAAAAAGGTGAACAGACTTTTGTTTTTAGTGTTACCTGTAATGAAAAATTAGATTTATAACATGTAAAAACAACATAATCATCCACATTTCACTTAGACTGTGCCCTGTAACCTTGCTGCCTTGAAAGAAGAATGAAGCAATTTGTTGTTCAGTTGATTAATAGAAATTTAATCTGCAACAATTCTGATGATGAAGTCAATATTTAAAGGATACTCATAGTTTCGTTACTGACAAAAAAGTTCTATGAAGACACAAAACCCCAGAATGCATTACTGTCGCTTAACACTTTCTAAATTCAAATTTATGCACTTCTCTCCTCATGTTTATGCATATTTGATGCACTGAGGATTTAAAGTATCTACACTAAGGGTTTTGCTGTTCGGATGACAAAATAGGGCCTTTGAAAATACCAACTTATGCTTCTCTAAATTGCGATCATACTATTTTCTGATATGAGCAGATTAGTAGATAATGAAAATAATTGTCATTTGCAGCCTTGCTTGAGACATTTTATTGCGAGGGTGTCTGGAGAGTGAATGCATTATTGCATTACTCTGTGGGAGAGCAGTTTTAATGCAAATAGGTAGTGAAAACCATCCTGACGTTTGAAGTATTAAAGTGGTTTGCTGCATGAAGTCCAGATGTCACTCTGCTGTGATTTTATGGAGAGAAAATGTCAAGCTAGGAGGTGGCAGCCCAAAGTAACTATTAAGTCTACAGTGCGACATAAACATTTATGTGGATCTCTCTCCCGATTTTGAACATTTCCATATTTCTCACCACCATCGCACACGTAGCTACATTTCAGTTGCATCTGTAAAAGCTATGTCCTAATCGAAACATCTCTGAATGCATCGAGAGTGAAACATCTGGCCGGTAACACCTAACAGCTTCTGGAGAAAGAAAAAAGTCATCACATTTGTTGAAAGAGATTGCATGTGTCAGAAAAAATGGATATAAAGTTGGTGGAATGGGCCTCGAACTGAAATGAGGGAATGATGACACATGGGTGGCTGTTATTACGCCAAAGAATAGAAAACAGGTGGAATCGGCATGCACCCGCTAGAGACACAATTTCACTCGTGTTAATTTTTTTCAG